>CM052315.1:5604036-5737966 GCA_028455605.1 Lasioglossum malachurum
ATAACACTAAAACGAAATCGGGAAATACATTTAACACGTCGGACATTATTCCATATTTACATCGATTCTTTTTTGGTAACACTTTTTTCGTTCCTTATACAATAAAGTAAAGTATATAACGAGTTTTATGCTTCGTATAAGTGTATAGTAATTGTGTATTAAATTAGAGAATTGATAAAATTTCTAAAAATATATATGAGACGAACTGCGTTCTACACTATAACGCAATCCCATTTCAACAAATGCGATATATCGATACTCGTTCGAAAGAATAGCATAAGTATCCGTGTGCTTTGGCATTGAAATATTATTGTACGTACTATTCCTCATTTAAGTTCGGAAGGTGAAACGCATATTATTTGATCAGACGAACGATTTACTGATTTTTCGAAGTCAGTCTCACAGAACAGGAGAGTGTTCAATCATTGTGTCTTATCAGTCTTTTCCTCTTAATTAATTATTAAATTTATTAAATAAATACATTTTCCAGAAACATTTAATAATAGAATCATGTTTAAGAGCAATATTCCTCTTCACGTATAAAGTTTCGTCACTCTTAATGCAATTATATATTTTCATTTTCTGTATAAGGGAATCCTTAAGAAATCTGTAATTTATCCATATGAAACGAGAGTCAGTTTCACGTGATAGAAATTGAATACCATTTCTGGACTTGATTGTATGGACTACACACTTTTGTCAAAGGAACATCTTGTACATGGCAGGCTACTGAGTTTGTTGCTTCTTCTTCACCAACTCCACCAATTGCCTATACCTCACTTGGCACTCATCCTTCAACAAGAAACAAAACGAAATCAATTAATATCCGGCCAATTATTTCGTATTAAAATGTAACATTGAATCGGGCACGAACTTCTTCAGTGACCTAATATTATTTTAGTGAACGCTGTACCTTTGTTTTCCCTTCGACGCAGTTCGCTATCTTTTCCCACCTATCTACAGACGTGCCCTTAGGATATTTGATGAGCGCCGCTTCGAACGCTTTCTGTTGCTCTTGACTCCAATCGCCGATGTTGTCCACGTTCTCAACGCGGGTTTTTACCTTTTTTGGACGTTCTTCCACCACAGGCTCCTCCGACAAGGAGCTGGGCTTCAAGCCTTCGTCCTTCACCTAATGAAAATAACAAAGTCACAGAGTTTATCCCCCTTGAACTAATTAAGGGGTCTTCCATTTTCAACAAATCAGTAGAAAAAAAATTCACACAGTACTTCAAATACAAATAAATACGTGTGCGAAACGCGAACGCAAAAGGTTCAATAGATTTCTAAAAAAGCAGCCTCAGAAACTAGAATACCCCCATAAGAAATTAAGACAGGCACCTTCTTCGCCATGTACGTTACATCCGCAACCGTGCGGTTCATGGCGTCCGCAATCTTATCCCATCGTTCTGGTGTACCGCTAGGGTACTTCTTCACGAGCTTTATCAACTCCAAAATATCATCGTCGACCCACAATCCTCCGCTCGACGGAGCAGGCTTTTGATAGACGTGATTAGTCTGCTCGCTAGGCTTCTTCGTGGCTTCTTTGTAATTGTTACTGTTTCTTTCTTGCGGAGTGAAACCAGGTCTCCTTCTTCTAGTGCGAGGCACCGGCTCTGGTTCTTGTTGCTCATTCTCTTGTGCTCTAGAAATAGCAGGAAAATTGTTAGAACAATAGGAGAACACATGTCGATGTGTATTCAGGCATTGTTTGCTCACAGCGCCTCCTCTTCTTCCTTTTTCCTACGCTTCCGCTCTTCTATCATATTATACATTGCACGCACGATGCTGGGTATGGACAACGTAAAATTTACAATCCACTTCGGAAACTGGAATGGAAGAGTATTCCAAATGCTCGGCGTGGGTATCTTCTCCAAAATATCTGCTAGATCCGGTACATCCATTTTACCCTTTTTGTTCTTTTTCTGCATCTTTTGGAGCTTACTGCCTAATACTTGCTCCTACAATCAAATTGTTCATTTGTTATCGATCCAGAAGGATACTCTACGATTTTAGAATGCTTTACGTACATATGTATATCTCTTCTCAAAATATGCACCCCAGGCTACCAGATATTGTCCAACCGTAAACACTAAGAATAAAATTACACTTAATTCTAAGAGCCCCATCTTCCGCACATGGCGGTAATAATATACAGCTGACCGCCAATTCGGCAGGCCATTGACCAGCACGTTGTCATAGCGTTGCCTCTTTCCCGAGTCCTTCAGTACATCATACACGGCAACTAGCTGCAAAAGTAGAATTTAAAGATTTCCTTCAAAATTTTTCCGATTCCTTAATTCTCACCTTCCTGAACTGCTGCTCCGCATCCTCGGCTGGATTCTTGTCGGGATGCAGCTGCAGGGACAGCCGCCTAAATGCCTTTTTAATCTCCGACGCATTTGCAGTCTGCAACATGTTATGTGGTGACATAAAATATTTGAATTTTTAACCGATCTTCAACCAGGCTTAATAAATTTTTTTTTTAATGATACTTTAGAAAGATCCCGTACGGAGAAAACTTTTATCCTATGTAAAGATTCATAGCCTGGTAATCACTATGGTGAATTTTTTCTTTCATGAACTAAATTGAGAATTAAAAAATGTGCGTAACAGACCTGCGGGACGCCAAGTATCTCGTAAAAGTTTTTGAATTAAATTTTAGAAAGATCCCGAGAATACAGAGAAAACTTTTATTCTACGTAAAGATTAACAGGCTGGTAATCGCTACGGTGAGGTTTTTCTTTCATGAACTAGATTTAGAATTAAAACATGTGCGCAACAGACCTGAGGGACGCCGAGAACCTCGTAGAAGTTTTGATTGACTTCTTCGACGACATCGAACACCTCGAGCTCGTCATTATCCCAGGCATTCGTGAATTTGTACAGGTCGAGGAAAGAGAAAACACCGAGAAACAGTAATGACAATCTCATCTTTTTGTGTTCTTCGCTACGTATGTACAATCATATCCGTCGGCAATGTTCACGTTCGACGATCTATAATATTTCTCGACGACGGTCGTTTACGCCACGACCATTGCTTTTGTCTCGACGGACTCGTCGACCAACCAGGAAGGTAGAAATATGTTAAAACGGAAGGTGCCACATCGCAAGCACTCGAAGAGGTTACGTTGTTCAGGAAACGTAGGCCGTCTTTGTAGTGGTGGAAGACTATCGATGCTAATATCGATAATTATCGATGAACATTGCCATTGATAGTTCATTCGCATTATCGATACTTATTTCAAATTGAAAAATGATCGAAGCGGCACACCAAAATAAATGAATAACAGTTCAAAGAATAGAACAAATAATGCAAATCAGTTATGAATTGTTACCATTCTGCACCGAACGTATTCCAAGTTAAGCAAATATTTCAAACGATGTTTTGATGTTGGTTTAATATTGCATTGTATATTGTAATGCTATGTTTAGTGAAAAATAAAGAATGTTAGTTACAACAAATAATGTGTTCTTTTTTCTCAACCCTTCACATAAATGTGCGATAATAGAATTAGACTCGGCACACCGTCAGACTTCTAGTTTAGTGTAAAACTGCAGTGCAGAGATGAGGATGATCATCAGTCCACTGCAGCTGGCAATCTTTAACAGTATCTTGTCGGTGTTGGAGCGAATAATTTTTGCCGGTATTTGCCTGTCGAATTTAGCGACAGTTGGTATAGGTCGATAATCACGAAAATTAGTAATTAAATAACTTTTTTTTAAAAGTTTCCTTTGGTAAACATGTTTTTTATGCGAAACAAGTCTATATACGTGCAAAATTTTAGCTCAATCCGATTTGACCGATTTTCGGTAGTTTAGCCGACAATGTATCGACAAATTATCGAGATATTATCCTTCGAAATGCGGCAAAAACCATTCAACTGTAAATAAAAAATAATATTTGAATGACGCACCTTTCGATGAGAATTTTTTAATCTTTCAGATGCATTCTGTTTGAAAATAATTAAATCTGGTCTATAAAATCATTTTTTTAACACAACTCCTACGTTTCCTCGTATACCACACATTAATCAAGTGCACCCCCATAGGGGTTGCTTGCCCCCCATACGTTTCACGATCGTCGACCTATAGTTGCCCAGGCGACCATGAAACCGGCAATAAAATAAATAAACCTTCAAAGTCTCTCGTCTTACAATGACAAGGGAAATGATAAATATCTGCCACCCAATGATCCATGGCAAACCGCCCGCGAAGAGATCATTCACAGCGAAGGATGTCGACGTGGACCTAAAGGATGTCCCCCACAAGAAAGAAGTAAAAAAGATAGAAACGCAAAAAGCGGATCACAATCAGAATGTCATCAAGTCATCCAACGTCTCCTTCGATCAGCTATGTGATATGATCACCGTGATAGAGAAGGACATCGCTGGTGATGCACCGGAAGTCGAAGGACCTCAGGTTTGAGATAAACATCCTTGGATTTGTTCCTTGAAAAAAAACTTACCTGTGTTTTATCTCTTAGCTGGAGCCTGAGAAGGATGACTCCAGTAGAAAAGGATCTAGCAGGACCACCTACGAGGACATCATGTCCTTCTTGGCGAAGCTTGAAGAGGGTAGCTGAGCAGTATAGTAATTTAATATAAGAATTCAAGTATTCCTCGAATCGTTTCACTTTCAACTGATGTATTCAACGCCGTAGGTTCTCTGGACGAAACGAAAGCTAATGTACCGGAAGTAGACCCTGAAATGCTGCAGGAAATCTTCGTGAAGTCGCAGACTCTCAATTATAGCAATTGCAATGGGTAGGAGCAGAAATTCTCAATCGAGCCCTTAAAAAATAATTAAATTTAATTATCTGTTGAAGAGTGGTTCCAATGGGAATTGCCAATCCTGCGTTTGAAGAAGACTTGGCCACCGCTCGATTGCAATTAGAGGAAAAAGATGCTACGATAAAATTGCTGAAGGAGCAGCTGAGGTCTGACAGGAAGTTAGTCTGCGAGAAGCTCGAATCTCAGAGGAAAAGCACCGCTACCAAGCTGCATGCTCAAGAGGACAAGTATAAAGCTATTGTGAAGCGGCACCAGAAGTTCATTGAACAGTTGATCGCTGAGAAGACTGAGCTAACTGAGAAATGCACCTCCCTGGCACAGAGGGTGAAGGATGTTGAAGTCAAGATGCAAAGGGATCTGAAAACATCAGCTGAGAGGCACTCCGTGGAGCTGCAGAGAGCTAAGGAGCACTTTGCTGCTGCTGAGAAGATCAAGAGGGAGAGGTGGATCGAGGCTAGGACCACCAAGATCAAGGTATCAAATACGATTCCTTTCGATCCTGATCTAGAATGCTCTTCAGAGTAGCTTGAATAGCTGATGACACTTTAAGGAGATGACTGTGAAGGGACTGGAGCCGGAGTTGAGGAGCATGATGGAGCAACACGCTGAGGAGATCCAAGGGCTGAGGAATGCTCACATGAAGGAGCTGCAGGATGTGGAATTGCGTGTGATTCGCAGGTCCAATCAGCAATTAGAGCAGCTGCGGTTAGAATTGACTGCCAGCCACGAGAGGATGATAGCTAACGAGAAGAATATCCTGTGGACCAGGTGCAGAAATGCGAACAGTGTAATTTAAGGGGTAACACCGCTTTCCTCTGGCTATTAATATGAAAATTAATGATAATGACTTCTTCAGGTATAAGGACAAAATAGAGGAGCAAGAGAGCCAGTTCAAGGTCCAGCGGATGAACCTGATGGAAGAGCTGCAAACAGAGAAGGAGAAGTTCAACAATAATTTAACTAAACAGAGTACTGAGTGCGAGGTCAAGTTGCAGAGTATGCATCAGCAATACCAGGTGCAATTGCAATTGAATATTCTCTCTAGTTTAAATCGTGAAATGATGTTTGAATCGTGGTGTTTCTTTAGGGTGAGTTGCAGGCTCAGAAACAACAGCATCTGAACGAGAAGAAGGTTCTTCAGGAGTCCTTGAAGTCAGAGTGGGAGGCTTGGATTGCTGACTATAAGAAGCAGCAGACGTTGAAGCTCCAGAGGGCTGAGAGTAGCATCAGAGACGAGTGCAACAGACAAAGAGATCGACAAATCGAGCTGGCCATTGAACGTCTTGAGAAGAATTCCCGGGAGACGAAAGTGGCTCTTCAGCAACAGTTCGACTGCAAGCTCGGGTAAAATGAAAGCGAAAATGACTGGAGAATCGTTCAGCAATTTTGACGATTGATTCTAGGTCTTTGAAGGAGAAGTTCGACGCGGACTTGCAAGCTGCAGTTGACAGCGAGCTGTTGCATAAAGCGCAACTGATGCAGGCCCAGGATAAGCAAGAGAGAACCGAGGTTCTGTTGCAGAAGACTGAGAGGAACCTGCAGGAGTGTACGAATGAGCTGAAGAGAGCGAACGAGGTAGTCATGCAAATATTGATTACTGGAAAAATATCAGAAGTCTAGTAATAAATAATAAATGATTTGTAGAGAACGAAAAGATTAAGCTCGGAGAGAGACGACGCGAAGAAATCGGTCAGACAGGAGATCGAGAGCGAGAAAAGAGATCTAGAAGGGAAGATCGCGTCGCTTTACCAAGAGATCGCTCTGATCAACGCGAACAGGGACGCTTCACTTGCTCAATTACACAGCAGGTATGTATATTACTACGGTATTTAAACAACCAAAGTAATATTTCTGGCTTCATACAACTATTTTATATTTTTTAGAATTAAGCTGATAATGACTCAGAAGATCCTAGCGATAAAGAATCTTACCAGAGAGCTCGGAGATGTTAAATTAAAGTGCGAGCATTTGGAAAAGTTGCTGGATCAACAACGAAGAGAATACATTTTAAAAAGTGTATGAACACGATCACTGTTAGTTAATAATGCGTTTTATATTTTTTTTTGTGCGCTCAGGAGCATTTCACATATGATACAGTGTTCTTCAAACAGTTAACGCGAGTTGCGAGTAATTTTCTGTGTGTTTTATAGAAAACTAGTTTCTTAATTATTCTTATTGTAACTTTTAAATATATTTATAGTGAAAAAATTTGTATGTATATATATATATATATATTGGCGCACCTCGTTCTGCGTTACAAGAAATCATACGACTTTGATAATCGCGATTATATACTGTGAAATCACTGTAAACGTTCCGTTTATACTTTCTTCACGATTTGGACGACGTCCTCGTCGCACAGCACGTGATCCTTTCCCACTTTTTGAGGCTGATGCTTCACGGACGAACCCCAGACAAGGGCGCTGAAAAGAATTGACAAATTAGAAAAACGACGATTTTATAAATATTAGGTCAGCGCGAAAGTTCGAATATGCACATACTATTTGAATTCTTTTGCAATGGATCTGTGAAGCTTATTGCAAAAATCTTCGACCGCTCTCTTCTCTCTGTTTAGAACCACGGGAGAATTGTAATCCGGAAGTTGTCCTTTGGGTTTGGTGTAGCTGTAACCAAATAAAATGGTACGATTAAATGTATTCTTTACAGTTCGTACAGAAAATAAACTAATCAAGGGCTCACATTCTAACTAGCTGCAGGTAATCCCACATTTTCTCGAGCAGATCGTCAAAGTTCCATTTATGGTGAGCAGAAATCGGCACGCAGTGAGGTATTTTGTAAATGATATCTAACTCTTCGATACTGATTTGATCTGGAAACAAGAATAAATCAAGTTATCGCGTTAACATTTGTTTGACGAATGATGTTCGATCATTACCTATTTTATTGAGCAAATAAATGCACGGAACATAAACCCGGTTTCCCTCGATCACGTCAATCAAATCGTCCGAAGTGGCATCGTATCGCAGCGTGATGTCTCCATTATTTATTTTGTACTCTGAAAGTATACTTTTCACCGTCTCCAAGTCCAGTTCAGATTGAGGGCACTATAAAGGTAAGAACAATTGAAAGTACTGCGTAGCTTTCTCCGTTCTCCCGGTGTTAACTCAATTACCGTGGTTTGGAAATTGATGCCACCTTTATCCTTCTTCCTGAAGGTAATGTTCGGTGGTTGCTTGTTCAATCTCAATCCAAAACCTTCCAGCTCGTGTTCGATCAACCTCTTGTGTCCAAGAGGTTTCAGCACATCCAGGACAATGAATATCAAGCTGCAGGTTCTGGCAACTGCTATCACTTGTCTTCCACGTCCTTTGCCGTCTTTTGCGCCCTCGATGATACCGGGCAGATCCAGCAGCTAAAAAGAGCAAGAAAATTGAATGGTAAGTTGATTCTTAACCATTCGAAGACGACAATGGATTGTTACACTAATCTCTCTCGAGAGTTAATCCTTTACTCCTAATTTGAATACCTGTATCTTTGCTCCTTTGTATTTTATGCAGCCCGGGACAGTAGTGAGAGTGGTGAATTCGTAAGCAGCGACTTCAGAGTACACGCCAGCGAGGGTACTCAGCAATGTAGATTTTCCAACTGATGGGAAGCCTGCGACAATGAACATGTTACTAGCTATCGTTTGGCGTATGGACGCTGTATTTCATTTATTTGTTTTACGTCGCATCAACGTGGGTTCTGAACCACCGTGGGCACCATAGTTTTATATGTCACGTGGAATCTTTTCACAATGAGAAGACTGCATTGGAAATATTTCCAGTGGTGCTAATGGGAATGAAACCCATGAGACCACGCTACAAAATTTGCATACGTACCAACAAAGCCTATTCTAGCATCACCGGTCTTGGCTACCTCGAAACCCTGCTCGCCACCGCCACCACCACCTTTCGGAGTGATCAGCTCTCTCCTTAGCTTGGCGAGCTTCGCCTTTAGTGAACCTAAATGACCGGACGTGGCTTTATTCTTTTGAGTCCGGGCCATCTATTGAAAAAGCAATTTTATTAGATGATCTATGACACAATGAACAGCTGGAAAAAATTTGATGATGAAAATAGAGGTTACCTCGGCCTCGATCGAGGCGATCTTCTCCAGTATCGTACTCATCTTGAATAGAGTTTAATACACTCTTTTTAATTGGTATTTAAAATACACTTCCCGTTTAGTATCTCTCAAGTTCTTCCATCACAAACCTCAGTGCTCTGCTGTTCTCTTAGCCTTACACGTGCTGACAAGTTACACGAACTGTGTTGTTGCACACAGTGGAAAATGGCCTAAACACATGTGCGGGAAACGCAAACTTGAAGAGACCTCGAATTATTCGAATTATTAGTATTTTATCTAAGTGTTAAACTAGAAATTATGCAGTTTATCCTGAGGAATAATTACAGGATTCAAACCTGCGAGAAACATCAAACTGCATAGAGATTTTTCTCGTATGCGCGCACGGATAATTGTTGTCGCACTCGCCGTGCATTCCACGTGTAAATTGCGGCAAGAATTATTCGCTCGTGAAATATTAAAATAGCGCCCGTAGTAGGCAAATGATTGAACCGGTAGACAAAGCGACTGATAAAACAGATTTGCAAACAGATTTACGGGAGATCGTGTCCCTCAAATAATTATATTTGTATACTCGAAGAGTATACTCAAATCCATGCACTTTATTAAATCGTACAAAGACGTTCTAACACTTTCGAAGGATTCGCTGTCCTGCACATACAATCTTAAAATATTCTGCTATGAACATTCTTCTGACCATCGGGAATTTACGTTCTGTTTTACAATAACGCAATAAGAATTTGCGGTTCTAACTACCATTACAATAAGCCACGAGTTAAATTAAATACATCTCCTTAGGTGTATAAAATACAATACAATACATTGTAAAAGATTAACGCTATACGCATACGCGATCCTTAAAATATTTCATTTCTGTGTTTGTTGGATCTTAATTTTAATATAAAAGATTGATCCAAACGAGTAGCACAGAAACAAGGGGAGGGGGAGAACAATACTGAGATCAAAGATATTGGCAGAGACCTAACGTGAGGATCAAAATGCTGCTTATAGTTAGTAAAAGACACAGGTATCGACCTGTGATCGGTACTCTAAACAGTCTGGCACACATTTTCAGTGATGATGTGTACAGAAGTATAGTGTCTAGATCCTCACCGGGCGTGCATTGATAAACGAATGGTCGAATGCGCACTTCGTGTCCAATGTTTTGAATTATCGAGCAGGCAGTAGTCAACCGGGCTGCCTAGAATAAAATACACCAATTAATTAATTAGTAATTATTTTTTAGATATATCATTTACTCGTACCTGAATAAACGGAGCCAACGATATCAAAATCCACAAAACAACATTCAGTATACCGACCCACGTGACGGGATTTTGTTGCAGGTTGCTCTTATTGTACGGCAACAACCACACTGTTCCTGCCGCAGCCCACGATAAATTTACAACCGTGTAAATGCACACGGCTGGGCCCAGTTCGTCGTTGAAGTATTTCAATAGTTTCTTGAACTCGCAGATTTCCTGCACGAAAAATTAGCTGAGATCTCGATGCTTTACTACAATCACTATTTAATGTTGTACAACAAGGGTTGTAAGTAAACTGCGGATGTTTATAATAGATATAATATATCTCAGATCTACAAACTAGCTGCTACCACTGAGAATAAGATTTTATTTGGTTCCCCTTCTTAAAAATCGTCTCGAAAAATTGCTAATTGCATAAGCTTCCGCAGTCTAGTTATAAGTGAAAGGACAATGGCGATTAAATCCATTAAGAAGAGGGGTTGAAAAATCTTTTAAAGTGGTGGTTGCTGATTTATTAACAAAATAGCTAACCCGCATCCAATCGATGGCGGGTAAAGTATGATGAAGCAGCTTCCCGCGAAGGAAATACAGATGGGCCAGTAGAAGTTGTCCTTGCAAACAATAGCTGGTTATGATTGTTCCCTGGACCATATCGTGCCACAAGGTGCACACGATTAGAAGTACCTTCAGCGTTATCTTCACTTGATGCGGGCTGCAAACAAAATGAAACGTCGACAGTACATTAAATATATTGGTATCTAATCAATTACTAAACATTTAAGTATTGGAGGAGGTGTTACATCAATTACATATCCATAAAATAAAAAATATAGAATGGAATTATTCTAGGTAGGAAGAAATGTTTAATTTTCGGGTTAAAATAGCTCCGACTGTAAAAGGTTAAAGGAAACGTAAAAATGAAGGAAGCGTTCGAATTACCTATGATCCAGCCACTGGAACACGATGTTCCCTTGCGCCATTAAAACGTTTACCGTAACCAGTGCGGTAATTATCCAAACGACGCTCAACGCTATGAACAACCATAGTATTCGAACAAGTCTCCTCTGGTTCCCGCGATTCACGGGATTCGAAGAGAGGAGGAACGCTCTCTCCATCAGATTTTGTAGCTGCTCGTTCTCCCGTATTCGAAACAGATACACCGTGTACAGGTACGCCATCAAGTGCAATATACTGGGGACGAAGTAGCTGAAGAAAACGTTGCCGAAACACTGAATATCTGGTACTTGGTCCGTGTCCGATGGTATTTCGAGTTCTATCGGCGCTGTCTTGTAACAAAATCCTCGGTCTCTTCTACGAGTACAAACACGTTCGAATCAGTATCAAGAATATTTTCATTAAAGATAACATGGGGTTCCACACGTTACCTGAAGCATGCCATGTACTGCAAAATGTATCCAATGCACATGAATATCGTGACCTGGAAGGTGTGAAGATTCACGAGGATACAGTAAGGCGAGCAACGATCAGAATCGTCGGTGCTCATCGGCCTCAGTCCCATCACTCCCAATAATCTCAAATACGGTCTCAGTATTTTGTGCTTGCAATAGTGAAGCACCGCGGATGTACTCAGCATCTCGAAATCCGGCATCTCGGTGATCTCTCCCATCTACGATTCATTCAAAATTAGTCCCAATCACTTCGCCCGCGATAATTCATACCGAATACACGCGTACATGCTCGAAACAGTAGAGGATATTATGTAAAAGTTTTGATAACGAAATAAAAACGCGATTACTTTATAAAAACAACGAGAATATGTCTATCCAAATTTATAATACACACAACTCCGCACGCGTTCGTCATCACAATCTCAATAATCGTAAATTAAAAATGTTAGCACGCGTTCCGTAAAGGTCCCCTGATCGTTTATCGCATTCTACACTATAAACTGTAGAAAGAGAGTACTTACTTCTGTGCTTTGCAGCTGCAAGTCTGATAATCCAGATGGTGTAGATGCCGGTGTTATCTCTTCGTGATTCTGTTGAGGTGGATCCTTCCCATTTTTCGACTCGTTCGAACTCTATGAAAAACAACACGATCCTTTAGCAAGAAGTTCTCCCCCGTTGCCTCGGAGCTTTTCCCCATTTTCCCCGAACGGAATTTCCCGTTCGCTCGTAAAAACCAGATGAAAGCGAGCGACGTCGCGACAACACTGAATATTCGGACTGATTCCAATGGCACGGATGGACCTTCGGAATCAAAATAAACAGCGACGGTTACGGATCGAAATTATCAGCTTAAAACTCGGCTCGCGTGTACGCGTGAACGATACAGGCACAGGCAAATCGAAATTCGGAGCCACGCAATCTCTGCCACGTAGGTGGAAAAACGGATTCGACGAACGGCGAAGAATGAAATAATCGTCGGACTCACCAATGTCATTTTTCCCGTCAGCTGAGCACAATGCTTTTGAACTTGAAAAGAAAACATTTGTATCGGCATCTTGTACGCGATTCACCCTAACGTATGAATTTAAATTATATCTGCCTTTTGAGATGACACTTCACCTCTGTCAAGATATACACGTACGCATACACACCGAAACGAATTATTTTATTTACGGTTGACGCGCGACTTCTAACACGGGACAACGTCGGGAAAGCAGAGGAGACGGCTGGCTGTTGCGTTTCGTTTCCTATGCTGGGAAGTGGCTGAACAAAATAGAATCGTTTGTAAAAATAACATTGTTTACTGCTTTTAGAGATAGAGATTTAAAAAAACAAACGGTCTGTACAACAATAAATATTAGCGTTTCCTTTTCCTGTTCAGATTCCCGGCCGGTCTCAAAAGGTGCTTGTACTCCTTCTCGTGCCTTTTCACTTGCAGTTTCGCGCGGCCGGTTGGTTTTTTCTGCCGGGAAAGCATAAGCATTTGTACAGAGAACAACAAAATTACGCGATAAAGATGTGGAATTAACTAGAAATGTACCTTTTCTATGCGGAAAGTCATTTCCCTGTTACCGCGGGAGCCAGAAACTTTAACATCGTGGGAATCTTCGCTTCTCAATCTCTCTCCGAGGGTCGCCCTGAAAAAATACGTGAATGAGAGATCTTCTCTGCTGGAACTCTATGTTAATCCTCGCGCGGTCTTTTGGTCAGGTCTGACCAGCTCAAATATTTTTTAAAATAAAATTATAATTATCTGCACTGTAATCAAGAAAAAAAGTAAAATATTGTATCATTTTATTAATTATTGCATGATCTTACGCACTCACTTTAGCGGATTGTATTGTCGTATAAGAAACATAGAAAATACAAGCGTTTGCAACTCACAGAAAAAATTGTGTGTAAAGTAGAAGACTGTACGAAGTAAATTATATCAGTATTATATTTAATTTTTTCCTTCTTATTCGATCCAAGTGGTCGAACACGAAGACCGTACGAAGAGGTTTAACTAGCAACACGTACTTGATCCGCTTCTTCGCGATCGGTCTCGCGTCTTTGAACTGTACGTGATCCTTAATTTCGTAAAGTCGGGCCTGATTCTCGGCGCTCTGCTCGTCGTCTTTCGCGTTCTCCTCCTCTTCCTCGTTCTGTCTCTCATTTCTTCGTATCAATCGATAATTCCTCTTCACTTCTTTCGCCCACGGTTTCTCGTCGTCCGAGCTGCTGTCGTCGTGGATGAAGCTCTCGTCCGAACTGTGTTGTTCATCGTTGTCCGCTTCGCTTTCCATTTTCTGACGAGCCTCCTCCGCGGCCAATTGAGCCTTCAATTTCTTCTCTCTGCTCTTATCGAGGCGAGAGATAACAGGGTTCAACAGAGAATACTCTTCCGAAGTCGTATCCACTTGGAAGTCGGGATTGCTGAACAGTGCTTTGAAACGATCGTCCTTCAGAATATTGCCGGAGTTCTTCTTCTTCTTCTTCGCGTTCGACTCGTCGTCCATTAATTTCAAAGCGAGCTCCTTGTTCACGCTCGGCATCTTTTGTATCTGTAAATAAATAAATTAATAATAGTGGGATACGATGAGATGATAAAACAACGTAGTACCTGGACTCTGCTGCCGCAAGTCTCCTGTATCTTCTGCTGAATCCTCTTCTTCTTGTATTCCTCGAACTCGAAGGGTCTCATCACGTCTCTGGCTTTCTTATACAGTCGAATGTCGACGAAGTAACCGTGCATGTAAGCCCGGAGTAGATTGGTACCCTTCAAGTGCAACAATCCCAGCTCGTCTAACTCCTTCTCGGTGACGAATTTATAGTCGTCGTAGATAGTCTCGTAATTCAATTCCTCCAACTCTTCCGTCAGATTGTCCAAAAAGCTGCACCAGTGAGGAGCTGGTCCGAGAGACGGTATATAATACGTCTGCATCTTCGTGTTTTCATTAGCCAGTAAAAGCATTCCAGTGTTCGGCATCACGCACATGTCGTTGAAGTCGTGCTGCGCCTCGATCGATGTATACAATTTACCCTAATTACAAAGAAATTAACCCTTAGCACTCGAGTGGTGACACGAAATCATATATATTATTAATCGGAGCATTAAAATAGTTCCGACTGCAAAGAAATTAGTATCTTTCCACTTCTATCTTGTTCATCGTTGAACTCAATCTACTCACGTTATTCTTCTCCCATATTTTCACGATCGAACTGTCCATAGAGTAAACCAAATCCATCGTCCGATGGAACTCTATGTTCTTGATCGGCAATCCATACATGTGATCCTTCGTTAAAAACGGCCTACTCGAGCGGACATCGTATAACAATATCTGCCCGGTCGAAGTGCCTACCCCTAACGTCAATCCACCTTGGAATTTCAAGCTAGTTACTGCGGGTAGCGATGCTAGTCTACAAAACGACAGAAAAATATTCTACTTGCGAATGACTGTGTAAATGAAGTTCGAAGATAAACACCTACTTATTGTCCTGCCCGACACAGTGCAAAGCACAATCCAGGGTGCCCACTTTGCTTCTCGTTCTCGGATCCCATGCCTCGACTTTTCCATCCTCGGTTCCGACAACAACGAGTTGATGCACCGGATTGATTTCACATTTGTTTATCGACGGTGCGTCTGTGAGGAAGGGTTGCAGGAATTGTCCCCTCTCGAGATTTATTCGGTAAATTTCATTGCTGCAACACGGAATGCGTATTACTCTGTCCTCTGTATCAGTAAAAAAATCTCGAACTACAGAAAACAGAGGAAGCTGAAATTTGGTACACAGGTAGCCGTTAGCCCTAAGGGATGCACGAATATGCTTTTATCCCAGAAATCCTACAGGATTAAGTGCTAAGAATAAATTAGTGGCACACCTCCAGAAATAAGCGATTTTTCCATGGGAATTATGCTATAATATAGTAATTGAAGGACAAACCTGTCTCCAACCACGAATAGATCACACTGAGGGTAATGGTACTTGATGTCTCTACCAAACCTTGGCACCCTCAGTCTAAAATACCTTCCATGGGCTACGTGAAATTCTATAGTTCGGTCGCAGTGTAGAAACACCAACTGAAATATGCAATATTGTGTTGCAAGAGTTGACGACTACAAAAGTAAAAATACGTGGTAGAATAAATGTGAAATACTTTGCTGTAATCGTCTGAGAGTATATCGAAAGTGACGACCTCTGAGTCGAAACATCTTTCAAATTTTAAAGATAGATTTTGAACGTCGAAACACTTTACGCGTGGCTTGTATATTCCTGTAGCTAAAATGTATTGTCCATCTTTCGAGACGTTGATGGAGGTGCTAATCGCAGGCATATCAAAATCCTGGATAAGCTCGATCCTTCGTCGTATATCTGTTGAAACATCAATATTAAAAAATCGGTTCGTGCATGACGTAGATGAATTGTTACACGAGTTTACTCACCGACATTTTTCTTTAACAAACTCCGCCTTTTCCTTTCTGACAACCACTGTCAAGATAACAAGAACAAGAATTAGAAAAAGATTCGAAAAATACGAGAGATAATACTAGAGAAAAATCATAGATAAAGCGTTACCTCCGGCAAAGACTTTCCGGCGCTCAAGTTGTAAATCTTCACATTGTTCGGACAAGAGACCTGCATCGTGACGAAGCTGTTAAAAAATATTAAAAACTAATCAAACTTCGCATCGTTGCAAAGTGATGTTAAACGACAAAGCACGTGGAATGTTATCATAATAAGAAACAATTGACACGTATCGCACGTGTGTACGTGCGCGTATATATCACGTATATATAGACAATTCTCGTCCGTAGGGAAAGATGTCGCCCTGGTCGTCATAAATTCACGAACACGAAAATCACTAGACGAAACGTTGGAAGTGGTTGGAACAAGTTTCCCCTAGAACTCCGTACACCGACCGTGAAAATAGCTTCTCAACCGTTTCCATGAATTACAGGTCCTTCAAATTTTGCGAAATGGGTATAAAATTCATCTTAAACGAAGTGCTCGACAACAATGTTCTCACACGTGAATGTTATATACGAAAGAAATAATAGTATTATTATTATATTATTAGAGAAGAGGATCCTTGTACACAGTTTCCAATGCGACCACCTGAAATATTGCCCTAGAACTCCGTACACCGTGAACATAGCTTCACAATCATTTCCATGAACTAGGTCCTACAAACTTTTTAAAATCTTTGCAAAATGGATATAAAATTCATCTTGAACGTACGAAGTGCTCGACAAAAATGTTTTTACACATGAATGTTAGATATGAAAGAAATAATATTATATCTTTCTTGGATATACGTTCTTCATCTGTATCTCGTTTCAAATATTGCCGCGCATTCCAACGTCTCCAATCTGCTCTGATCTGCTCCAATCCTTCGGGCGCAGTAGTTTCCTCTTATTTCACCTAGGTGGCTAATATAAAACACAAATATATGCGAATTGTAGCATTGTATTAATCTTAGACCAGTAATACTAAGGTATCAATAGAAGAATTAATGCTGATATCTCCTTAGAGAAATAGTTAGATGGTCTGTAAGTGGATGGAAAATTTCAGTTCCGATTTGAATTTCGCATCTAGGTCATGATCCGTGGCCAGCGTAACTCGGGGTCTGGGAAGAACACGTTGCAGGTGTTGGCAGCATTGTTCGTCAGTCAATTACTGTAAGGTGGGGGAGACGCGATCGCAGGATACCGGGGTTTTCGGGGGGGCAGGGAGAACGAAACTCCGGGGCTTGGGGGGGCAACGGGGACGTCTGCGAATAACCACGAAGGGACAAGGAGGGGTGAAAGAGAAGTGTGACCGGCGTTGAACGCATATAGGTAGTCGTGAGAGGAGTCAGTCGGTGACGGGTTGTGTCTCTAGTGCTGTAGTGAACAGTTGAGTCGAATCGCTTGTGTTCAAAAATGAGCTGGCAGGATTACGTTGACAAGCAGCTGCTCGCGTCTAGGTGTGTTACCCAAGCTGCGATCGCGGGACACGATGGCAATCTTTGGGCGAAGTCCGAAGGTTTCGAAGTGAGTAAACCGCTCTCTCTGGACCCGCTAACGCTTCGGAGGCTCTCGTTTGCGGCCTATCGCGAATATACAATATTATTGGTATAACCGTCTTCGTCGTGGTCGTCATCGCCGTCATCGTCGTCATCGGTAGATAGTGGTGGTGGTGATGGTGGATGGTGGTGGTCGTCGGTCGTCGCAGTCGCCTTCGTTATCGTCGTATCCAGAGGAACAAAAGGAAACCCACAGTAGAGGCCGAATAATCGTCCGAGAAAAAATCCTGAGAACGAACGCATCGTCTGCCTAGTCTTTCCGAGTATACCTCGCCTCCTGTTCGTCTGGTTCTTGGTTCTTTGTTGTTCGGTGTGGCCGGCGAGAATAACGTTTCGTTTTCTCGTCGGACATCTACATGTGCATATGTATATATCTACGTGTATAACCGTGTGCACGGATATGCATACATATATACACACCTATACGGTATATACGCGTGTGTGTGCATGTATATGGGTGCGTGTAGGAGAGAGAGATACGCACACCCAAAAATATCGGTTGATATTTCGAATCTCGTTGGAAAGCGAACGTGTAATCGGAACGCGTGGAACGAATATATGCAGTTGCGGCCTTAGTAGCCGGATCGACAAGCGGCTCTCGAAAAATGTTCGTTCACAAGGGCCTTGTGGCCCGGCTTTTAATCATGAAAAATTCTGCTGCCACGTAGCCATTCGCGCGTCCCGGGTTTCCCGAAAGGCTCCCGGGATAAATCAAGAAACCTTTGGAAAGTTTCCGCGTGTCGAATCCGAACCGGCGCACACACGATTCCGCCTCGTGTCGTGCCTAAGCCGGCTAGACGCAAATGCGAGAGAGGCAGGCAAGCATCGGAAAGGCTAAACGAGCAGATATATTTTTGACTCGACACCGGCCGGCCGAGAGCTGGCTTTCTGTTCTTTCTCGATCGAAAATTCTCTCTCTCTCTCTCTCTCTCTCTCAGATGCGGAGAGAAAGAGAGGATCAGGGATACAGAAGCAAGACCGGACTGGACCGGACCAGACCAGTAAATTCTGCTGGTTCGATCGACAAAAGCTTGACCGGACGTGGCCTCGTCCTTCGAAAATCCTCGGGAACCGAGCGATTTCGTCATGAGCCGAGACGTCTGGGGGCGAAATTGGGTGTGGCAATTGTGCTCGGCCGCAGAAAATTTTCGTCTATTTAGTTCGAGGTTGAACGGTTTTCGACAAAGTTGAACATGGCTGCCTGCCGGGCACGTTGTCGCCTCGCACACTACGCTCGTCAGTCGCCAGGAAATGGTGGGCTCCGTTTTGTCGGTCTTTCGCCGCTGAGTTTCCACGATTCCCGTTGTCGTCTCGTTTTCACGAGGGGTGTGCTCTCCGGCACGCACACGCCCGGATACATAGATCGCTCGGAATATATCCGTTTGCCATTGGTATTGGCGATTTCGCCCGAGGACGATGACTCATTTCTTCGGCACCGTTTTCCGTTATCGAAAGGGACGCGCGAAGACGCCCACGTATTTACGTGCGCGCTTAGCCAACGCACCCGTGCTTCTTTTTCGATCGCCTGGTTAAATTCTCTTTTAGAAAACCTCGTCGTACAGCACGTACGTACGAGGAAAAAAATACTTCGCATACATGCCGCGTTTGTAACAACGCGGCGAGGCGAAACCGGACTCGAGCTATTATGTCCGGGGATTTTTGACCGAGCTATATACCAATCGACTTTTTCTTTCGTCACTTGGTTTTCGCCGATCGGCCTGCACGGGCCAATGTCGTTTAAAATTGCAAAACCGACAGTTCCAGAAAGGTTCGACGTGACCCAAGCGCCATCCATGCTCGACGCCGGAAGTTCTCGCGGAACGGGTCCTGTCGTGTCGGTAAATGCCTCGGGGTCGGTAAAACTGGCCGAACACGATTATTTCGGTTACCGATCACGGGATCGATGGGATCGAAGGATCTTCTAACCCCTTGCCGTATTTTAACGAGTCAGACTCGTGAATGAAGATTCGAACAAAGTCCAACATGTATGAATGTCACGCCTATCTTTCTAGATGAAATCAAATTTGCTTTTATGCATTTATGACCAAAATGGGGAAGCACAATTTAAAGCAGTGGACATGTTAAAAAGATTTAAAGACATCAGTGTATTGACTTCAGTTTAATCAGATAATTAAAAGAAGAAAGAAATGAGTCTCTTGCAATCAACCGTGTCTTGCAAATCAATGCAAACATTCTTTATTTTGCACACAGACCCGCAGTCTTGTGATAAATATAAGCATTCGAATAATTGTAGCCATATAAATAATTGCTAAAGACATTTTAATCACTATAAAGAAAATTTTATTCGTTTGCAATCAATATTTAAGATATACATTTTCTTTTCTCTTCTACGACATTCTTCGGGATAGAGATGATTTGATCACTGTAAAGAAAATGTTACTGGCAAGGGGTTAAATGGCCGACTGGATACCTGTCGGTACCGAAAATTCTTCTAGATAATCTTGCTTGATTCTGCAAGGACCTACCTCAGAATTTCTGTGGACGCTTTCTATTTTCAAGAAACGATCCAATCAAGTTAGAAGGGCACGGTGAAAAGTTCGTGGCACAAGCTCCATGTCGTGCGACCGCTTTCCGGATGCCAAAATGGCGAAGCCGGCCGGCCGTGTCCCTCCCATCTGTTTTTCGCAACAATGCCGGCCGGCAGGCCTCGTGTGCGAAATCGGGAGACGGGTTAGCCGTGTTAACGCGGTTCGTTTAGGCTCGCTCGGCCCGTGGTTGATATGCGTGCACCGTGTGCGAAATCGTCGAAGAGGGGCTCTCTCGCTCGCAAACGATTAGCTCTCTCGCATCAGGCTGATTCATCGTCGTCCGTCGTCGTTGCTAGTGTCCGTTGGTTAGTCAGGGCCGTTTTCAAAGCAGACTTCTCTCTATCGCTCTCGTACTTGAAATTAGTGAGTCAGGGCTTCCGACGGCGGCCTTCACAGGACCGAAATTGGCGTTTGCAGTTACTCGCCGTTGGTTTTTCACGATCCAAGCCGTAGGAAACCGTGGCGAGCTATCGCTGTACACTGTACAAAATTGGTCGGAATTCCGACTGCGAGGCAACAGTCTTTTTTTGTTTGTCCTTGATCCGACCGGCGTCCCGCAACCCGTCTTACACCGGTGCAAATAGGGTCGCCGTTTCGGGTTGTCTTCTAGCCGCGACTTATGGCATTCCTGTCTTGTTTATGGCGTTGTAATATTGTATTGTGTATAGGGAATTTTCTATCCGGCTATCTTTGAAGAGTGTACAGAGGTTGAGTCTAATAGAAACTGTTCGGCCTGTCATTGTTTCTGATAGTTCGGTGACTAATCGATATGTGCCCATTACTATGGAAGTGGTCTAAGTGGAAATTGAAAAAAGATGAGTTTATCAGTTATCTCGCATCACGTTATTTCAATTGAATGTTTTCAACATTCAAATATCGCACGCCTTGTAGACGTCAGGAACGTTGCTTCAACAAACAACTTGTTACTTATTATTTGACTGTGGATGTTTATGCAATTTTCAACTTTTCTAGACAAGTTAGATAATTTCAATAATTTAGCGGTATGCAATATCAAGAAAATTCTAGTTATACTTCTTGCTTGGATTGAAACGTGGATCGTACACGAGAAGGGTTTCAGAAAATCTCACTCCCCTTACTCTCGGTTGTGAAATAAATCCAACAAGGGTGTATGTGCCCTTAATTATGAAAGTGGTCTAAGCCATATATTTCTTGCTTCGAGATATTTAAAGGAAAAGGATATTAACACTAAATTAAAGAAAAAAAGAGAACAAGCAATATATAACGGTTCATTTTATTTTAATTTTTACTTAGACCACTTTCATCATTATTGGCCGTTACATATATTCAACCTACACAAATTCTCTTTTAATTTACTTGTGAGACAATTTTTACGAGCTACCATTCACATTGGAGGGATGGAACCATCCCTCAAACTTGAGGACTCGATATCTCGAGAACTAGATGGGGTAGAACGGTAAAATTTTTTACCGTTAATTATTATTATTATTAAAATTAAATTGATTACTTTTTGCACCCACTCGAGTCCGAGCGTTAAAAAAATCCGCGTGCTCGGAGTGTCGATCAGTGAATTGAAGTCAGAATTTGTAAATTCGAGACTGTATAAGGTATCAGCGTTCTAAACGGTGGATGGTTGTCTGTGTGTTTAGGTGAGTAAAGAGGAGCTGGCGAAATTGGTCCAGGGATTCGACGATCAGGACATTCTGACGTCGTCGGGCGTTACCTTGGCCGGCAACAGGTACATTTATCTGTCGGGCACGGATCGGGTGATAAGGGCAAAACTCGGCAAGGTCGGCGTCCACTGCATGAAGACGACGCAAGCCGTGGTCGTCTCCCTCTACGAAGACCCCATACAGCCACAGCAAGCCGCGTCGGTCGTCGAAAAGCTGGGCGACTACCTCTTGGGCTGCGGCTATTAGGTTGGTATAATACTCTATACACAGTACCGACGATAACGCTCGCGATACCGAGCAGTCTGTTTCTATCTCTACCTCTCTCTCTCTATCCCTTTATATAGCACTAGAATTTTGCAACGATCGGAGCTGGTAGCGCATCGCGTATTCCTTATCGCGAGGGTGATTCACTCGCGCTTGTAATTGTAATATCGCTTTGCCTCCTCGGAACTCGGTGTATCGGCTCATCACGCGCTGACTAATCTGAAGTAATACGGCAGCGATCGACTCCGATCCTCGGTTACGCTGCCATAAATGACAGCGCTATATTGAGAGCGCTGAGGAACTTCTCCTGACTCCGGACAACTACACTGGGTGTACAAACTGTTCGTACATCTTTTAAAAACGAATCACTTGTTCACAATTGAACCCCACAGTTTCAGTTTTCTTTGAGACGTTAGAAGGACTAATTTTAAACATGTGAGGAAAATTTGAAACATGTATTTTGTAAATCTAAGTAAGTTATACACATGTACTTACAATGTTTCATTGTTGTGGGCATTGTAACATGTAAAAGTCTGTGAATTTACTGTTGGATCCAATTTTGAAACAGATATTCGTTTTTAGGAGGTGTACGAATGCTTCATACACCCACTGTAGGTTTCCGCGCAACCTTCTGCGGTCCCAAAACAGTTCTACTTAATAATTTTGCAATTGTGGTAGTGGAATCAATAAAGTTAGGAACTACTAGCGTGGGAGACAGTGTTCAGTCTAGCTCGACGTAGGAGAGGGTTAGGGTAATTATTCCAGTAGTCAGCAATTTAAAGCCACTAGACATTGGAAGTGAGAAATAAGCTACATTAAAGTCCATGGCTAAGTACATTTTAATTTAATTCAACTTCTAATCTAGTAATTTTGTTAGAATCTTTTTCTTGGTACAGCGCAATGATTGTAAATCCTACTAAGTGAATTCTTTTGATCTTGAACGGCACTCAATGTCGAACAGTCTGAATCTGCCATTCGTGGCAGGTGTATCTCTAATTATTCTAACATTGACACCAATCTCTATCAATGCTCTGCAAGCGAATGCATCTGATCCAGGACTCTGCTTGTTTAACTTTTACTTACTCGCATACGGTACTTAGAATCTGAAAATATTAAATTTAGTGTTTCAAGCATAAATGAAGGTCTACGCTAGGAAGTATCTATTTTAATACTAGAACTACCGAGCACTAAACGCAATTGGCGTGCATTGCCTTATATTAATGACAAAATTGTTTGTTTGTTTGTTTGTTTTGTCTAAATATGTGCTTCAGTAAAGAAGCTCACTAAAAAAAATTTCTCAGAGAAAAACATTTATAATTTTAATATTTCTAAAAGAACAAATCTGGAACCAGTCATTTTGATCCTAGTGTTAAAATTTATTTATGTTCGAGTCATATAGAGTTCTATGTAAAATGGAGTGTGAGTAGCTGAAGGTTTATCGCGCTGATTTGCCTCGTTCTTCGAGGCTATTCATTTCCATTCAGCCTTTTCGTTAGGCAAAAGTGATCGGTTTCAGGCGAGTTCCCCTAAGACTTCAATCGGTACCGAGAATATACGTTTCAAGTTACAATTTCGTTCTCTACATTCCCAAATTTTGGCACGCAAAATATCGTTTCAATGATACTCGAAAATACTATGTTATCTTTGGAGAGGATGCGCGCGTAATTTGGCACGGCTAACCCGGTCTCTCCGGTATTTTTCTGTTTCAGTAACCTCTGGGACCCAACACACAAAATATCTAATATTAATACTAAACGATACGATCGATTATTTTACTGAACAGCGAATGGAATGCGTCATGCCGCACGAGTCGCGCCGGAACTGCCGCAAGCTTGCCGCGCAACACTCTGTGAGAAGCAACAACAACAGTACCAACAACAAACAACAACCACCACCATCACCCTCGACAACTGCAGAACAGCAATAACAGTAAAAAAAAAAAACAAAAAAGAAAGAAAATAACAGCAACTATCATACTTGAGTCGTCGTTCTCTCCTTTCCGATTCGACGCGCGATACTCAGGAAGAAAAAAAAATCACGAAATATACGCGTGCGCGATCGCTAGATTCGGATCTATAGGCCGTGCGACGCGATCATGCGAGATCGACGAGCGCGATTCGAAGATCGGCTTGATTCGCGCGGTCGTCGTCGATCGATCATCGTCATCGATCGTCGCGTCTCGTCGTCCATTTCCCCTCTGTTCCCCGTTCGCGATCGACGGCTTTCAATGAGAGTGTCGGGACAAGAAGAGAAACGAAAGCAGAAGAAGAAGGAGACTTCGATGGAGAAGGGAGAAAGAACAAAGGATCGCCGATAACGGGAACAGAGGAAAACCGAGTCGCGCGCCCGCACAAATCCACGCGACCAACAAACACACACACGCATATTACGTTGGACAGGTATACACGCAAACTACAGGTAGATACATAGGTACACACGGATAGGCCACGCACGCACACGCACACGCGCAAAAGGCGGGAAAGAATTAAAAAGGCTGTACGCGGTGTAACGAGGCAGAGAAAACGGTGTGGCGTCGTTGTTTTTTTTTTCTTTTCTATGTTCTTTTTCTTGTCTTTTTACACGGGCGACACGTCGCGTTTCGGCTCACCGAAGAACAGAAACAGAGAACAGAACGAGGCACGAAGATCAAGCAAGCATGCATTAAACGTAAGACATAACAATAATAAGTAATAAACTATTGCGTTAGGTTTACAGTTTTTCTTTTTTTGTAGCGAACGGATGATGAGAGAATTTGAGCGTGTTTGAACGAAGTTTGGAAGAGTTTGAACGAGTTCGAGAGAGAGAGAGAGAGTCAGAGTTTGGGAAAATGGGCGCGAATGCGTGAGATTGTGTATGTTCGCGAGAACGGGGGAGGCAGTAGAAAAAGATCGAGGCGTTCCTGCGTTTTTGGAGAACGGAATGAGAGAGAGGGGAGAGAGTGGGAGAGAGATGGCGGTGATGTTTGTAGAAGTGTGCGAGAGTGCGCGGTAGAGAGATGCAACGCCGACGACTACGAGGCACGACGATTAACGAGGCAGGCGAGCGTGCGGCAGTGGGTGAAACGGCACGGATTGGCCGCAGTCCTGGCCGCCTCCCCCCACCCCCCACCCCCAAAATCGATACGGTCCTTTTAGCTATTTACTGTCTTTATTACTGCTATATGTAAGAGGAATAAAAAAAAAAACGGCGAACAATGTGTCATAATTGCTGAGACTTTTATCGATAATAGCGAAGAAGAAAGAAAGAAGAAGAAGAAAACGAAGGTGTAGACGATGAAGAGGTAGGCGAAGAAGGAGTTGAAGAAAGCGGGAAGGGCGTGATAATAGAGAGAAAGAGAGAGAGAGAGAGAGAATCGTACACAAGGAATGCTATGCGTATACGCGATTTTATACCTATGCATTCGCGTATTCGGACGCGCGTGATTTGCGTGTGTTTGCCGCTTTGTGTGTGTTTGCATTTGTGTACGTGGGTGTATGTGTGTGTACGCGTTTGAGAGAGAGAGAGAGAGAGAGAGAGAGAGAGAGAGATTTGAAACGCGTGCACGCGCGCGACCGCCGAAAGAAAAAAAAAAATTCAATCGGGAAGCGTTTGTTTGTCGACGCGCTTTTCTTGGCCGTTTGTTTTTTGAAGCTTGTTCGTCGACGTTCGAAGAAGGTTGGAAGAATTAGTTTTGGGGGACGAAATTGATGGAAACAGCAGGTTCGAGAAAGTAACGTGGACGGTCTTTTCCCGTTCGACTCGTGTAGCTTCGATCATCTTGTACACATCGAGAGGACACACGGTTTCATATGGTTGCAGACACATGCATACACACATATTTATATATATATATATACATGCAGAGCGTAACGCGTGCACACGCGTAGACGAACGCGTATATACATACATGCATATATATATACAGAGACACGATACATCGATACGAACACGTTTAAAACACACACACACACACACAGGAACAGAGAACAGAGACATGGACACGCGAGACACACGACACGATGCCGCTACCACTTATTATTACTGTAATACTACTGCTACTACTATTACTATAACTGGTTGCCCGGGCGGTTCGTCTGACGCCGGGCAGCAAACCTAAACTACTATGTAACGATTTTTATGGATAAAAGAAAGGAATAAACATTGAAATAATAATTGTAATCGAAGGTGACCTAATCACGCGTCATCCAAATACTCTCTGCATTCATCATTCTCGCTTTTTAGGTGTCTACTTACTTACTCCGCGTCACGGAGAACCGTGCGTCAGACCGTTTCCCGTTCGTTGTTGCGTGTTTGCTTGGAAACAACGATCGTCCGTCCCACCGCGCTGCGTTGCGCTACGACTCTTGTGCGAGAAGGAAAGTCGACGTCGTTCTCTCTTCGATCGAAATTTATTTAAAGAATTTCGGCCACAGCCGAGTTATCTATATATACAGAGTTATCTTATCGAACACGTCGCGATGGAAATTGGCAATTTCTTTCAGATTAAACATTTCAATACTCGCGATTGTGATATACATCGAATCCGCGCGGTCGACTTTCTTCTCGCACATTGATCCTCATTCCCGGCCCAGACCGAAAACAGGAAACTGAACAAAAGGACGAGGGAAACCAGCGGACCGAGATCGATAAATTATCGGAAACTGGGCTTGGGAATTGGAAAACTATCGAATCTATTATCCCTTGGACAGCCTGGCTCTCTATTCGGACCCAATGAATCGAAATCGTTGTTCTTGACGATTTATTGGAATCAGTAATCAAAAGGGAGAATGATCAACCCTTAAATGTATCTCCAGAATGGACTACAATAATCTACTATTAATATTAACAGTTTTGTATGCATCACAGAGTTTATAGTGTGATCCAATTTGATACTCGAGAAATAGGAATCTTTCAATTAAAAATTTTAATCTAGTATCGTCGAATAAAAAAGATAGATCTTGTTTAAAGATGCGGGGGACCATTTAAGGGTTGGAAAGTCGATGGTTCGTTGATTGTCCAAGGGTTAAAGGCAGCGGTGGGAAAAGATGGAGCGAGTGAATGCGACAGAACGCGAAAGTGGCAGTGAGAGTGACAGCAAAGATGTGGCCGGGGGTAGGGGGTGAAACAGCATTTGTGTCGGTTGAAAATATTCGATGTAATATTGTAAGTGATCGTAAAAGAAGAACGGAACAAGAAAACACGTTTCTTTGAAGCTACTCTTTTGCATACGTCGACAGAAGTTTCGATAATCGTACGAGCAGTAATGTTTAAGAGAATAATAAATTTGTATAAAGCGGTGCAACAAGGTGTTTTGCTTTCGTCCGAGATTCCCGATGAAATTCTTTTCCGTTTCGATAACAGGACGTCGCGGTCTGAGCTTCCTGATAAGGCCAGCCTCTTCCGGCCTGAGCGATTAACCCTGTTTTCATTGTACACAAACACTGAGAAGTCAAGACTTCTTATACTAACTGCTTGATCTACCATCTTCTTTCATTTCACAGCAGTCAATTCATTGTATTTATTCACAAAAGTTCATTTTCAAGTCTTCGAATTCTATATTTGCAATTATTTGTGGCAAATATATTCGGTATATATTCAGGCTTTCGAATAAACAAAGAAATTCACAGTTTCCAAAAGATTTATTATCTTCGAATTGATGGAACATTAAAAACCCATTTAATTAATGGTAAGTTTGGTATTTATAAAAATTCGATTAGTGCCATATTTTACAAATTCAATCTTCCACAATTGATAGGAAATTAAGAATCCATTTAATTAATGGTAAGTTTGGTACTTATTTAAATTCGACTAGTACCATATTTTACGTAGTAATTCTAAGTTGAATGGTGCTAGTTTTCAACGCAGAAGGATATTCTTCTTCGAGGAGACAAAAATGGACAGAAAATATTGAACAACTTTCTGAAACACAGCTCACCAGAAAGGTAAGCGATCGATTCGAAATTCCAAAGCGATTCCCACTTACCTTGATCGTTCTTGATCTCGAACGATCGGCTCGCTGCTGCGCCGGTGGAGAACGGTGTCGCCTCTGTGTCGTACGCAATGTAAATTCTCATTTCGTTTATTGTTAGATTAAAACGTGAAATAAAATTCTTTACAAAATTATCGAGAAGATTTACATAAAAATCGGTGTGTCTCACTTACTCGCGCTGAGCTCGCTCTAAGAAACGTTATCTCTAAGGTTACCGAATCAAATTGTCCTCTTGTCCCCGCGAATTTTCTTCGCTGCTTCGCCCTCGGTTACGAACCACTTCCGGTCACCGTTCGCCGCGAAGAACACTTCAGCGGAATTAGAAATGATCGACGGGACGGTGCGTTCGGGTGCGTTTACGTTCAAGCTGCTATGAAAACTGCTCGATATAGTTTTCTCAATAATGAAAATATTTAAAGACAGAAACTTGCAGAACGGTGCAGACGAGAATATAACAAAGAATATCATTTATAAAATTATTAGGAGAATTAAAAAAAATGTCCCCCAGAAATGCTTGAAAAAATTATAAAAATTCTAGAACATGGAAATTGTTCAATATCTTTTCCAATAATGAAAATATTCGAAGATGGAAACTTGCAGAACGGTGCAGACGAGAATATAACAACGAATATCATTTACAGAATTATTAGGAGAATTAAAAAAAATATGTCCACCAGAAATGCTTGAAAAAATTCGAGAACATTATTTGGAAGTCGTGAAAAAGGTCCGCTCGAGGGTTAATGAACTTCGTAGAAAATGCTCGGTACCGATACAAATGTTAATAATATGTCAGTCTGTAACCCTGTTCTTAATTGACCATTTCCAAGATCCGCGCAGCAGCCTAAAGGCTTCTATTATAATCGTAACCGATGGACGATTACAAAGAATGCATTTCGGGGATTTCGAATAGCAGCATCAGCGTAAAGGCACGGTTACGCGCACGCCTGTCTCCGATCAAAGTGACGGCACACACCCGGCAACGAGCACAGTCGATGATTTCATTGCGAAAGTCTCGAGTTTCGTGCAGTCTCTCGGTCGCGAATCCAGGAGAGGAAACCTCGGTAGGTATCTGTGCGTCGAGTGCTCCCGATCCGATTTGTCGCGAACCAGTTCCGAACGAGATATCGCGTACACCGTGTTTTTCACCGTTGTCGGCGGTTCGACCTTTTACCGTTCGTTCACTCGTTTCTCAGTCTCTCTCTGCTTCCTCCTCCTCTTCTTTATCATCGTTATATCGTGCCTCCTCTTCCTCTTCTTCATCGTTTAAAGTGTCCGTAAAGCTATCGATTTTGTACTAGAACCTCTCCGCCGGGCCGGGAGTTGTTCGCGTTAAGTCGTTAAGTGTGATTATTACATATTCTTGTCCTCTACCCGTTAAATCGTACAACTATACACTAATCGTGCAAGGCTACGAACATTAGACGTCCCACCGCGACGAGAACCGCTGTCGTCAGCGTACCGCTGTCGATTAATGGCAGCGATCAAGTTCACGGTCGGCTTTCAACGAGACTTTGCCAATGTCGGCTGCGAAAATGATCGCTCTCCGTCGGATACACAGTTTTGCTCGAAAACTGTCTGCTACCCCGTGGCTCCTATTTCGGCTCCCATATCAGTCCCACCAGCTTGTTTACCTTCTGTCCGAAAGAAATCTTTCCCAGCTCTCCAAGCTCTCGGAGACTTTTCAAATCTTTCAAATAATTCTACTTCCACGCGTTTCGCTCCCTTGCAATTTCAAACCTTCGCAGTCGGAGCTATTTTAACTTGAAAATTAACACTAAACCTACCACGAGGGGTCAAATCACCCATTCTCGATTTTTTATTTGACAATTGTCGAGATTGTAAAGGTGTTTTCATGGGAATTGATTGAATACATTTTTGACTCCAGTATACCGGGTGAACCACGAATCGTGATCAGTAGAGATTACTCCGTTATTAGCAGTCTGATCGAAAATGTTTTTATCAGCTTTTGCATGGTTTCAAGAGAGCTTCAACGTGATTATAAAAAATTTTTCGTCAACGCTTTTCTTTAATGTTTTCACAAGGTCACCTTGAATTTTTTGCAAATAAACATATAATTTTTTTTACGCCTGTCTGCTAGCCATCTTTTAGTGATTAATGTAATGCGTGTAATCTCAGTTGGAATAAATTGTTGTTAGTTCTTAACTGATTTTTTAAATCCCACACTATCGAGAGACAGTATTAAACGTTCAATTTCAAGCTCGATTTCGAACGTGCTTCGTTTCCCGTCGCTGCGCGACGTCTAATTGGAACGTAGCCTAAAGCTATGTCCACATTTGTTACCGCACCTCGTCCTGTTAGCTTGACATGTTGCCTAGACAATAAGGAACACAGACAGTGACATATTATGCACCGCAAATCATTGCGAGAAGTTTCCTGTACCGATGCTTGAAAACTAATAAAACTCAAGTTACAAGCGCTGGCAGCAATGAAATATCATTCAAAGACAATCTTAGTCTCTATGAATTCAACTCAATGTATGAAAATGAGAATGTCTGAATAAGTTTTGACAATCCAGTCAGTTAATGAGGTTACCAACGAGCTGCGTTAATAAACCTGGACATAATTAAGGGATTCTTGCCGCACGCTGTTCTTCACGTCGCTGTCTCCCGTTTGGTTTCGCTTGCGTCGCACTGTTTCCGGAAGAGAACACGCTTCGATACCGATCCCACGATACATCCGAGCTTAGGCCAACGGCGTGAGCGACCGGTACAAGCATGCTCGCGGATCGCAGCTTTCGACCGTCGCGATTAAAAAAATATGGGTTCTGTGACGAGAGCGTGCGTATCACGGACGTTCCCGAGAGTTGCGCACAGAAAAATTCGCATGGTCACGCAAAAACGCGCGGGAAAATAATTACGCATTCCGACAAGTGTCTGCAGAGATAACGGCGTGCACTGAAATTGCAAAGTCAGAAAATCATAAAGATAGAAAGTTGCCCGCACAGAAAATTGCAAAGATACAAAATTTCCCGCACAGAAAATTGCAAAGATAAAAAGATTTCTCGCACAGAAAATGCAAAGATAAAAAATTTTCCGCATAGAAAATTGCAAAGATAAAAGATTTCCCGCACAGAAAAATGCAAAGATAAAAAATTTCCCGCACAGAAAATTGTAAAGATAGAAAACTGCCCGTGCCGAAAATTTCCCACGTAGAAAAGTGCCTACGCAGAAATTTACCTACACAGAAAATTTCCCGCACAGAAAATCGCAAAAATAGAAAATTGCAAAGATAGAAAATTTCCCGCACGGAAAATTGCCCGCGCCGAAAATTTCCCACGTAGAAAAGTGCCTACGCAGAAATTTACCTACACAGAAAATTGGAAAAACGGAAAATTGCACGCACAGAAAACGGCAAAGATAGAAAATCCCGCGCGTAAATGGCGGTTCGCATTGTTCTCAACGATTCCAGGACTCTGCGGCGCGTTTCTGTGCGCAACGAGGAAGTCTCCGACACGCGTGCCTGCACTCACCAAAAATCTGGTGCACGGGAGAACGTTCGGTCGGACACACAGCGCGCTTCGTTTCGGTCGATTCTCGAGTCGTGCGATTCACCGTTGATTGTCGACAATATTCCCTTGAAAAAAAAGAAAAAAAAAACGGCACGGTTGAAACGATTCTTCTCTTTCTCAAAAGGCATCCTTTCCTCCATCCTCTCCACTCTTACTTATGCGATAAAGACAAGCGAAGCCGACGAGATAAGCTCGCGGCGACGATTCGATTTTTTCCTCCCTCGAACGTTCGATAAGGCATACGGTTTTGCAAACTTTCCGACTCGACTTGCAAGCTCACTCTCTCTCTCTCTCTCTCTTTCTCTCTGTGTCGGTGTTGGATCCAGCCGTTTTGATCCATGGACTGCGGATCTCGCGAGAGAAACTGGAGTCGAATTATTTTCATAAGCCGATACAGTTGTTTACAGACACTGTGAAATATTTCTCGCAGTTAATAACGGAGATGCACGAGATCCGCAGTCTACCAACCGCGTTTCACGATCGTCGAACGATCTACGATCGAGGAGGAGCGCGATCGTTCGATCCACCGTCGCACAGTGGGCTCCTGCGCCTCCCACTTCTCTCCTGAAAATGAAAACAAACGACTCCGGGTTTCAGAAATTGTCGAACCTCTATTGTCACAGTAATGCCTCGATACATGTTCGTCCAAATTTCAGGACCGAAAGGTCACTCGTACCGTGTAGAGACGCTGTGTATTGATCTCTTACCTCCCAGCGCGTCGACCATAGAAAATACTACTTCAGTGACAGAGAATAAGTTAAAGAAACCCGGTCGATAAATAAATTTGTTGATAAAAAACGGGAAGCAGCAGAGAGAGAGCGCCCACTGCGCGTCGATTCGTCGAGTCGCCCCGGCTCGCAGCTAGTTATTCTACGAAGGTGGTGCATTCAACTGGCATTGAGATTCAGTAGCATTAACCTTTATTGAACTACCTTTCACCTTTCACCTTTCACCTTCCACCGGGTTCGGTGTACCTTGTCGGGTCGGTGTGTGTGTGTGTGTCGTGTGTGTGTGTTACACGCAAGACGAATACGACAACGGTCGATCGTGTTCTGCGATCTTTCGGAGCCTAATCTCTCGCCCCACAAAAAATGCCCATTCGAGTCGTCCTTAGAATCATCAGACACGCGAGAAACACGCGTCTCTCCAACCCGTTATCTACCCTTTTTTGTTTTATTTGTTCGTTTTACGTATACGTTCACGTTTACGTTCTCGCACCCCCTCTTTCTCTCTCTCTCTCTCTCTGTCTCGTTCACTATGCCTATCGTTGCAAATTCGTTATTTACAGTCCTCGCACACAGCACAGCGATAGAGATGTGCCCCGTATGTTCTCCTCTTCTTCTTCTTCTTCTTGCCTCTACGAAATCGTGGTTGAGAATAATTGTTGCGTTGCGCACGACGTGTATATCAAAATCTATGTATTTTTGCGTTTTCTTTCTTGCTTTCTTTCGTTTAATAATTCGCGCGGTCGCGTGGTCGTCATTTCTAGTTCTCGCTCGTCTCCGAGTCCTGTCGACGCGTCCTTTGAACTCGAAGGACTCGGGACAGGAGACCTGCTTCTTTCTGTCTCGCGCTCGACGGTGCTTCGCGAAATTGCAAGCTCGGTTATTTTAGATAGCGGGTTCTGACGTAAGGGCGAAGGAAAAGTACTGATAAAATATACTTTCTTTTCTGCTGGCTGGTTCTTCGACCTTACAGACTTCGTTTCGCTTTTTGCCAGGTACACAGAAAATTCCCTGGCAGCATTTATCATTGGCATTTTGTTGGTTTTGTTATGACTAGACTGCGGATTTGACGAATTTATGACGATAATGCGCGAGAACAATTTGAATCAGTGGACATGTTAAAACGATTTTAAATACAGCGTATTGGTTTCAGCTTAATCAGGTAATTAAGAGAGGAAAGAGATTTCTATTTCGATCTGTCCGATCGAAAATGTGTTTATCGCGTACACATGGTGATTATAGCAAACTTTTTGTAAAAAAATTTAAAAAGCAATTTTTTGCAATTTTTATTCTCCTTGAAATCCTCTAACAGATAGGCGTAAAAAAATTATATGTTCATTTGCAGAAAATTCAAGGAGACCTTGTAAAACAAAAAAAATAGCCATTTTTTAATTGAAGCCATGCACGGAGTAATCTCTACTGACCACGATTCGTGGTTCACCCGGTATATTCAACCTATTAAATGTATTGAGAAAGAAAATAAATAAATGTCTATTTTGAGGATTTTATTTCTACATCGGGGATTTTTAGACGAAACCACCAACCATGCTGGACCGTTGGCCAACCATAAATGCTGCTGGGGTTGCGTCGCGGAAAGTCACGAGGAGAATGTAGAAAGTGAAAAATAGTTTGGACAGTGAGCTTGCGATTTAGTTCGGCACCGTTGCGGCATCGTTACCGTTTCGCCGGTGTTTTTTTTCGGAAAGATCGAGAAGCAGCTCGGTCTCTCGGTGTTTCGTCGTGTGATTCGCGAGAAGATCGAGAATAAACGATCCGACGAAATCGATTATTGTACTCCCCCCTGTACAGCGAATTACCACTGTATACTGTATACTGTATACGGTACACGGTATTACACTGTATTATACTGAACACACCTCGAGGCGGTCTTTGGCATTCAAGCGACTCTCCGTACGATCGACTTTCGTTTCGAGTATCCCGAGAAAAACCGTACTTATATTATACGTAAATCGTATCGTGTTATCGCGGTATCGGATTCCGAATAATCGACGTGAAATTATTCTAAATATAACCGTTTGTAGTTTAGCGCCACCCGTTCGTTACATTACCAGCTATATAATCTCAATCATCTATATGTATGTATACTGTATTATTATACGTATTATTAATAATAATACCGATTATCAATAATAGTAAGTAATTCGTTAGTTAAATCGTAATAATAATTGTTACCATTTTCTCAGTAATAATGTTTTCCTCTCTTCCCCTCTTTTGTTCTTCTTCTTCTTTTTTTTTTCACTTCACCCTCTTACTCTTTCCTTCTCCTCCCTCTCTCCTCTTTTTCCTCCGTTTGTGCGCATACACTCATACAAACACATACGTACACAAGTACACAAGTACACATGGAACGCGCGTCGCGGAAAACGCGCGGTCTATTATTCTCTTTTCCTTTTTGTTCTTTCGGATCGCGCGTACGCGAATTTTCGTGTAGCGGTGTGTGTGTGTGTGTGTTTCTTTTTTTTTGTTCTCGAGAGATTGCCGAACCGAATAAAGAAATCATAATACAAATGTTAACAACGCTAACGATATAACAACAACATCAACGACAGACGACGGACAACAACAACAACAACATTGTAGCAATAAATAATAATCCGAAATAATATTAATAATAATAAATAAAATCGCAACAAATAACGACGATCAGACGCCGATCGTATGTACACAGAAAAGAAACTAATCTTTCTCTCGCTGGTCGGGCACCGGTTCAATCGCGTTACAAGAACAATATAGATTCACTCGGAAACAATACAATCCTAAGAAGAAAGAACGGAAATAATAGTAAGAATGATAATACTCGATTATCGTGCACACGGAAAGAAACAAAAGAGCCAGAGAGACGTCCGACAGTTTCCAAGAAACGACAATCGTATCGACGATAACGAGACGCGCGTCTCCTCTCGTCTCGTCTTGTCTCGCGTGACTCGTCTTGTCGCATACTCGAGAGAGCCCATGCTTCGGCTGCAAGACGATTAATAACTTCGGAGCTGGCTATCGCGAAATTATGTTCGCGCAGCGAGCCACGAGCGCGAAAGGAAGAGCAATGGAACGTGGTGCGGCTGGATGCGTCGGGAAAACAGGAGGGGGGAAATCGACGATAATTAACAAACCGACCAAATTCTCTGTCGATCGAGCTATCCCCCGTTCGATTTTTCAGATCGTTCGATTTTTCTCCACCAGAAGAGACCCTACAGTTCGAACAAGCACAAGTCATCTTTGGTTTCTTGAAAGCACTCGGGACGAATTAATTAATTACTTTACGGTTATATTGAACTTATAAAGTTTGCTTACATGGAAATTCATCCGATACATTCTTTTATCCAAGCAAACGTTGAAATAAAAATCGCACGGAATCTAAGTAAATAGAACTGTGTCGTTTAACGTAATAACCGGTCTTGGAGTTTTAATTTTATAATTATTGAAACGATGACGTTTGATAAATTTATTTATCCAAGCAAACGTTGAAATAAAAATTGCACGAGATCTAAATGAAATAGAGCTATGTCATTTTTATAAGCTGAAACATTTGAATCGCTCTTTCAGTGTTAAAAATTGCATGGACCGTGGGCGTTTAAAAATTTCGGAGTTAAGAATGCTTCACGTGGAGAATTAAATACTGGGAAATAGAAGAAATAACTATTGTGCGTGCTCAAACGATTGGGTCTCGTCTCTGCAGACTCGAGAGCGCGATACTGACCAGAAATGCCAGAAAATTGTCTTTCAAGCCAGTGGTGCCGACGAGACGAATTTTGAACGAGAGAAGTATAAAATGCATTGTGAGAGAACCGTAAGAAAGCTAGGAAGGGTCGATTAGCGGCGAATCGAGCACCGATTATCGATTTCCGTGGAGAACGAAAGGAAACGAGCGAATCGACGAGCAAGGTAGAGGAAACTGAGAGGATCGCTTCGAAGAGGACATCGATCCGAGGGTCTGGGCTTCTTTTGGAGAGGCTTGGGTGTCATTATTAGTGATTATGGTCGCGATTTGCGAGTCGGGTCCGAGTCGAGTCGAGTCGAGGTCACAGTGGAAACAAAAGGTCGAATTTTCTTATTTTGTTGTTGGAGATGGTAGTTTTTTCGGTGATCGGAATGGAAAACGATGTTTTCTCCCGACGCTGTGGAGAGAATATGTGAACGTTCTCGTGTTTGTTTGACGAGACAACGATGGTACACATATTCGAAAGCTATTGGACGACGCAGCAGCAAGGACCGTTCGCCAGATTGGTGGTAGCGACGCGTTGCTGCCGATAAGAGTGCTGTTGTCTGGACGCGTGTCTGTGCCGTTGCTGACACCTGGGCTATTGGTTCTCCAGCGAGTAGTGACGCGACCTCTTCCAGAAACCCTTGAAGAATCCTTTCTTCTTAGGCGCGTCCCCGCACTCGGCCGCTGAAACGCAAAAGGTCACATGCACATTCTCCTACCTGGCCTCCTCCCACCACCTCGTCCCACTTTCCGGCCCCAAACAATGTTCCTTTGAACTCTCGAAACGATCCTACACTCGACCACAGTCGCCGGATTAACCCTTTGCATTCGAAGCTATTCTAACTCGAAAATTAAACATTTCCTCTCCGACCTAGAATAATTTTGCTCTACCATGGCCGAAATTTCTATAAAGTCATCATCATTTTCATAGATATCCTTAAGATATCACCATTTCTGTTGATTTATCGGATAGAGGGAATGAACACTCTGGACCGCTACGTTTATTTTGATTTTTCCTGTGTGGTGCAGAACACGAGTGCGAAGTTTCTATAAAGTCACTTACAAGGAGAGTGCAAGGTCGATGAGTGATAGATTTGATTGAAACTTTGTACAGTTATAGATCTCGTCTTTCTGTTAATATGTATACCCCATTATAGGTGCAGATACTCAATAGTTTTTAAGCTATTAAAGGTTTTCATTGCCATGAATATACAGGGTGAACATTATAAAGCGTTACAGACGAATATCTCTAAAAATATTGATTATACGCAAAAATGTTTCGGATGAAAGTTGTTCAGTACCGAGGGGGACATCATGTGGTGGAACTTTTATTTTTCCCGGTGGACACTCCAAGGTGAGGTGAAGGTCACCTTCACTTTTTAAAACGAGAACACCTTCTTTTTGTATCATGAATCGATAGACTATCGAATTCTGAGTAAAAATGTATTGACCTCAATATGTCCTAAATCTGATAGTTAACGAGGTATTATCGAAACAATTTTCCTTCTTCTTTGGATAATATCTCGTTAACTATTAGGTTTAGGACATATGAAGGTCAACACTTTTATACTCAGAATTTGATACTCCATCGATCTGTGGTATAAAAAATAGGACATTCCATTTGAAATACTTAATTTGACTTCGAAATCCCCCCTCCCCGCCATTCTAGTCCTCAAAAAAAATTAGTCTATATGATTGTACCCTTCATACCGAACAATTTTTGTACACAAATTTTTTTCGTAACTTTAGTTCGTCACAAGATATTTCCGTTATCAGATAAACGAAACAGCCTGTACACTGTGAGTAATAATTATATCAGTTTACGTAAAAATTACGGAAAAAATCATTTTAAAGGTGATAATAAAAAATTGTTATCGAGACAACATTCATTGCTAATGAGATATGCTTCCTAAGGAAAGGAAAACGTGTGCAACAACTTTTAAATTCTTCCGAAGAAAAATGCAACGAAAACAACGCCTTAAAGAAGTGCACAAAAAAGGCCCGTCTTGATTCCGCGCGGGAGTAAAACACTGTGACTTTATAGAAATTTCGGTGGGCGCATATGATTAGATGCCAACATATTTAGAAAAGTGATCGTTTCCAGAAGTATCCCACGCGAGTTAGGGGAAACTGGCCGAGTGGCCGACGCATCGCGCCACGTAGCCCGTCACGTATTTCAGCCACGTTTTTACTCTCGCTATATGTTAATGGGGAAGCGTTAGCAATTGTCTGCCAGCTGCATGACAATCGACCGTCTTTCCGGCTTCGCTCGATTATTCGTCGGACTTTAAAACGCGGCTCGAGTCGCCTTACGATTCGTCGCGGCGCGGACTGGTCCAAAACGATCTTTTCGGCGACTCCACAGTCTCGTTTGTCCACAGGAGAACAGACGCACGATCTTTTTCTATGTCCGATGCGGACCTTCGAGCGATATAAAAATTGTCTGCATCAAGTGCAAGGCACATCTTAGAAAATTCAAAGTATTTCCGCAGAAAATTCATCACTTTTCGCCGCTGTGCGTCGCGCAGTGTGACGTTTCTGAATAAAAGTGTGTGTATTTGAAAACTTCAATTGTTATTGTATCTATGTTAGTGATTATTCAATCCTTCGTAGTGTGTTTTCACTATTTTTAGTACTTACACTCCGGGACATCATCTATTTTTCCTCATTTGTTACATTAAACTGAACAGAATGAATATTTTAATATGTCAACATATTCTGACATGCCTGTACGTACAATGTACTGAATATCATATTGCCGAGGCCACCTTCATTTTTTAAAATGGTATTTCAAGGTCATCCGAAGGTCATGGTATACTAGTTCGTTGAATTAGTCTTGATACTGTTAAGTCAATAATGCAAAGTGTCATTTAAAAAAACTGAAGGTGGTCTTGACAATACTAAAAAAAAAGACAAATTACGAACTTTTTTTATTGCAATGTATAGCCAATCGAAGACTGATCAATTTTTGTTTAAAATATTTTTTGTCAGATTATCGCAAGTACTCGAGAAATCGTGAAAAGTGTTATGTGGGACACCCTGTATAGTATTGCCAATGAAAAGCTTGTTCAGTGAATTTTTAGTTATTAAATACATATTTAATGTAAGACTGTGTCTTTGCAACTTCCTTATATCATTTAAATTAAATACCCTTTCAAACATTAATTTGCAAGAGTTCAAGTCATGTTAAACTAATTAGAAATCATCGTATTTTCAGTAGTTTTAACAAAATACATGATAGAAAAAAGAAACAACATCATTAAGAATTTAAACGATCGAAACGTCACACTGTGCGTCGCCGCGAGATCGTGCTGCCTCGGCTCCGGAAGGATCCACACATCGATCTCGATCGCGTTTCCTCTGTACAGATCCAACGCCAGCTGGAGAGGCAGGGTGTAAAAGCGAGCGAAGAAGAGAGATGCGTGCGGATCGATAACGCCGATAGCAAGCTAGACGGTTGGGCGTGTCCGATCCGCAGCATCTCACCGAATAAACTCGCTCTAAACCACTCTAAACCTCGCTAAACCGCGATCAACGATTCCGAAGACCCGTAGCAACGCTAGCCTTCTATTCCTCTTCTTTCGTAAGCGGTAGTCACCGAAAATAACCGCGCAATATTAATAGAGTTAGGTGGGAAACGCGAGTAAACACCCTCCGAGAGGGACTCCGGGTATTTTCGAACTATCCTAATCCGTGGATACGCTAGCGACCAGCTGAGCAACGTGTTCTTGATTTGCGCGAGTGATCGGGGGAATTTCTGTGGATGTCGCGAGAGAGGGATTGCCAGAGATCGAATATTCCGAATAGCGTTCGAGAAACAAGGTCGAAAACGAAGCTTTCCGCGGTTTCCCCAGGATCCCCTCGTTTATTTTGGTCCTGGCTCGACGATATTTCGACGGGCGTTCGTTAAAGACGCGCCCAAGCGGTCCGTCCGTCGTTATAAATAGCCGCGGACGCCTAACCGAGCTACCTCCTGGAACAGAGTCCTTGGAACACGGCCGCGCTCTGTGCTCTCTCGTTCTGTGTTACTGCTCTGGTAACCCTTCCGATACTGTCGCTCGCCATAGTCCCTCATTGTTCCATACTCATTGTTGGAATAATTGTCTGCATCTATTTCAGGACATTCTAGTCCCGGAGCATCGACGAGAGAATTCGAGACAATTTTTTTTTTGCAAAATTTCGAGAACTTACCTAACTTTAGCCCTTTGCCCTACAACCACGTGTGAGACTCGTGTGTGAAGATTTTGAACAGTCTAATAAATGTGTATGTTATTAATGGACTGCGGATCTTTATGCATTTATAGCAAAATTTAGTAGGTAAAACTCAAAATTGTTGAAAAATGTTTTAAATCGATGATGTCAATATATGATTTCTTCTCTATGAAAATTATTAAGGGCAGAAATAACATTCAATTTGGCTTCCATTTCTTGCAATCGATGCAGACAATTTTTATTTTGCATAAAGATCCGCAGTCTAGTTGTTAACATCCTTTAAACCGAGATGAAATTCTATTTTGGTTCAGTTAATGTATAGTTATTGAAGAATCTTTTTCGAGAAATCACGAACTACGAAGAAAGTTCTAATCATTGAAACCGTAAAACGTAAGAAAATACCACGTTTCTGAAACTCATCAGGGAAGTTATGCCACCACTGTATTAGTTTCACCTTAACAAGATAAATAAAAGAAGAATGAAATTTTTATTTGGCTCCCCCGTGTCTTGGAATCAATGCGAACATTTCTTATTTTGCATAAAGATCCGTAGTCTAATGATGACTTCGAGGTCATAAATAATGGTGAAATAGATGTTTCCGACATTTAGGGCCAAGTGCCCCACTGTGCGCCGACAGTATCGAAAGGGTCGAAAGGGAGTTTCGATGGGAATGTCAAACTCACCGGCGTAAGGTCCTCCGCAGGGCGCCGCGGCGTCCTTCCCGCTCTTCCCGTCCTTGCTTCCGTTCCCTGAAACAGTCGAAGCAAAGGTCTCCCCTCGTGATCGAATGTCTCGTGTTCTGGTTATGGTCTATCGGCGCAGCAGAAACGAGCCAGCAAGCTGTATACGTATCGAGAAATCGTTCGAGCAAAAGTAACACCGCGAAAACGATAAGGCGGACTGGAGAACAAGCGAGAGCGACGCGACGCTTCGGAAACCCTGTAAGCATGGCTGTACCCCGACGCAGGACAGTTTGTTTTTCCATCGGACGAGCTGGTCGTCTCGACTCGTGATCCGCCGTTTCCAACGTGGTTGCATCGGCCGTGGAATTATCCGAACCGGAGAGCGCGTTTCATCTTCGCGACTCTATTTCTAGAAAGATAATAATAAACCCCAACGCGCGGACTGACAGAGAGAGAGTTCGTGCTCCCGTCGCGTGGTGGTCCCGAATCGGGATTCGCCAGCTCGCTATCGATAAAACTCGAAACTTCCAGAGAACTGTCGTTCTCTGATAGCATTCTCTCAACGTCCAATTGGTTGTTAATAACGTGGATCATCGTGGTTCAACGCGGAACCGAAAAGACCCTAAATACTCGGTAGTGAGCGCTAGCTTTCTAATTGTGTTATCTAAATGTTGCTACAGATGGTTTCATAAATGGCAATTGAAGATTGAATTATACGGTTTGAACGTTTAAGAATGCTCTGCGTGATGCAACAGAAATCGACTGAAAGAGGCTATTTTAATTAATTTATAAAAATAACAAGGGCTCAACAATAAATTCCTTGTACAAATATAATTAGAAATACAATAAATTCATTGAACAAATAATTAGAAATACAATAATTTCATTGAAGAAATAATTAGAAATACAATAAATCCATTGAAGAAATAATTAGAAATAAGGTTTCGAAGCGCAGAGAGTCTCTTGAACTTTCGCGCGTTGCCTTTCGAAAGGAGCGAAGCAGGGACGGTACAGGGGGCCGGAAATGTCATCGATCGCCGATATCGACGACATCGCGAGCTTCCTGGGGGCGGGGAGGCATTGCACTCGCAGAGGAAGCTTCAGTTGCTCGGAGATACAGACCGCGGCGAGCAGAAACAGCCGAGAACAATGACGCTCAGTGCTTCGACGCTCGCCGTCGGGGGTGGTGATCGTGTGCTAGCCACCCCCGATAAATCAATAACCTTCGTTCTTTCCGGAGCGGGTGGAAAATCGCGGAATTTCGCAAATATTAGCCGAGAAAGTCGCTGGGTCTAACGTGCTCCAAAATCATCGCCGGGTCAGAGCGGACCCATCCTGTACATTATATGTATTATATGTTCATTGAACAAGCTGACTGTCCAGTCGAAGCCCCCAAAAATTGCGTTCACGTTAAAGGACGATAACGTGTCAGAGTATGCAATAATAATTTAATAAAAATTTATGGACAATTACCTAGATGGACCTACACCTTTCCAACTGATCAATACAATCAAAATAATCATATAAAAATGTAGAAAAATTGATAAACAATTTCCTAGATGGACCTAAACCTTTCCTACTGATTAATACAATCAAAACAATCATGTAAAAATGTAGAAAAATTGTATATATAAAAATGTTGAAAAAATGTGGAAAAATTGATAAACAATTTCCTAGATGGACTTACACCTTTCCAACAGTGAAATCGTCATAACTAGTCTGCGGATCTTTATGCAAAATAAAACGTGTTCGCGTTGGTTGCAAGCGACAGAAGCAAAATAATAATTTCATTCTTCTTCTAATCACCATATTAAGGTGAAACTTATATGCCGACGTCCTTAAATCTTAATGTGTCCACTGCTTTAATTTGTGAGTACCCATTTTTCCATTAAATGCATAAAATCCGCAGTCTAGTCAAAACCATTCTATTTCCAGGTGACTAATTCCTCCTACTCGCTGAAACGCGTGCGCATAAAGAAGAATTTCGTGGAAGAATCGTTTTTCTGGGTTTCCCGATAGGAAATCGTTTTCCTGGAACCGAGGGTCGTGCATCTCCCCGGAGGATCGTTATCGGGAAACGTCGAAATCTCTCCGAACTCAGGCAGACCGGAAGTCCCAAGCTTGTCGAAGTTTCGGTTATCGGGCAGCAACGGAACGCGTGCACGGAGCGGGGAGAGCACAGCGTGCGGCGGTAGGGCAAACAACATATTGAAACCAGCTGACGTTTTCGGTCGTCCAAATGTTCACGGTCTCTTGTTGCCCGGTGTGTTTCGTTTCATGTCGCTTCTACCCCCTGTTCTCTGCGCGGCTGGATGCGTCTAGGCTTTCCATTTCCATGTTTCTCGCGGTGGATCGAGCCTAGACCTCTCCCGGTCGTGACCGTGAAGAAGAACGGCCGACCAGGACTGTACAGACGGTACCGGCGATCGATACCTCGGCGTACATTCTCTCCTGGTTCGAGGTTCGAGATAAACGCGTGCAACTATGCTCGAGCTCGTCGGACACCCGCCGTAAACCGGTTGACAAAATCGATTTGCCTGTCCGCGAATCGGACGATGACATTCGATCGACTTTCAGTCGGCTGCCCGGTGAATGAACGGCCATTTCACAGCGGATTTCAACAGGCTTTAAACCCTCATGTAGCCAACCAAAATGTACAGATTATGGAAAACCTTTTGTATTCAACATGTTCGCAGAAATTCTCGTGTTGAGACTGCAAGTTAAGATATCAGCGAGCGAAGAATAATATTCTTAGAGGAACATTAAAGAGCAGAAACATTTAAAGTCTGCACTGCGAGGCTTTTTTTCGAACAAGAAAAATGTACCACACTTTATAAGATTCGCAGTAACGCGCCCTTAAAGTTTTCTGCGGTAAAAATTGTTGAACCCGTTCTCATTATGTTACGAGGTCCGTACATCTCGAAACGAGACCAGATGAGGAGGATTGCAACAAAGCGTAACGTTAGATCGTTCCTCGCAGTTGGTCGTCGGACGATAAAGTACAGTGCGGTGTAGCTTTTACAGCGCGCGCTCGAATGAAAGCGAATCTTCGTTGAAAACGAAACGAAACGAAATGAAACGCGGTCGATCGAGCGCGTAGGTTTGTTCGGGGGAGTATATTTAGAAGTACCTTGCCGGAGGATGTCGCGGTTTCTGCCGAAACGGAAAACCGAGGGACACGTGCCACGCGAAATTTCGATTGCGAGGAGGAGGACCGTTCGTGCCGCCTCTGGATTAAATTATTATTAAAGTACGGACATCTCAAGAGAATTTTGTATCTAGCATTTATCGAAATTGTATTTATGTATTTATTTTCGAACATTCCTCGTTGAATTTATTCAAACAACGTGAAGATAAGTTAAGAAGTCTATTCTATTTATACAGGGTGAGGCACCGCAAACACCTGAATAACTCGGCTGCTATTGGTGTTGGGAAAAAATGCATCAGATGGAAAGTGCTTGATTTCGACTAATTCTAAAACACCGTTACTGTAATGGTGTTTTAGAATTATTTAAATTGAAACACCTCCTGAACTACTAACTTTTCGACATACATAGGTTAGTACTTTTTTATAACGAATTTCCAGCTGCATCGATTGATGAATTAAAAAATACCTCATTCCATTTAAAAAATGAAGTTGACCTTCATCGGACATAAACTTCCGTTTCGCTCCAATCTGTTCTAGTTCACATAAGAAATTTCTATTTTGCACAAAGCTCCGCTGTCTAATTGTCGTTCAATCGTTCTAATATTGCAGTTAGCAATGACCCAATCAGTTCCTCCTAAAAGAAGTCTTCGTTTGTGAAAGTTTGGTCACCAGGCAGGGCATAGGCATCGATATCAATGAATATACCGAAGAGTATCTGCGGGGTTCAGAAGAGAGATTCTGTGGGGTTGGAAAGAACGGCACGAACTTTCTCGGATCAGGGAACACTTGTCGTCGGAGCGTCGCGGGTCGAAATACTCTGGCGGTGAACGATCGACCGTGATGCGACCGGCTTTGGCTTTGGTATGGCGGTTGGAGGGTCGCTAGTTCGCTAGACGGACTAGCAGACGGGAGTAACGATTGCCAACGTGCGCGCACCACCCCTCTTGCGTCTCGCGACGAGGAGCGACGTGCTGCTGAACCACCCCTTCCGTGCCATTTACAAGCCTCCTACTCTTCTGCATCCTCTCTCGCTCCTCCACGGAATCGAATCGAACCGAGTCCAAGTCGAATCGGTTATCAACCGATACGAAAACATCCCCCGATTCATCCTTGGAAGCAAACACTATGCCAGAGCACACTAGAATATTCTAGCATCCACTGGAATATACTAGAACAAATTTTTGAATGTACCATAATCGGACCGGGTTTGGTTCATTTATCAGAAAAAAGAGTGAGTCTTCAATTTCTTTGTTTTCTCTATATTTGTAGAATCGTTGCAGAATGTTTTTAGAATTTTTGCAAGTACAAATTTGAATGTACTACAATCGGTATCGTACATTTATCAAAAAAAGGGTAGATCTTGAATTTCTTTGTTTTCTATATATTTGTAGAATCGTTGCAGAAATTTTCAAGAATTTTTGCAAGCCTAGAACAGTAAAAGAATTGGCCCTCAACGTGAACTCATTAAAATGATTAAGGCAAGAAATAAATGTCTAGGTGGTTTGGATAAAAATTCTTGGTCTAATAGTAGGTCTAATAGTATGTATATATAATAGCGTACTATAAGAATTTAGAATGGAACAATTCCCGTGAAATACCGATTCCTGTCGAATCATTTCGGGAACGCGGAAAGAGCGCGATTTCCCGAGCTAAAAATAACGTGGACGCGATAAGACACGGTTTGCGGACGTGTTGACGCGTCGTCCTCGGACGCGAATGTCGTCCGAATCGGTTCGAATCGGTGGGAGTTTGAAGGAACGTGAGGGAAACAGAGCACAGACGGTCTGTACCTGTCCGCGCGGACGAGTATTGATCCGCACGAACCGCCCTTCGTCCTCGCCGGCGAACGCGACCGAATTCCCCGGCTCGGGTCCGAAACTGTTTTCGCGTTTGTCGTACGCCACCGAGAAACCGTCGCTTTCTCATTCGATACCGGTTCCAGGACCGGCTCCGACCGGCGCGACAAGTCCGCAGGAGAATAGCCGCTCCGTTATGGCTTTTTCAAGGTCGCCCCTCAATCCGAGAACGATATACCGTGCGCGTATGTATATCGCTCGCGGATTTTCGACAGGTGGAGACACCGCTCGGACTGGTTAGGGTTTCATGGATGATCGAGGAAATTTTGAAAGCGTGCACGAAGACCCGTGGCGGCTGATCCCGAAGCTTTTCGAGCGTCCCGCTCTTGAATTAAGACTGGACGCGCCATCTGTGCGGACTCGTGCGAACCTGTTCGCGAGCATCACAACCTCGTCCCCGTCGGTATTCGATTGAACTTCCTCTGCAGATTTCTACAAGCTTGCGAAAAGCGCTGTGCACTCGACACGTTAATTACTGGGAGCTTGTTAGATTCTCGATGACCTCCTCTATGCAAAATGAAACTTGAACCCTTGATCAATAGACTGCGGATCTTCTTGCGAAGTTAAATTCGTCGGCTCGACGCAGCGGCCGAATAGAAGTTCATCAATGTTCTTTCCACTGTTTGAAAAGTTACAACATGTTTTCGCTGTAAATGCATCAAATCCGCAGTCGAGCCGCCGTGTCTGTAGGACTTGCATGATTTGCAACTATTGTAGTAATTTTTGAGATCTTTTCATGGCCGCCAGTAAGTAACATGTAAGTAAGCACCGATTGCGCAAAGATAATCAATTTGCTACTAGACGAACAGCGAGAGATAGTAGCACTGCGATTTTGCGATTGCATGGCGAAAGCAGCGAATTTTGTGGCTTGTTCAGAGCGATATATCGATTGAAACTGGAATCTTAAAGCGTCGATTACTTCGGCTACCGGAAGTCCTCCGGCGCTGAACACTGCCGGTCGAATAACAAGCTTCGAATTTAATATTTAAAACTTGTTGCTCAAGTCTTTCTAGTTGCACGGTACATAAATAAATTCTATCTTATCGTTCGTACACCGCATAAATTCTAGTTGCTATTAATGCACGGCAGGATCAGCGTTGTAGATATGTATTAATATCGTCGACATATTATTTTTAGAGACAATAGATTTTTTAGATTCTGCAGGAGTGATCGACGCTTTAATAAAGATCTACAAAAAACAATAACAATGCCAATACCAATATCAAGACCAAGAAAAGGAAACATACGACGTTGCGAGCACGTGCGAGCACGACCATAACGAGCTTGACCGCAACGAACAAACCGGAAAACAGTTTGTTCGTTACGATCGTTGGCGAATTAAACATCGAGGAAGCTAACAGAAACCTTGTATATGAAGATACATATATATATATAGAAAGAAAAATGGATACAGCTCCACTATTGGAAGAATAGAACAGCTAAAAAGAGTAATATGGATGGCGCTCATCTGCCACGAAAGGTCACGCAGGAGACAAAGTTCATCGCGCGATCAAGGTTTCAGAAAGAAAGGTAGACACTGTCCGTGGAAAACTCGATGCGGAGGATCGTCCGCGGCCAATCCGCACGAAATCGAGCGAGATTCTCTTCGGAATCGCCAATTTTTCGCGAATTATCTTTTCCTTAGACTTCTGAATCTATTCCGTCTCTTAAAAATATATTCAGTTCGTGAGGGAGCTTCTAGAAGTCCCCAAAAATGGCCCCAGATTAATATCTAAACATTTATCCTAATGCCTTAGCTTTAGGAAGTCTATTCACTCTTTCAGGGCCAGAAGGGCTTAAGAAGAAGAAAGTCAAAGGTCAGAGAATAGAAAATACAATGAATTGTTAATGGTAATGAGCTAAGATTATTTTACAGCGTGTCACAATAAAGATACATATGCTTTGAAACAATGAAGTGTACCAGACTACTACCAAAAGGTATCGCCAAGCTAGAAGTTCGCAATCGAATAATGTGTTCTAGACAGAAGTAACGAATTGTCTGAGTTTGCGAAAGATCGGCGTTTCCGTTGGCGAATTCCGTGCGATTCGACGGGCGTATCAGTAGGGTCAGCGAACGACTGCGATTTGCGTGTTGCGGTATTGCGGGCTCTCTCTCTTTCTCTCGCTCTCTCTCCCTGTTTTGTAATAGCGCAAATTCCAGCGCTTACCTTTCTTGATGAGCAAGCTAGTGACCCTCCGTAGCGCCTCGCGAGTGCTGGAGGCGGAGCTGTGCTTACTTTGGCCGAAGTATTTGTTCGGTGTGATGTTGGTCGGCAGAGTGAGCGGTTTCCGTTGGTCCCCGGGCCCGGTCAATCTAGCGTCGAACGCGTTGTTCAGCCTCTCCAGGTGCTCGATCGACGCGGGTCGAGGTTGATTCGCCTTCCTCGTCGGGTACCAGCCGCGATTAGGTCCTCCGGCAAGCCGGAGCAGCTCCGTGCCGATTATCGCCTGCTCCAGACCCGGGTTGTTTCTTCGGTACCTGGAAAAATAGCCATCAATTACTCTTCATCTTTACTTCTTCACATTTATCCAATGGCTCATCTCTAGACAGCGGATTTTATGCATTTATGACAAACACGAGTACGTGTAATTTGAAATAGTAAAAATATTAGAAGAATTTAATAATACTGTTACATTGTTTTCAACCTATCAAACATATTAAGAAAGAAGAATTCTATTTCACTCCAGATTGTCGCAATCCAGTTAGAAAATTTTTATTCTGCATAAAGATCCGCTGTCTATTTATCTCGATTTGTGCTCTTACCCGGTGGTGGCAGTGGTTGGAGCGTACCAACCAGGTTGCCGGCGCGTCTGCGTAGGGTTGCCAGCGTGTTGAGGTGTCCTGGGTACATCGCTGCCTCTGGCAAACACCGGGGTCTCAGGTAGCGAGCAGGACGTCTGCATCCCAGAACCTGCTGAGACGTTGCCAGCCATGGGACCTGTGTTACCAATGGTGTTTCCGATCCCATTGGCCGCACCGCTGACGATTCCGTTCCCGTTTCCGTTGCTGCCGCTGCCCGAGGAGCTGGAGCAAGGCTCCGTCGACGGAGAGTGTCGCTTCGTCAACGGACGTCGTCGAGACGGTCCTGGAAGGTCCGTTGGAAGGGTTCGTCGCTCTGCGGGTATCTGCTGCTGGAGGAAATTGTCATGATTCGATAAGAGTTCAAAATACAAAAGTACTAACTAAACAACGCGAAACTCGCCTCGCGTCTGGAGGTATTGGTAGTCCCAGGCGTGCGTCTACCCCTGGAGAACCCAGCGTCCATGGATCTGGTGTTCAAAGAGGATTGGTGGTCCTTGGAGTCGGAGGAGAGGCAGGCTGTTGGTCCTCGATGAGGAGGCACCCTTGGTCTGTACTCCATCGTCCGGTTGCTGCTGTGAGCCTTTGGCCTCGGGGTCACGGCTCCACTCTGACCCACGTCAGAGTTCTCCTCGTCCGCCTCCTCCACGGGAGAAGGTGGCAGCGGAGGGAATTCGAGGACTTCGACGCTCACCTGTGGATCAGGACACTCTTGAGAGGTGGAATAAACACAATACTCGAACTGATAGGTAAATCAAATAGTACACGGTCTCGATAATACCCTCAAACGTTCGGTAGACTAGTACCTGAAACTCGGGGTTCTTGGAGTCCTCGAGTATAGCGTCTATCACGTTCTCGATCTGCTTCTGGTCGTTCTTATGGCTCTCGACGACACCGTTCTGTCTGGATCTCCTCTCGGACCCGTAGACGACGTCCGTCCCGTTCGTCCTGTTCCCATCGAAGTCGATCTCGGCGCTCTTCAAGTTCTCAGCCTCCATGTCCGAGTCGTGTCGTCTCCTGGGCCGAGCTTCCGGTAGACCCTCTAGAGCCTTTCTCTCGCCGGGTTCGATCTCGAGAGAATTTCTCTTGATGTTGGTCACAGAGGACCTGGAGTCACCGACAGTCTTCCAGCGCTTGTTCTCCGAGAACGACTCGCTGTTCTTCACGCTCTCGATCTCCTTGATGGCGTCGCTGACCTTCTCCAGCTGCCTGCGATTCTCCTTCAAGGCTTTCTTCACGATCTGCTCCTCGATCAGCAGGTTCACCGGGATCTTCGAGGCTGGTCTGTGCTCCGTGCGGCTGCTGCTAGGCGATCTCCTCGCGTGCGAGGCTTCCTCCATCTTCGGCGGTGCTCGCTCGTTGTTCCCGCCCCAGCTGTTGTTCGAGCAGCTTCTCGACGTGGAGATGGAGACTCTGTTAGGCTCGTCCTCGTGCTTGGATCGCCGATGGGCCTCGATGGAAGGCGACAGCCGGCCGGCGAGCTGCGCTCTGTCTCGAGCCTTGTCCTTGTCGGAGACGTCCGACGTCTCCTCTTCCTCCACAGTGACCTCCAGCTGTCCCCGAGGTCCAATCTCGTCGTTGATCGCGGGTAGAGACACCACTCTTACCAGATCCGGAGGAATCACCGATGGGAATTCGACGGAGGCGCCGTTCGCTGGTTGAGGATCGGGTTTCCCTTCTCTCAAGAGGCTACGGATGTTGTCGAAGGTGCTCGAGTAACGTTTCGCGTCCGACAACCGGGTTTCCTCGCCGTTCTCGAAGGACAGACTCCTGGTTTTAGTCGGAGCTCTTGGTAGGCCTTTCCGTTCCCGTTTCCGACCGCGACGGATCACGTACGTGCCGTTCTTGGTCAGATCTCGGGGACGTATCTGGTCCAGCTCGTTCGTCGACGAGTCCGAGTACGGCGAGATCAGGTCGTCGTCCGTCGTCGACAGACGCTGGTCCGGCCAGTCGTCGAAGTCTCGCAGCTTCGACACCGAGCCCGCGCCTGGAACAATAATTTCTTATTAGCAGACTGCGCATTTTAGTTCTTCAGTTATAAACGCAAAGAATAATAGATCAAGTTAATTTTTAGATAATATAAAGTAGATAGAAGCAGCTGGAAATAAAGGGGGGCTTTCGCCAGAGGCTCGATGACTTACTGGACATGTCGCTGCTCTTGCGTCGTCTCCTGCCGATGACCTTGGTGCTCCCAGGGGCATAGAGTGGATCATCCTCCAGGGAGACCTCCCACGCGATAGAATGCCTCTTGCCAATGGGTAGAGGAGGCGGCGGTGGTGGCGGAGGCAGCAGTTCCTCCAGCGAATCGTCCGAGAACCGTTCCTCTTCGGACTGCGTTCGAAAGTCCGTGGAATTCCTCGTGGAAAAGTCGGAGTTCCTGGTGGAGAACATGTCGGAGTATCGTTCCTCGGAGCACCTGTCCGACGTGGGCGCAGAAAACCGTTCGCTGGAGTCCGCTCTATTAGGCAGGGAAAACGAGACGAAATCGAGGTTTCGGATGGAGAACGGGTCGGAGGTGGGCACCGAGACACGGTCGTTGGACCCAGCGCTGGCCACGGCTATCGAGAAGTCCGAGTGGAACCTCTCGTTCGAGTTCGAGGTGGAGTTCGCTCGAGAAAAATCGCTGGAGTCGCATATCGCTCGCATGGAGAACCTCTCGACGCTGACAGAGCTGGATCTGGGGATCGAGGATCTCTCGGATTCCGAATTCCTGGAGAATCTGCCCTCGCTGGAATCGGAATCCGTTCTTCTTCTGTCGCGTTGCTGGTCTCCTCGGCGATCGTGATTCATCAGCAAACGATCCTCCACGCTGCTCGACTTCATCATCTCGTGCTGACGCTGCTTCCGAAGCAGCGACGGCCGATCCTTCTCACTGTCGTTCCGATGATTCCTAGCCTCCGGTCTCTCAAACTGCTCCTCCTCTTCTTCGTCTTCTTCCTCTTCGACCTCTTCCTCGTCCTCCTCGTCGTCGTCTTCTTCTTCCTCTTCCTCTTCTTCTTCGTCGTCCTCTTCGGAGGAACGACGACGCACCTCGCGATGCCTCTCGGTCACCATTGGGTTCGTCCGTGGAGGAATCCAGCCGAAAGACAGCTTCCCGTCGAATGGCAGACTAGCAAACTTGCTCGGAGGAGGACTCTGGCCGAAGCTGGTCAGCTTGATCTGCTCCGTCGTGCCGTTCTTCCAACCATACGGTCTCTGGTGTCGCGTCTTCGGCTGTGGGGAAGCATTGCCGTTAGATAAGTCGGCTGGAGGCTGTTAGCCAGCTCGAGAGAGTCATTGTTGCGGTCGAAAGAGTGATTCTAGCTCAGCAGGATTAACACTTTCAGTGCCACGGAATTGTTCGTCTAGATTTATAAACAAATTTTTGCGGTAATCTATCGAGTGTAGTAAATCGGGTCTGCTGAAATTAGAATCGCACTGTCAACCATTTTGGACAATGCAGAAGGATGATCGGGAGGTCCACGACACTCACAAGCGTGGTTTGCGTGGTGACCGCACTTCCGTTTCCGTCTCTAACGTCCTCCATGGCGATCATCCACTGTTGTCTTCCGGTGCGACGGTCAGAGGACCGTCCGCTTCTCTTCGAGGAGTTTCCGGGCGATACCCTGCCGAAGGGAACGCGTGTTATAATTGATGTCGCTTTCATCTCGGAGACGAAGGAACGGTAACAGGATGGATACTCACATCGGTAACAAGGTAGAAATGATCCTCTCGGCCTCTTCCGGCGGCGGAGGAAACTCTTGCGCGGGCAATCCTGCCGTGGGATCCTGCGGCTCTGGACAATCGGGAACCGGACGCAGTGCTACCAGGGCCATTTTCGCTTTCCGGCCATTCATGCTCATGTAGCCGTCGTCCTCCGATTGGTGTCCTATCGACAGAACAACGTGGATCACCGTGCCGTTCGTATTTTCACAAATGTATATTAATTCACTTCCGTCCCTCGCAACAGATGCAGAACATTCTTACTTTAACACCAAACCTACCACCGCCGGGCAAACGACCGGTTTTAGATTTTTAATTTTACAATTATTGAAATGATAAAGGTGCTCTCATGGGAATTGATCGAATAAATTTTTTTATTCCCTATAATTAGACTGCGGATCTTTATGCAAAATAAAAACTTTCCATCTGAATCGCAAGAAACTAAGGTGGGAAATAAAAATTTAATTTCTTTCTTCGTATACTTAATAGATTAAAAAGTAACATAATGGTACCTCTAAATTCTTCCGATGTTCTTGCTGCTTTAAAATGCACCTACCCATTTTTACCAAAAATGCATATAACCCGCAGTCTACTTATAATACAATACGCAACAGTCGCTTATGATGGTCGGTAGGCTCGGTGTTAATAATTTTAATCGCTTCAACATTGCGCGAACGAATTGGAGCCAAAGAAGGGAAGAGCCATGGGACTCCCATTATCCGAACCGTTCGGGTAAACGGAGTCCCGGCGCGTAACGTTGCGACGAAGATTTACATGTTATGTTCCTTTGTTATCGGTTGTTACATGGCCTGCTCGATTTTCTGGCATCGGCGAGTCTCCAGACCGATACTGAAAGGGGCGCGAGGGAACGACGGAGGAGAGGGAGCCAAATCGAGGATGAGGAGGACATTGAGGAGGACATGGAGGAGACGCAGGACGAAAAAATACCTAAGGACGGACTCTCGTCGTCGGGTGTGAGACCAATACTCGGTTCGGTGCTGCTTCCACAATCCCCGACGTCTCCGACGCCCCTGACTCCTCCTCCCCCGTCGTCTCCTCCGTCTCCTCCGTCGTTTCCTCCTCCTCCGACGACGACGACGCCACCTCCTCCTCCTCCTCCGCCACCACCACCTCCGACTTGGTCGACACCGTCTCCACCTCCGGCGTCTTCACCCTCTGGCTCGTGCTCGTCGTACTCGGAGAGCACTTTGTCCAGCAGCTCGATCGATCGTTGCACATCGTCACCTCTGGAACAAACGGATCGGTCGATTCTATAGAGATTAGGAGTCAGATCCCGTTCGATCACCGCCACCCGTAACCCGCCACCATGCCGCCGAACCGCCTACGCGATTCTCGCGCCTCGATCAACACCGTCCGCACTCCAAAACCTTGCGTAACACCTCGCGTCTCGTTCCGTTTTATTCGTTCAATGAATTTCATTTAGTTTCATCCATTCAAGCCTGCTGTCCTCCTCGCTTACACTGCGCTTTCGTATCCCTTTCGGTCACAGTGATCCGACGAATAAAAGCGTGACACTTTATAAACATTATCGGGTACATTACAGGGTGGTCCATTTATCTTGAGACCCTTAAAGGGCCATTATGGGAAAATGTGCATAGCGCCATTAAATGTGCCCCTTCATACGCAGAATATTTTATATAAAACATTTCTTCATATTCCTGCTGGTTTCCGTAATAATTTACTGCCTCAAGATAAATGGACCACCCTGTATGTATGTGTATAATGATGAAACAATATTTCAAAGCATAGTATTAGATGGTTGCGTAAGTTCGTGCCCGATTTGAAAATAAAATTCAATGGTTAAATTTTAAAGAATAGTGAACTGCGAATTTTTAATGGTTAATGTAAAATAATAATGTTCTGTGACTGTATTATACGGACTAGGAGCTACACACTTAGAAAGTTTATACGTGCATGGGTAATTTATAGTCACTGAATTCCTAACGAAAGGGACTATCGTTGTAGGTGTTTATAAAGAGTGCTTCCATTTAAAGAAAATGAAGGTGACCTTGATATCTCTAACAAAAATCACATAAAAACAAAAATATTTTTGGTATCACGTGTGCCACACTGAACCATTCAAGTTTGTCCTCCAGACATTTGACGTATCTTTAAAAACAACAAAGATAATTCGTGGTGGCAACGTTAGGTGGCTCGCCCTGTATGTTCTTGGATACAGAATCTGATCGAATCAATTTCCCACGTAAGCAAAACTTCGTACAACTTCAATAATTATGAAATGAAAAATATAAAACCGGTCATTTGACCGGCAATGGTGGATTTACTGTTAACATTTAGTGCAGCTAGATTCGATTCCTCCATCAGTCGCGTGGAGCATTCCGTAGCACGGCTAGACCGGTGCGATTCATCGATTCGCGGCGCAATAAAGGAAAATGGAGGCTCCATTCTCGAAAACAGTAACGAGGGGGTTAATTAGTCGGGGTCTCGGCGGATAGCGATCGGGCAGCACACGCAAGAGACGGAGCGTCGCGACGCCTTGTCGTCGTCTGGAACGTATCCTCGACGAGCGAAGAAAGGATTCGCGAACGAGAAGGGAATATACAGACCGACGTAACAGAGAGAGAAAGCGAGTGTGAGGAGGGGGGGAGGAGGGGTTGGAGCCGGCAACGAGTGGCAGGAGAGACGAAAGGGGCAAAGAACCGAGAACTCGCAAAGGTCAGGGGAAACGTGAAGGGGTGGTTCGGCTGGATAGGCGAAGATGGAAGCGAGAGAAACGGGGTTTTGCCGTGGGGTGGTTGGGAACGATGGTGGCTGACGGAACCGAGGGGGAAAGGGGAGCGAATGCGGAGGGGGTGTGCGTCGGCGAAGCAAAGCTCCGCGAGGAAAAGCTGCGAGCAGAGCCGCGCGAGCGTAGCCTGCGAGTCGGCAAACCACCCCTGCGCGTGCTGGCGCAATGCGGTCTTTGCCGAAGCGAGACACGTAATCGGGTATGTTAATTCCTAAGAAAACGAGAAACGACGCGACACAGGACCATGTCGTTCAGAAATGTCTCCCTGTGGTTCATCCACCCCTACTTTATGAACGTCCGCGGACGTTGCTTCGAGGGGCAGCCTGCGGTCGTCGCTGCCCATGCGGGTTTCCGGTGGGAAGTTCGTTATTAGGTGGAATTAGGTATAATTTTCCTAGGCAATTGTGAGAAGCAATTTCGAAATGAAATAGTCGGACAATTCTTCTAATATTAAATTGCGGGTTCGATGCATTTTAGAGTCAATCAAAAGTATTGACAGCCTCTGCTCGATTTCAATACAGCATTTAAAAAATCGAATTCACCTCAACTTTTTGTAAAAATTTTTTTTAACTTCCTGTTCCTCTTTTGTTCGAAACATTTTTTCCTCGGATTATCGAGAACCCATGAAAAACCGTGGCAATGGTGGAATATTTGCACTATTATAACTTGAAAAATATTTATGAAAATAATATTTTATTAGAGTGTTTTGGGAAGCTCTCAAAACAAGCTACAAGAATATGCAATAAAAAATAAGGAGTTCTATTGAAGAAATTTATGATGACCTTCACGTGATTTTCAAACGACTATCCAAGGTGAAATCAATGGCACAATCTTATGTCCTCCTTGAAACCATACAACTTTTGTCTGAAAAATTTTTCTCCAAAATGCTTGGAGAAAATGTAATGTTCAAATATTAATAACTATACTAATTTAGATGATAACAAAATGAAATCTGTGCGAAAGTGCCCTGTACACCTACCTGAAAAACTTTTGTAATACAAGAATTTACACAATTTTCCTTAAAACACTTGAAAATCGCCAATAGAAAAAACAACATTGAAGCCTGCAGACCTTTAACTACGACGGACAACAAAATTTTTATGACACGCGAAAAATTTAGAAATCGACTTTTTTCCACGTTTTCGGGCCAAATTTCCCACTGTGCGTCGCATCGTTAGGTTCGCTGAGCAGTTCGGACATGATAAAACGTACCGAGCGTAACCGTAGCCCGAACACATCAAAGCTGCAGTTTGTTACGTTTGTGACTCACTCGTGAATGCACCAGCACAAAAGTACGCGTCCCTCGGATCATACTACTCCGAGTTATGTCTGGCAACGTCTGGACATACACAGAGTCATCTAGCCGCGTCCTTTTATTTTTGACGTCGGGCGATCGTCATCAGGAACGTTCGTCGACGCCAGGTCGATTTCAAAGCAAACGAGATCGCTCTAACGAGAGACCAGAAAGAGAAAGAGAGCGAGAGAGAGAGAGAGAGAGAGAGAGAGAGAGAGAGAGAAATGTCCTAACAACCCGACTCGCCAATCAGCGAATCACCAAGAGCTCGACAGAGGAAAACAGAGGGAACCGGACCGTTAAACTCTTGGATCGACGAATCGCGGATGATTAGCTTTGGAAGAATCCTAAGTTACCAGTCTGTCTGACTGCGCGTCACACCTAATTGAACGCACGCTGCGACCAAATCTCGTTTGTCGTTCAATTCCAGCGTGGCACGCGTCGCCGATTTCGAGAATCGATAGGATCTTCTGCATTCGCGCGGCGCGAATAAAACTTGTCTGTATTATTCTCGTAATAGTTTGCATCTGATCGGACGAATCGGATGATCGCATCATCGCACGGATATACCAAAACGAACGAAAATGACTCACATACGCGATCGAAGGCACGGACGATCCCTCGATTGTTTCGACGCAATCAAAGCAGTGCCCAATCAACCGGACAGGAGACAAACAACATTGTACAGTCCCGTCCAAATTAACACGACCATCGTTTCGATGCTTATCTTCGTGGTTAAATTGTTTGATTAGATGTACCTTCTTCACAAAATATTATAATTATTGATACAATTTAGTCTTCAATTCATTTTTGAAACTACTTTAAACCCCTTGCCGTGCTATGACGAGCCAGACTAATGATGAAGACTTTCAACAAAGTCTAACAAATATGAACGTTAAGCGTTCTTCACTTTAGATGAAACAAAATTTGACTCGTCCGTAATCGATATTTAAGCATTAAAATAAATCTAGCCATACGAAAAATATGCATTTTCTTTTCCCTTCTACGACATTTTTGTACACAACGACGTTCTAATCACTGTAACTGTGAGAGAAAAGGTACGGCAAGGTTTATAGACGAATAGGAAAATTAATGTCGATTTTGCTGTTCCTGGATGGTCATAGATTAACGCTAGAACTATCGAGCACTAAACGCAATTGGCATACATTGCCTTATATTAATGACAAACTTGCACTTATTTATATTTCCTCTGAGTGTTGTTTAAATATGTGCTTCAGTAAAGAAGTTCGCTACAAAAATTTCTCAGAGAAAAAAAAACATATTTACAATTTTAATATTTCCAAAAGAACAAATCAGGAACCAGTCGTTTTGACCCATTCGGTAGTTCTAATGTTAATCAACATTTTAGGCACAGGTGCACCCAACGAAGCATTCGATGCGGAGGTGGGCAGCGACAAAATGGTGGCAGCGAACCGTGTTAACGAGGTGTCGCAATATCACAGCTTCGGATTGTGCCGCTGTAGGATGGTCAATTAGGGAAGACAGGGGGGAGCGATGATAAACCTCGCACGATAAATTGGACCCGTCCGAAAGCTGTGGGAGAGCGGACCTTGAGCTTCCGAAGGTGAATCGATCGGTCGAAGCCGAAGCGATCGCCTTTGGCAAAGAAACCGCCTCGGAAAGAGCGTGTGCAGAGCGTATCGGAGGTGCACAGGTTGGGTACAATAGCTGGCGAGGCAGGCGTTGTATCGCCTAATTCAGCGAATCGGCCGGTATCGAACGGCGCAGTCGTTTCCGTATGTGGGTCAGTGGTCGATACGCGTGTCCGATGTGTCCGGCGTGCAGCATCAAGCGACGCAGCCTGCTGCTCTCTCGTCGACGGCGTGGCGTTGGCGTGGCGAAACGAGGCGAGGCGTGCAATGGCGCGGCGCGCCCTGCTCCTGCGAGAATCGCGTACGCCGCGTGATTCATCGCGCCGATTCGAGATTGCCAATTCCCCGCTGCGACATGCATCGCTATACGACTCTGTGTTTTGTTACGCATCGCTGTTACAATCGGACGTCCCCCGATACCTCGATTCCGAACGCTCCTTACAAGGAAGCTGCCTCTTGCGACACATCTCTGCTCTGAAACCGTTGTCTCGCGTCGCTGTTACAATCGGAAACCAGATTTTTATATTTCTGAATTAATTTTAAATGTATTTATGTCTGACAAGGAGAGTGCAAGGTCGATGTGTCTCAGATTTGATTGATACTTCGTACAGTTATAGATCTCGTTCTCCTGTTTATGTGTATAACCCATTATAGGTGCAGATACTCAATAGTTTTTAAGATATTTATAATTAAAGGTTTTCATTGCCATGAATTTACAGGGTGAACATTATAAAGCGTTACAGACGATAATGTAACGCTTTATAATGCTCTCCCTGTATATTCATGGTAATGAAAACCTTTAATTATAAATATTTTAAAAGCTATTGTGTATCTGTGCCTATAATGGGTTATACACGCTAACAGGAATCAGGTACAAAGTTTCAATCAAATCTGAGACACATCGATCTTGCACTCTCCTTGTAAGATGATTTCTGAATTTCATTTGAGAAATTCATTATTGCTTTCAATCCTACAAAATAACCCCATTTAGGGATGCCGCCGCTTCGCATGTATTCAGTTCTTTTATGGTACTCGTTAGTGCAATCCACGTGCATGATCCCATATGGCGATCACGGTACGTAATCGGTAAAAAGGAAGCTGCTTCTTGCAAAACGTCTTTGCTCTGAAATCCTTGTCTTCCCTGAGTTGCCCGAGACGGAACATACCGTATCGAGGAACGTACAGGGTAAACTGTACTATTGCTGGCACTGCAGTAGTTATTGGCACTTTTTTTATTTAAACGGCAAATATTAAAAATTCCTGGTATAGAAAATCATGGCAACGTTTGTGACGTTGATGAAATTTTCAGTACGTGTATAACCAACATAGATCTACAAAACATATATTTTAAATCTTCATTAAGGGTCCAAATGAAAGTTTTAAAAAATGCCGTTTTTACTGTAGCGTGTAATCTTGTAAATTATAATTTTTCGAAAATCTTTTTTGCATATTATTTCGTAAACCAATGCTTCTAATTCATTATAAAAATTCAGGTTTTTAGGTACAATTATAAAAAAATTATTCTGTTTTAAAGTGCGTACGAATACTTTTTACGCCCACTGTATATGGACGAAGATGATAGATGATTTCTTCTCGAAATCTTTACCAATGTATTCCTGGCAATTTTCCGATTGAAACGAGTCCAAACACGACACTATTCCGATCACATTTAGAATATTCGAATTAGGGGTGCAAGGATGTTCGGACATCCGGCGTTCCACCGTATCGCGGATTAAACGAGTAAACACGATCCGAATGGTGCCGTGTTTGGACTCGTTTTAATCAGAAAAATGTCAGGAACAGGTTAAAATATAATTGACGAAGTTCTGAATAAATTGAATTTCGACCGGTCTGCCGACTCCAGGTCGCAGTGCGTGCGGTAATAATTCCGAAAACGAGGTCCAACGACTGTACATCAGGGGTTTCAGAGTCTGGCATGTTCGAGGGTACGTGGAGGCAGGTTCGGCCGGTTAATCCTCGGTTGTAATAAGGTCGGAGACCTTCCGGCGACCGGAGTAAATCGCGTTAGAACGCCGGCTGACGACCTAATCATATCCAGAGAGACCCGGAGCAGCAGTCCCTCGTAACTCTTTATCGAATTATCCGTCGGCTAGACTTCGGTAGACACGGACAAACCTTCGAACGGACGTGTTCCCGCACGCAAACTCACGTGAGAGCCGATACGATCCTGTCGAACGAGAACGAGCGACCGCAGGCTGGCCTGAATCGCGAAAATCCGAGCCAACGGTCAACTTTTGCGTTTTCGCGCCGACTAACCCAGAGGTTCCGTGTCCTGCTGCTTCATCTCTCTCCTCGGATGGAGATGGCTCGGTGGCTCGGTGGAATTCTCTCTGAAATCGCGCGCGCGCGCTTCGTTAACGTAATATCAACGACGATGCTCTATCCATCTCACTCCCTCCCTCTCTCTCTCTCGATCTGTGTTACTCCCTCTCCCGAGAGTTAATGCAATTTCTAGCGTCTGTCGGGATTTTCAACGCTGTCAATTATCGAACGGAGTGACATCGACTTTAGTGGAGGCAAGTAGAGCGAACCCGGAGCCTCTCCTCTCGCTCTCTCGCTTCATAGGGTCGTTCAACTTGTTCGAAGGTGGAAGGGCGCGGAGCGATATTGCCATATTGCTCGAAATTTCGACGTATCGGAACGATACGGACCATTCACCTCGATCATCGACCGAGGAACAACCTCTTGAAACCGTATCGTGCGTGATCAGAACCATTCCCAGTCTCCTCCTTTTTGCTCTGAATTGCCGCGGCGGTCGAGCGAAATGAGCTGCGCCACTGTTCACCCGCATATATTCTAACACACGTACAGTTTCTCATCCGCTGTCATTTATCAAAACAGCACTCTCACAGTAGAGGCTCCATTTTAACCAATTTTTCGATTGCAAAAAAAAAAAAGTCGTCACCGTACCCTAATCGAAAGCAATTCCTACGTCGGAGTGCTAAGGGTTAAGCTTTCGCCACTGTTCCCCGGATATATGTATTCTAACACGGATACAGTTTTTCATCCGCCACCATTTTTTAAAGTACTAGCAGAGGCTGCATTTTAATATTGCGACTGTGCAACAGCAGTTTCGACGGTGAACTGTGCCCCCCGAGGCACCACCACTAGAATTTACTGTACCCTAATTGAAAGCAATTCCTGCATCAGAGCGCTAAGGGTTAAGCCTTTGCCAAGTTCTTTCGGGCTAAATAGTCCCGTTCAGAGGCTCGCCATTACTTCTTTTTCCATTTTCTCCGCGCTCGAACATTTTCCGCAAGCTCCTCGACGCAAAGGATGGCTCCACGGTGGATAAGAGAGCAGGATAAGGGAGTAGCAAGCAGGATAAGGGTGAGAGAGGGGTTAGCGGACAACGGAGCCGGTGAAAAGGATCCGAGGAGCGGAAGCGAACGCGAGCCTACCCATCTCGGTCGTAGGTTCTACGCAACGCAGCATCCTCGAATGGTACGCAGCCAGAAAGAGAATAACAGAGAGGAAGAGAGAGAGAGGGAGAGAAAGAGATAAAGGGAGAGAGAAAGAGCGACGGCTAGAAAAGTTATTCACCCCGAATCGATCCGTCCGATTGTCGAGCCGATGAAAGCCGTCCTAAGTAGTTAATTGGTCTGCTGCCCGATACCGGCGCGTTACCCTACCCCCCTGCTCCTCTTATCCATATATATATATCCTCTCGTATACCCATATCCATACCCGGAACCCAGACCATACGCCCGTGTGTGCCCCGACCTATACCCAAGCTCTGCCATTCTCATTTCCATTCCCATTCTCGTTTTCTCGAGCCGAGGAGACCAGCAACTGATAATTAATCCGTATCGCCGCCGCCTGGCCGGATCAAGGATCGCGAATCGCAGATCGCGGCAGCAGCTTTTCTTTGCGATTCGATCGCGGAACCTATCTCGTCTCGCTTTCGACCGGCTGCGTGCACGCTCGGTGCAACCGCGCACCGAAATCCTACGGGGTATTTCCAGGCTGTCTTTTTATACGAATTTTGGAGAACCTTTCCCTTTTTGGATTTTGCACGCGTTGCGCAAATTGGTATTTGAAGTACACTCGTGATTTTTTGTAAGGAGAAATTATCAAAATGACGTGAGCTATATATTTTTTTGTACGGGCTGAACTTTATAATTGCTCCATCAAGCCACTCCGCTTTCAGGAATTTTTTTCAGAAAAATTGTCGATGCTTTCCCGTTGGGGTTTTGCAGACGTATTCACTGGTATTTGAAGTACGCGCGTGATTTTTTTGTAAGGAGAATTTATCAAAATGACGTGAGTTATATATTTTTTGTATGGGCTGAACACTCTTGATAATTGCTCCACCAAGCTTTTCCACGTTTAGGAATTTTTTTCAGTAAAATCGTCGATGCTTTCCCTTTGGGATTTTGCACACGTATTCATTGGCATTTGAAGTACGCGTGCGATGTATTTCAACGGAAAATCATCAAAGTTACTCGAGTTATATATTTTTTTCAAAAATCCACGCAACAGTGCATCCAGGATTTACGGCTGTAGGTTCGCTCGCGGGGACAGAGCGTCGTCTGGGAGCGCCGATGCGATCATGCTTACCAGGCAGATTCCCCGAGAAACGCAGATTGCTGCTCGATTATTCATAATCAGAATATTCCGACCAATCGGTGGAGCATCCAATCGAGACCGTCTTTGATCGAAGATGCTGCCTGCCGCCCGAGGAAACCGAGAGGAGTTCTTGGCCTCTGATCGATCTAGATGGGCTCAGACCCCTCCTGCTTCGACATATTCGCAATCTGCGAACCGGCAACCCCGCCTCCAGATTTTTCCGGGCCACGGAACACAGCTTCGCGAATCGGATAGAATCGGATCGGATCGAATGCCGGATCCGTGGGCTAACCGCAACGTATCTTGTGCGCCAAGAGACACGCCAAAAGAACATAAAACGAAGCCAGAACGCGCCTTGTTTTCCGGGTAATCGACTCGGGCCACCGAATACCAACACATTTTAAGGTTTTATTGCTGCGTCAGCATGTTATACTGCAATATAATCATCTGGAAAACCGTCTCGGTCTCCGTATTGCACGCACGATCTGTCAATATTTAACAATAACAGAATTGTTCTTAATCATTTCTATATGGAAACTCGACCATCGTATTACTGGCAATTTTCCGAGTAAAATGAGTCCAAACACGATATAATTCTGATAATATTTACTCGTTTGACTCACGATACAGTGGATAACCCTCTGTTATCCGAATTAGGGGCGCATGGACGTTCGGACATCCGACGTCCCACGTATCGCAGATTAAGCAAGTGAACATGATGCGAATAATATAGTGTTTGGACTCGTTTTAACCAGAAAAATGTCAGGAATACAATGGTAAATGTTTCACAAAGAATTACACGTTTCCCAATTTTTCATCCGGTACGAGACTTCCAATATTCATTCCTGCCCATCCCGCAAGGTCATCTTGAGACCGCAGTGCACTGAATCAGAAAGGTTGGCATTGTCGCCGGAGTTTCTCTTACTTTAATACCTCCCACGGTACGAGACGTGCGTAGAAGAGGAAAAAAGTCACCTGAATAAACCGTAGCACCAAACTATCCTAGTGCTTGCCGGTCGAGACCGTTTACAAACAAGCAAGAGCAGTTGGTCGAGGGAAGTTCGACCAAATACCGACTAGAATAAGCAGCGATTAGAGCGGAATCGAGTTAGACAGACCACACAGAAGCGCAAAGGGTTAAAACAAACACGATGTTAGCATCGGGACCACGAAGCACAATCGGGACCGGTCTCCAAGCTCGCAGTAGCGGTTCGATCTCTGAATCTACTTACTCTGGAGCAGGGTTTCTCCAGCGTTGCGTTCCAAACCACGCCATCAGGCATCGACCGCCCCTGGCCTGAAACATGCGAAGTGCTCTATGAGTCTTGCTTGGATCTCTCTCTCTCTCTCTCTCCCCCTCTCTCTCTCTCTCTCTGTGTGTGTGTGTGTGTGTGTGTGTGCACGGAAGAAGCCGTGCGAATTTTTCGCGCGCGATACACTAGGCGTAAATCGAAAGTGCAACCTGCCGGGCGACGATACTCCGCGAAGATACGTCGAACATTTTCTCGTTGGACCCTTCGTTTTCGGGTAAATCGAGTTTGAAAATCGCCTGACGCGAACCCGATTTTCTCGAAGGCGAAGCGTCCGACCGAAAAATGTTCTCCCCTCTTTTTCTACTTATTTTTGCATGAGGCGTCACCGCCGATCGTGCCACGATTCTCGGTGCAGTCTGTGCAAAACGAAGTCGCGCGACGATCGCGAATGTCCGTCGGATTCGATCTTCGTCCCGGTGTCATCCTCTCTCTCTCTATCTTTCTCTCGAGACCGACGTTTACACTTATTATGTAAGCAGCGTTCTATAGTACCCGCTAACTTCGGCTAGATCGTGCATATTTCAGCAAAGTGCTGCCACTCGAGACTCGCTCGCGTTTTTTCCCAGCAGAATCCCTTCAACTACGCTTACCCGATGCTCGAGAGGAACCCGACAGCTCCCTCTCATCCCCCGTTTCCCGCTACTTTCGCCTCTCTGCAGGGCGTTCAGCCTCTCTTTCTCTCTATTCCTCTGTCCCTGCGTTCCCTCCCATCGTCATCGCGTCCCTGTATCCCTGTCCCTATCCTCGCGCCGACTTGCTCAGCAGAAAACCGTAGTCGCCTTCTATGTACTTTTCATTTGTCGCCCGCCCGCCAGCCCGCGCGCCAAAGTTTTCCTCCGTTTTCCGCGCCGCGCCGCGCCGCGTCGAACCCCGGACAGATCATCGAGATATCTCGCGGCTCGACCTCGAAAATCGCCCCGGAGATCGGTTATCTTTCGCAGAGAGCCGCGGCGGAGCTACTACTCGTGAAAGATATTTCGAAACGGTAACAGAACTTTGTTGCTCCTCATTAATTTCCGGCGGACCTGCTATCGTCGCAATCCGCGCGATTTCCTGATTAAAACGAGTCCAAACACGACACCGTTCGGATCATGTTCGTTTCAGTACATGGGTGTTCGGATACCGGAGGTTCTACTGTATCGTGTTTGGACTCGTTCCACCCGGAAAAATGTGGCCGACACGCCAGCGAAAGTTTCATGGGGAAACGATGAAAAATAAGAAAGTCCTGACACCGGATAAGTGTCCGTATCGAGACCACTACTGTCGCCGGGGATTGAATTAGATGTCGGTGGATGATCCGAGAATGCTTTCCCAGTGGAAACGGTTCGTGCCAGATGTTCGGCTCCGATCACAGACCAATCACAGCGAGTGGCGGCGAGCCGCGAGGAGACAGGTAGTTATGAAAATTTTTCGCGAACGCAGCACGGGTGTTACGGATGTTGCTGTTCGAAACGGCGCAAAGGGCACCGCTTTCTCCTTTTCCTTTTTTGTAGTTTCCGGAGGCCCCCCTCTTTCTCTTTTCAGTCGCGTTCTCTCCACCACCACCGCTATCCGACACGCTATCCGTCCGTGTTCGCGCTTCTGCTTCTGCTCGAAACGTCGCTCTATCATCCTTCGCTCGGCATTCTTTCCAGCTCTCACCCCCTTTTCTCTTTCTCTTTCCTTCTTTTTTCCGTCTCTGTTCGTGCTATCTCCCTTTCGGTTTCCCCGATGCCGGAACCTCTCTCTCCTTCTCCAACCTTGCATCCCCGTTGCTGACCTTTTCTATTCAAGGGACCGTGATTGCAGCCTGCATATTTCACGAGAACCAACCTCGAACTCTACTCGCCCTCTCACTCTCTCTCTCTCTCTTTCTCCCATCCATCCATCCATCCATCCACGATAGATTCGTCTGTCCCTCGACGAAGCAACCTAACCTTGCACTTCTCGAACGATCCGATCCGTTTCCAACGTTTCTTCGACGCGAGCCGCTTAAAGAGACGCTCAAACCACTCGCCGCTTCGATTGTCACCCATTCCTCCGCTGCTGATCGCTCGCCAAGCCATGAATAACGTTTCTGCGCATCCCTATGCTTCTAGATTCACGATAGCTATCTTGTTTACGGTTTGCCAGATCGAACAAATTTCCTGTTCGATCCCGAATCTTGTACGGTGTTGGGCGGACAAGGAATTTACTTACGCCACTTTTGCATTGTTCAATAATTTGTTGACGAAACTCTCGCCATCATGTTCGTCACATTTTTCTGATTAAAACGAGCCCAAACACGGCACAGTTCGGATCACGTTTGCTCGTTTAGTCCGTGATGCAGTAGAACTTCCGTTATCCGAACGCCCACGTCCTTGAAATCGATGTCATCCGAATGATGTCGTGTTTGTACTCGTTTTAATCGGAAAAATGTCAGGAATAAGTTGGTAAGTGCTCCGTTTGAAAATAATTAACAATAATAAGGTTTTGTCAGTTGTAAAATTGTATCACAATCATTGGAAACAGCCAATATATTTGCTGCGCCACTTTTGCGCAAACATTTAATGAAAATGTTATGGAAGACTGTTATCAAAGCATACGCTTCGGTTGCAAATATCGCGGAACAAGCGGCGAGAGAGCTTGTGGAAGCAAAGGGAGCTACGAGTGGAGTAACCGGTGACCTTTGCGGACTGGTTCGAAACGGCCCGAGGAATTACATCGATCGGATAACAACGAAAGGGATGAATGGACGGATGGACGCGCGGTCAGAGAAAAAGGCTTGCAGAGAGGCGTGCCGAGCTCTCTCGGCCCCGATGCAACGATGCAACGATGCAACGGCTAACGACAGCTAACGGAGGCGTGCAAACGAATAAATTCCCTCATCGTCCTATATCCGGCCGCGATCCAGTCTGTCGTCTCGTGCGCAAAAACCGACGGACCGAATAACCCAGAAGAGCTGCTTTCAAAATTCTTCTCTGTTTTTTTATTTTTTTTAACTTCACAAGCTGCGTGTTTTCTATTTCGTAAAATTTTGTTGAATACCCGTTTCGCTGAAGATTAAATTCCGCGTTTCACGGCGGATTAAATCCTGCATTTGACGGGTGGCAGGCTACGTTCAGGTTTCTTGCAGCTGCTGCAATTAATGAAGTTTTCATTCCCTGGATATTCGATAATGTTCGCGAGGAGAGTCGGATAATAATTCAATCGAATTATTGATATCGCCGCCGCGATCTCTGTGTTGCGAGCTAATTTCTCTATTAGAGAGGCCGTTTCGCACTTGCACGTTGCTGTTTTTAGATTTCTCTTCTAGATTCGACGCGTCTATGACAAAAATGAGCCGGTGTACCTCGGAACGGTAAACGCGTTAGAGGAATTTAAATTGCTCTCTCACTCTAGTTTGTTGCGATTCAGGTAGAACATTTTTATTTCCTATGGAGATCCACAGTTCCACTGCAGACTTCTAGAAAATCTACCAAAAAATTCACCTCCAAACATCCAAGCTAACGATTGCGCAGAGAAACTGCTCGAGACCGATCTTCGCAGCGATCGCGCAACTATTTAACATTTATACCCTTATCCAGCACGAAGCGGGGCGCCATTAATGATTTCCAAGAGGCTAATGATCCGTTCTCATCGATTGATAGTGACGAAAGCCAGAGCGGACTGACTGGTTCGAATTTTCGCGACTGCTTCGGGGTAATCGGATCCGCGGAGAAACGAAAACCAGACACGTTTCCAGGCGAGCTGACGACGGTTTCTTGTGTTAACCGTCGACGAATTTCCGCCCTAGATACCCGCGGATCCGAGATACACGATGCATACGTACGCACACCGACAAGCTCGACTCTCTCACCGACGAAACCGTCGAGCCGTGACGTTATGTAAGAACAGAACCAAGCCGGAGAAAGTACGGGGAACGAAAACGAAGCTGCTCGATACGATGCGCGACCGTGGAAATCGGGATGAATCTCCGTCCGAGGACTCTAATCGCCGGCAAAAGCGCATCCCGTGATGCATGATGCACTCTGCACGCCCACGCAGGTCGTTGCACAGTGATAACATTGCCAGTTCATCGACCATTTCGCATTACTTTGTAAAAGTAATGTCTACCAACATTTTTCTCGGCCAATCGCCGGGTACTACGTGGAGGGGGTACTCGTTTTTCTTAGATCGTGCAGTCCACTGTAATCAATGTTCGGGGATTGAGCGTTTATTGCCTGAGCAAATAAACGATGATGGGAATTTCTCTCGGTTCTGCATAAATATGGCGCAACAGCTCCTTATAGGAATTCAATGGTGCGTCGACGAAAATTAATCGTGTTTGGTCTTGTTTTAATCAGGAAAATGCCGGAAATAAGTTAGGGAGAGTCTCATAAAAAAATATGTACCGGTGCGATCACTCTCCGTGCAGAACACAGTTGTTGGACAGTAAATGAGGATTTGTAAACATAATGTATAGCAATATTTTTCTAAGCCCCTTGTAGGGTACGACGTGGAGGGGCTACTCGTTTTTCTTAGATCGTGCAGTCCACTGTAATCAATGTTCGGGGATTGAGCGTTTACTGCCCGAGCAAATAAACGATGATGAAAATTTCTCTCGGTTCTGCATAAATATGGCGCAACAGCTCGTTATACGAATTCAATGGATCGTCGACACGTTCTAGCGGTTCTTTCACAAATTACAGAAGCGTTACATCGACGCGTTACATAGGTGCGAATTCCATCCCGATACATTCTCCTCATAAATAAATCACGGTATTAGATATGAACCCTTCTGTGCACTGTACCGACTCCGATCGCGGTTTCGAATAATTTTAAAATTCATTCGACGAGGTTTTACTATCGGCCACATGGTATACTTTCATCAATTGTTCGCAGTCTGCAATCACTCGCGCTTTCTAGAATTATTAAAGATACCCGTGCAAGAACTATCCGGAAAAACGAATTACTGTGGACACGGATAAATTGCATGAAATTGAGAACTCTTTTTCGACCCCAATTTTCACGATTGCTAAGACGACGACGAACCGTTGGTTGATTTGATGGAAGATTTTTTTAAATGAAAAACATCCTATTTTGAATATTATCGGTTTTTTTATTTAATTATCAGGTATCATCAATGACAATTACGTGTGAAAGATGATATCTGTCAAATAACCACCATGTCTACGTTTATAGACATCAAGTCTACATCAAAAATTACGATGACATTTTGGCATATTTGCTCGTTTAATTTCCCAATTTCATTTCTAATGTTGTTTCTCAGGTCGTGAATTGTTGCTGGCCAGATTTTGCTTTATGATTAACAGATCCAGTTTCACCAAATTTTTTAACCAAATTTTGAATTGTTTGCTCTGATGGACGATTATGTATGCCGAAAAAATCGCGTAATTTACGATGGGTATTTTTTATCGAACACTGATTTGCAAAATAAATTTTAATAACTTCAACACGCTCTTCAATGGTATACGACTCCATTGTTAAAATTGTCTATCATTGTAGGTTAGAAATACATGATACAAACATGGTATATATATATATATATATATATATATATATATCTATATAATAATGTAGATTTTAAAAAATAAAATCATATTGCTAGCGTCTCGCCTATCCCGAGGAAAATGGAAGGAAAAGCAGCAGGTGCAAAGTTTTCGCGCGAAACGAGAGGTTGTTCGGATCGGATCGAAACGAATCGACGGGAAGACGGACTGTATCGAAAAGACCACGGGTATAATAATCGACGAGAATACAGGGCACGGCGTTCCCACATCGTCCGTTCCAGCGAACGAACAAGAGCGAGATCAAACGCGAGAGCAAGAGCAAGACCGTGCAACATCCGCGTTTCGCAATCCCGTTTTGCCTCCCCTTTGCTCTCCCTTGATCGCGAACTCATCGGGACCGTTCACGGGAAAATTCGGTCCATGCAATTTGTCCGAATTCCTGCGGAACGCTGTTGCACTATAGATCGCTGCTTCGAAATTGAATATGCGAGGACGATGCGAATTTTTGCATTACGCTCTGTTTCGTGGAAGAAGCCTCACCGACAGACGGGGAACAGCTTTCTTGTCAACCCGCCGTTCCTGTCACTCACAATTCCTGTCAGTCGCGTGTTGCGAAACTAGGAGTGGACAGCTATTATAACGGAGAACGCGACTTAGGCCTTTCTTCCCAGAAACGGGACACTTCGGGTCGAAAGGCAAATCATTTCTAGTACAGTCAACCTTTCCTCTGTGTACTGCGATTCTAATCGAAATAATGTTATCCCCCCATGCACAGGGGTGTAATTGAACTCCATACATTTTTGGAGTAAAATGTAAAGAAAAAATTTGCCTGCATAAGTATTTGTGAAATAAAATATATAAAAAGAACTTTTTAATAACCACGCTTATATTAAAATGCATTAAAAAGGATAAAATAATCTTTTTCCTGGAAAAATTTAATATAAACTTAAATATATATATATATATATTTTGAAATAATTGCTTATAATTTTGGGGAAAAATATTATTGATCATTCAACTGGATTCGGTATTTTTTATGGAGAACCAGGAAAAAAACTATTTTCTCCTTTTTAGTGCATTTTAATATAAGCGTGGTTTTTAAACAGTTTCTTTTTATATATTTTATTTTCTACTTTTATTGTGTCATCGGAAGCAAGTGTGTATACAAAATTTCAGCAAGATTGGACTTATGGGAAGAGGTTTAAAATTCTATTACAAGATTCGACGCATACAACAACAATACGGCAAGTTAATGTAAGCGTGGTAATTAACAAATTTGAAACATACCTCAGATACAGCGTTGCTAGAAAACTTTTGGAAATTTTCCATTCGTCAACTTCTTATTTCTTATCAGGCTGGGATGCATTTGCATCCCATACACAGAGAGAAGGTTAACAGGTAAAAGAGCTTCCTTACTAATTAGAAGAGTCTTTTTATCAGAGTGGCTTCCTGTTTGTCACGGTTAATCACAGCGCTCGCAATGAATTGCAACTATTACAACAGACTTGATCTCTCTGCTTTTGAGAAGTAAAACAAATAGGTATTTATGTGCTTTAGTAGATCGCGGAGTTTATGCGTTTATGAGAAAAAAATGAATAGAAGAAATATGAAATGAAAATTATTTTCATTCGACAGAATTAGAATAGTCAGGTTTATTTTGTATGGCTGACGGAATCGTGACCAGAGACTTTACAAGAATGACGACCATAATAGCTATACGTAGTAGATATCTCGTGCACGATAGCCAAGGGGTTAGTGAAGCTCGCGGATAACGAAAATAAAAGCGATAAGGGGAGCGCTGGAGAGATAGAGATACGGGTTCCGACAAAAGGTGGATTCCGTCTAAAATTAACCGATGCCACTAGCCTAAATCGTTTCCCGTCCTCTGGGGACGAGCTTCCTCGAGCCGACCCCGTGACCTAATCGCTTCGAACTACGCGCGATTCGCTCGGGTTTCGCGTCCACGGTTGTTACCGTGCGTTATAGTGCGTGCGCCCACGCGCAATCAATCCTTACCTTAACTGATCCACAAGGCCCTGCTCGTAGGATCCATCGCGGCCTCGAAAGCTTTCCTCTGGAATCAAACGAAATCCCGTGGATTAACCCTCGAGGACACTAATCGTCCAATCATTCCATCGATCAGATTCTTAGATTTTTATTTGACTCACCAAATAATTTACATGGAGGGCAACTCTGGGTCAGAATGGACCCGAGTACCCCTGTCTTCATCATTAACCCCTTGCAGTATGATGTATACTACCGTCACAAAAATATTTATTGTACGCCTATTATACAGTTAGTAGCAAAACTGATCACACACACTTTAAATCAGAATAACAGAATAGTAAAAATTGATTTTTATGACATTTTTAGCAGGGCCAATAACGAAAATTTAAAAGATGTGTTTGATCAACTCGTAGAAATTATACACGCTCCGAAAATTTCATTGAAATTGGTTAATTGGTTTACGAGTTATAAACGATCAAAAGTGGTAAAAATTGCAATTTTTCCAGATTTTCGGCCTTTTTAACAGTTTTCGTTTATAACTCGTGAACCAATTAACCGATTTCAATGAAAGTTTCGGAGCGTGTATAATTTATACGAGTTGATCAAACAAATCTTTTAAATTTTCGTTATTGGGCCAGGTAAAACAGTGGTAAAAATCAATTTTTACTATTATTTTTCACAATTCCGACCAGATGCATATTTTCAAGATATTTTTTAGACATCATTTGGTAAACTAATTCTTCTAGCCTTACAGAGAAATTGAAGTCGTTTGGACCATTTATAAAAAAGTTATTCTGATTTAAAGTGTGTGTGATCAGTTTTGTGCTCCTAACTCTCTCTCTGTATATACTCTCGAATTACTATATATCAACTATAACAAAATTTTATTTTGGTGTGAAATTACAGAGGAAGGAAACATGTTTAATGAAATGCAGTATGGGCTTTCACGAGCTGCATTTATTACAGCTGCCAATTATAAGCGTTCTACTCCAATTGACCATGTTCTTTTTATATAGTAACTGGAATTTGACGGAGTTATGATAAAATTGTGAAAGTGGCAGTATGAAAAAGTAGTAAAAATTTTTCGAAGTATTTATTTTGAACGAATTGATCCTATCACGGAGGGAGATCAAGTCCTGTTTAACTCCAGTTTGTTGCAATTAACGGAGAAAACGTTTATATCTCGCACGGAGATCTGCTTCTTGATACCATGTTGTTTGCAAAATAAATGTCAGGATTAATTTCATTCCATTAACGAGGGAGCAGTGCACAGAATTTTAGAAATCAACTTGCTCTTTCCCGAGAAATGAAATTTTAATATTTAATTCAACTCTTTGCAGTCGGAGTTATTTTAAGGCGAAAATTAAACATTTCTCCCGTACTATAGAATAATTCCATTGCATATTAATTTAATTTAGTTTCAATATGTAATTTAATTTAAATATTTGACGTGGCTCTCAGAGAAAAGGGGTTGTATAACATTTTAAAAAAACACACCTGCGAGCCAAGTAGAAATGTATTTAATTTAATTTAGTATTTCATTTTTAAAATTTAGTTTCAATGTGTATTTTAATTTTAATATTGAATAAAATCGTGACGTGATTCTCAAAGAAAGTGGGTTGAAAAATATGTTTAAAAAACAGATCTGCGTGTGTAAGAGTCGTGAATGGAACGACGAGATATCGTGAGAAGCATCCGTCTTACAGGGGTTAAATCACCCAAGATGGGGACGAGTGGTACTGAAAGAGACCGCGAGCCAAGGAGAAAGTCGCATCGCTTAGACAAAAGAGAGAATTTGCTCCGAGCGACAAGAATCCATGAAAATGAAGCTCTCAGTGGCTTCATACCTCGAGCCAGAGGCCCTTCGATGGAGGATCGACTCGATTCGAAACTTGGTAAAGGGCCAGTTGCGAAACACCGTACCAGGGGGATGCGAGAGAAGAAAGAAGAAGAAAGAACGAGCGACTGTGCCCGATACACCCGAGAATAGCTCGCCAGAGAGTAAAACGGGTCACGTTCAATGCCGACGCGATATTTTTCACCCGGACTTTGGTTTCGTTCGAGAACGTAGTTGCTCCTGCTATCTCTCTTTCTCTCGCGGACGGTTCGGATTTATTCAAAGTGCCCACGCGTATTATTAGTCGTGCTCCGGTTCCTGTGGCGGGAAAACCGAATTCGGAAAACGAGGACACTCGTCGACGAATCTGGATCGTCGACGAAAATAACGCGTTTTTTCTCCCGAGCTCGAATTTCCACAATTGCAGCTTTTAATACGCGACCGAATTTCTCCAATTCGGGCTTTGACCATGTTCCATTCGGGAGCTGCTGTCTGGAGTCGCTCCGAAATCGAATCCGAGGATCCATTCGGGTATCCAGAATTAAATCAAGCGGCCGTTCGAGTGCACTCAAGCTATAGTGAGAAAGTGGAAATGGTAAAAGTCCGAAGTGTTGCTCAACGCTAAACCTACCGAGCTCTCAAAGCGATTAAAATGTTCTAGAGAGATAGCTTATTGTTAGAAAAAACTTTTTAAAAACCACGCTTATATTAAAATGCACTAAAAAGGAGAAAATAATTTTTTCCCTGGTTCTACATAAAATACCGAATTCAGTGAAATGATCAATAATATTTTTCCCCAAAATTATAAGCAATTAGTTCAAAATTTCTTCTGTTATAAAATTAGTGTCGGAATAGATAGAAAAGTTTAATATTTTAAATACAATCATGACATTAGTGACATTAGTGAGAAAATGCATTTGGTCGGAATTGTGAAAAACAATAGTAAAATATGATTTCTACGACTTTTTCAGCTGGGCCAATAACGAAAATTTAAAAGATGTGTTTGGTCAACTTGTATAAATTATATACGCTCCGAAAATTTCATTGAAATTGGTTAATTGGTTTACTAGTTATAAACGATCGAAAGTGGTAAAAATGGCAATCATTCAAGATTTTCGGCCTTTTTAACAGTTTTCGTTTATAACTCGTGAACCAATTAACCGATTTCAATGAAATTTTCGGAGCGTATATAATTTATACAAGTTGACCAAACACATCTTTTAAATTTTCGTTATTGGCCCAGCCAAAAAAGTCGTAAAAATCAATTTATACTATTATTTTTCACAATTCCGACCAAATGCATTTTCTCAACATATTTTTTATATGTCATTTACTAAACTAATTCTTCCAGCCTTACAGAGAAATTGAAGTCGTTTGGTTCATTCATAAAAAAGTTATTCTGATTTAAAGTGTGTGTGATCACTTTTGCCTCTAACTGTATATTGGCGTAATCTGATTTGAGCCCATCGTCATCAATTGCCGATTTTATTTAAATTTATATTAAATTTTTCTATCTATTATATAATATAATTATTAATTGGTATACTAACATGTTACATCAATTTCATATTCATAAAATTTAAAAAATCGTGTAGAAGGGAATTATTCTAGGTCGGAAGAAAAGTTTAATTTTCCAGTGAATATAGCTCCGAGTACAAAGGGTTAATGGAACTGAACCATTACGAGCCGGATGAAAAATTAAGAGAGGCTTTCACCAAGCCGGGAAAAGCTTATGCTCCTACGCGTGTTCGCGTGTTTGTTGTTATTTTATTCGAGTCAACGTTCTCTGACCGCGCGTCCGGTATCATAATTGCATAATACGATTAAACACTTCAGCTACCGGAAGCCTTTCAGCGGCTGTGCCAGATTTAAAAGAAACTTAATCGCCATCTTTAGAACCATAATCTCAAAAGGGATTACTGGATTACACGACTTAAGATAGCTTATATACCGATGTACTGAAAATTCCTGCACTGTGTAACTTTGAATCATGAAACAGTATTAACAACCGGGTAGCTCCACTGTTGATTATTACTTTCCACGGCGCAACGCCGTCGCCTACGACTTCGCTTTGATGCATTAATGAAGAGCCACCCGGTATACATCTGTGCAAATATTTGCCTTTCCTCGCGTTGTTACATCAGTGATAAAAATAGAGCCGTAAAACTCGTTCATTGTACTATACAATCTTCGGACATTTTTGCCAAGTCCTCACTCGAGGACACTTCTAATCCTTAAGTGAACCGGTCGGGTCCATTCTAACCCAGTGCGAAATTATTCTAACAATTGTTCAAACCGCCCATTTACTTTAAAAACTCCTTTTAATATTTGTGCATGTGGTCTTGAACCTAATTACGTACATATATATTAGGGGAATTTATTTTAAACGGAGAAAGCTTGACTTTTTTTATAGGCCGCTGATCGGCTTGTCTAACGATTATCGATTTAACCACTCGAAGACTTGGACACACTTTTTAACCCTCGAACGACAGAAAGACTTACTCACAAAGCTTATTTAAAAGTGAAATATGCGAAATAAATATGTATAACTAGATTAATAAATTAGTCTTGATAAAAAAAATTTTAAGCAAAAAGATGTACTACTTATTTTAAGCGATCTTTCATGTTGCTTGTTAGTGATCTATATAATACCAATTCGGTAGAAGCGACCACTTAATGCCAGATAAAACTGTTCCGCCATTCCTCGTCTCCAATTATAGCGATTATAAAGATAAATCCATTTACCCGGGTACACATTACGGGCAGGAGAAATGTCTGAAAGCCGGAATAAACAAGGCCTCGTCGTCCTCCGAAGACAATAAGAACGAGCCACTTCCAGCGCTCGGCAGTTGCAGTATACGAATGCAATATTCAAGTTGTTGCAACGCTGGCGCCCGTTCCGCGAGCCCACTCGAGGATTAAAATTTGATGACATTCGTCCGAGTAGTTTGACGAGGCTCCCTCCCGGCGTATAAATATATAAATACAGTTCTAAACACATTCATAACGAATGTGTCTCTCACGGAACCGAAACTCTAAACCGCCCCCACCCCCAAATGTCCGAAACCCGTTGTTCAAGACCGAGCCACTTTCGTGTCGAATGCATAATTCGAGTTTGTTGCGGGGAGAAGGCCCACGTTGAAAGCCCACTTAAGGATTAAAATTTGATGATATTCAGCCGCGAGTAGTTTTGCTGTCACAAGGCTCTTTCCGCTTTTAAAAGCAAAATGCACCGCTGCGAGCCGTGAGCCAGCCGCGTGTGTTCCTCCTCCCCTCTCGCCCCGTGCGTCTGTTGGCATCGCGAACGCTCGTAAAAACGGTCGACTTTGCGAGGTTCGTTGGCGTCGCCCCGCCGAGACTTTGCGGGCCGCGATCGATCGGGAAAACACGGGAACCGGAAGCGAATTCGTCGGAAGGGACCGCGATCGAACGCAACCAGAAAATTCCCAGCGGAAGATGTCGGCCGCGTCTTCGAATAAAGCCGAGCGCGAAGCAGGACGCTCGCGAATCGCGACGCGAGCCGACGCGACGCCAAGCAACGCTATCACGCGTCGCACCGACCCGTCCCGCGATCGCGGACGCTTGTTCCGCCGTTTTGCCCGCGACAGCCATTTCGCGACGCGGAATCCGACGGACCCTTCGCGTGCTTTCGAATCCGGTATCGAATCGAATCGAACGCGAGGCCGAATCGCGGCGTCGCGTTCCCAGCATCGATCGGCCCGAACGAACTCGGATTTCCGAACGAGTTTTCACGATCGCGGACGCGACAGCACGGAACGGACAGAGAGAGAGAGAGAGAAAGAGGAAGAGGGGAGAGAGGAGACTGGAGGGAGAGAGACGCTCGATGTTATGCGACACGTACCTTTTTCAATGCGAAACTCGCGCTCCCGTAGCCCTCGAGGCACGATGAGATAATCCAATATGGCAGAACACACACATGTCAAAACAAATCACTGAAACGAAACCGACGCGACGCCACCACGCAGCTTCGCACTGACACGCGTCCCCGAATGATTCTCGCGAGTCCTGGTAGATCGAGGGTCAACGAATCGCGGATCCGTTCGGAGGATTCGCGTGTTCACCCCGATGTTCGCCGCGATCGTGGTGTTCTTTGCGAATGGCCCAAGGTCGCGTCACGATTCAACTCGCTCGAGAACGATGCTCGCGCGACGATGCCTCGTCGGTAACTGACGCGAGAACGCGTCGCGCGCCACTCTTCGGCCACTCGCCGCTGCGGAACTAGCCGAACGAGACCGAACGCGGACGAACGCGGCGCTGTATCCGACGCGCCTGGCAAACGCAACCCGCTCGACACGGTCTGTTGTGCCGGCTGCATTCAAAAGGCGCCGTGAATACTATCCCGAGCTGAAAAACTGCGAAAAAGCACGCGACAATGTGTTTTTACGATGCAAACACGGCTCTCGACGGGCTAATCTACATTTCGTGAACGCTGTAGTGCGATTCTTGTTACTGTTTGTGCGTTTCTAGTTTTATTGTTAACGCTAAATAAAATTGTAGCTCTTCGGTTAGAAAACGATGCCAGTCGATAGAGCGAAGATTACGTGCATCTGCGGAAAATTCAGTTCGGTGACTTTTGGAAGGTGTACAATAAGATAGAATGGAGACAAGCGAAAATTGGAAGACGACACGGGATATTTGGCTGGAGTTCCGGGTGCACACGACCGTCTGGGAACGTGTTCGACCGTCTGCGACCCTTGTCTATCCTCCGTCCTCGACTCCTTTCTCTCCTCTCGAGGAGCGCTCGCGTGTCCTCGAGGACTCGTACGTGACTCTAATTACGATGCGTCGACAGAATTTACCCTGCCCGAATCTCTCCGATTCCGGGGAGCGAACGTGTCTCTATCACGACACCCGATTCCGAAAATCGATGTCGCACGTTCCGCGATCGTCCCGCGATTTAAAACACCTCGGGGACAGCTTTGACGGCTCTGCTGCGCCTCTCTCCGGCCGGCAGAGAGTCGTAAATGAAAACTCTAAGAACCGGACGCGTGGATCGATACTGGTTCTTTTCAGTGGCCGTGATTCCGATGATGGGACAGTATGTACAGGGTGATTCTGGGAACTGGGAGAAGACTCTTTTTTTTTCAAGTAATAATAGAAAACGATGATACAGGAAAGATCATACGTCGTAATACGTCATAACTTCCTGCGAGCTTATTTTTTAGGTGGATGCACCGATGCACCCGCCGCCGGGTGCGATCGCACTTTATTCTTCGATGCAGCCCATCTTTTTACTAAACTAAGAGATATTAGGTTGTAAAGAGAAAGAGATGCAGGATTTTTGTTCGTTTGTTTCAATTGCGATTTTATACCAATAAATATTTACCTTAATTCAATGAGTTGTGTTCGATCTCAAGCAGACCGAACGTGAGACTGTATTACTTCTAACTGCATACTCGTTTATATTTGTATAATCTTAGTTTATTCTATCTATCAATAGTTTATAACAAAGCGTATCTTACTAGTAGACTCATTTCGTATATATTATCGCATATACAGGGTGTCCCAGCTAACTTGACCACCTCAAACATCTTTGTTGCTTAAAAATAAATATAGTATAGCCAATCGAAAACTGATCGACTTGCGCTGATCTCCTCGGTGCCGTTCGAATTATCCGACAGGTTTATCGTTCGTCAAAATTTTACGAGAGATGTATTGGCTAGATTCACAGGAGGATCTTCTGTCCCCGAAGTGTGAAAACGTAGTTTCTGAAACGTGAACAGCAGGAGGCGGGAACAATCGGGAAACAATGTCGCGTCCTGGCGGACTTCCTTATCCGACGATCTTTCCGTTTATGCAGGCGGCCTTGCAATATTCCTACGGCACGCGACTTTGGTCACACACAAAAGAGTATTGTCTACCGTTTCGACTTTATATACTCGACTCGTCGTTGCATGGCTTAGCTCGGGAAGAGAAGGAGGGAATACACCAGTCAGCCAGTCAGCCAGTCAGCCAGCCAGCCAGCAAACCAACCAGACAGCCAACCAGCCGTTCGTTATCGAGTGTTTGCACGTATTTACCGTGGAAAAAAAAGGATACAAAAGGCATGGAGAGACGGGAGAACCGGCGAACGCGTTGCCGGGAAGAGGAGCACGAGAGAGCGTCGATCGAGTTTCGAACAACTGCTCTCTCTTTCTTCGTCTCTCACTCTCTCTCTCTCTAGCCGAGATTCGAGATTCAACGGGCATCGTAATATCTTTTCATTGGATAATACGCTGATGGGAAAGAAAAGACCAAGGAAACGAGGAAAAAAGCAGAGAGCGACGGCAACCAGAGACAAACGAACCTCTGAGAATCGATGGGGGCGCAAGCGCGAGCGCCCGCGCACATAATGCCAAACGGTCGAATAGAAAAGCCAGAGATACATATTTCGAACGCTATAGGAACCGAGCTGACACGCGCATTCGTTCAGAAACGAGCCCCGGCACAAAATAAAGCAACCCGCTGTTTGTAAACATGCTTATTCCGCGTCAAAGGTACCCGGAATAATTTACTTCGCCGCCATTATGAATCGGTTTCATCGTCGAATACAGCGATATTTCATTTTCCGGACCTGTGGCTATGAGCTTTGTACCTCGAACAATATGCGCAGCTGAAAGTTTTCGATTTCAAACAGATTTTCGAGGATTGGAGGACTACGCGATGTATCTGGCTACGTCCGAAGTCGGGTAATCGATTGTCGGCGCGTATCTCCTCGCAAGTTTTGCTCCGCTTCCCGCTCTCGGAGTTGGAAGAATAGTTTTATTCAGAGCGAGGCCGAAGAAAACTCTGCCAGTTCTTTCGAGTCTCTCTCCCTCTCTCCCTGTCTCTCCCGGCTCTTCTTTCTCTTTCTTCAGGGTGACAATACACGGCTACGTCACACCCTACTCGCGGACTCGTCGCTCATGCTTCCACCCTTCATGGTTTCGCGACTCTTCAGCCCCTTTTGCACGACCTCTTGTTACACGGTTACCCTGCCCCCTTCTTCTCTGTTTAAGGCTTCGTTTAGGATGGGGTTACCGGTCGTTACGGCTAGTTTCGAGGGTACTTTTTTCCTCCGCGCCCGTCACACGACGCCGGAACAGAGACCCGAGCCCGGCACGCAAAGTAGACGCATCAAAAGAAGAAACCCTCTCGCGACCGTTCCTTCCCAGAGACTCGTTTCGCTCGTCTCGCTCGTCTCGAGCCTCGAACAAGCGACGATCGTTACGAAGAATCCTGGCACGACCGTTTATCTCGCAACCTATTCTCGAAACCTAGAACAGTAAGAAAATCAGTCGTGAAGATGAACGACCCATGCAAAAAATACATTTGCCGTGCCACGCGATTTAATATACGACTCGGTTAAGATCGAACCTAGCAATTCCACGAATCGCTCCAATCGAAAGAATATTTCCAACTTCGATGTTCGACCTTTAAATGTCCGTAGGACCATCCTCCGGAACTTCATCGAACTATTGACGTTCAAATCGTTCTCTTTCGCCTCGAGTTAACTTTGTACATCGACGCTTCGGCTCTGCGGGGTGAGTTCGATTAATAAAAGTAGAAAGTCCGGTAAGTAACTTTCGATCTATAAGAGTCGACAGTTTCGTTCAACCCTCCGCAGCAAAGGCTCGAGAAATTCTCTCTTTCTTCCACTGTGCGTCGTCGTTTCGATTTCGTCTGGAGTCGATCGCCGCTGACGCACTGCGACAATTCGGACGGAGCTGCGTCGAGCCGCGTGTTTAACCTTGGTTAACCTTGTCGCTGTTAATATTTAAGGAGCTGTGCACATGTCTGGGCAGCGTACTGACTCGGACTGATGCTCCAAAATCGATTACAATGCTCACGCTCGACAAAATTCGTCGAAAAGTCCGAGTCATCGGCGATAAAATAGAATACGGTCAGTCCCCGGCTTGCGCGGATTGTGAACTGTGAGATTCGTTTAATTCCTTATACATAAACTGCGGATCCATACTAGTCCAGTCAACGAAAAGTCTACACCCCCCTTATAAGCATTCATTGACTGGACTATACGCATTTATGAAGAAATTGGTTGGGTGAAATATAGAACAGTGAAGGACTATAAAAATTCAAGAATGCTGTAATGTTGCTTTTATTTAACAAAGTTGTTAAGGGATGAAATCAGTTTTTATGTTATACCTGCTTCGCAGAATCAACGCGAAAAATTTTTACTTAAGCATAAAGCTCCGCAGTGTCTAGTTATAAATAAATAATAAAAATTAATTTTCCAGGTTTCGGCCAGGTTTAGGGGATTCGGGAGCACCGCGCGCCGCGCGCCGTTTCGTGAGAACGGAGAATCAAGATTCCTTTCGTTAGAACTCGCAGGACCGACACCTCCCCCGGAAAGACAGAGGGTAGGGGCACGAGTAGACAGTGGAAAGGGGTTGAAAAGGTGTTGGTGATCGACGGGCCGCAACCATAGCGCGGGGTAGAAAGAGGTGCCGGTCGCGCGAACACCGGCAGAGCTAGGTGTGCAGCGATGCGAGGAAAAGGATCAATGAGCAGGTTCAATAACCTGAAATCCACTTGACGTCCGACTCTGCCCATCGCATCGGCACGAGCGACTGCGTCGTTTCAACAACCAAAATAGATATTCATTTTCCAAGAGTGCTATTTTCCCAGCCAGACACAAATCCAATACCGGTGATTTAAGTGCTCGGGCGCCAAGCCGCGCGCGTTTCGGGTCAAAGACCCGCGAACGATCACACACGACAGAGGAAGAGAGAGAGAGAGAGAAAGAGAGAGAGAGGGGGAGAGAGAGAGAGGCAAACGACTTTCCTCGCGGATTCCGCGACTCGACTGTGTCTCCGTTGGTAATTAAGCTGGGAACGGTGTGGAACATGGGCCTGGACACGTTCCCGGTCCGAGAAACCCGGCCGAACACTCCGGGAACAAGGTTACCGCACCGTGGTGCAGCATCTTGCGTTTCACACCACATTACAGTCTTTAATAAACCCTCGCGAGTCTTACCGTCGGCATCTCGCTGTTATTTTCACGATTTTGCAGAGCGAAGACTCCTTTGAATCCGGAAGGCCCTGAAGCTTGCGAACAGCGGTTTTCCCGCAAAGACGCGACTCTAATCAACGAGGACTTCAGCGCACGACACATTCCGAGCAGCGATACAATCGAACAGCACCCGTATAACCTAGACAACAGAGATACAAGCGTCGAGACCATGGATTGCCGGAGATGAAGCCCCGGATAATCCTCCAGTCTCGGAAAGATTACGTACTGACTGAAAATGGACACACCGAGATCGTTAAATCGGGAGGAAGCGGTGGAGGTCGACACCGAGGATTTGACATGTTGCAATCAGATGACGTTCATCAGTCCTCGGATTCGAAATATCCTGGTGATACAGCCAGTGTTGTCGTTCCTGGGCACGTGGATCACCTGGTCCCATTTGTTCTGGGTGGTTACCATCATCATGCTCCTCGCGAGCTCCTGGGCTGTCTTCTATCTTCTATTCGACGACTTCATGCTTCCCCCCAATGAAGGCTTCGGTATCTTCGCCCTAGCGATCTTCTCCTACGTGCTAGGCTGGAGTCTATCTTACCTGCCGTACCTTCACCTGCCTCCTCTATTCGGGATGCTGCTCGGTGGAATGATTATTCGCAATGCAGGAATCTATAATATTCATCGAGACTTCGACGCGGTCGCCGCTACCAAGCTCAGAACGTTCTGTTTGACCTTCATCATGATACGCGTCGGTCTTCAACTGTCGCTGACCAACCTGAAGAGGTACTCGATGTTCCTGGTGTTGCTGGCTCTGGTACCATCAACCGTCGAGCTGATCATCCTCAGCATCTGCTGCAGAACTATCCTCGGCTATCCCTGGGACTGGGCCTTCATGGTCGGGTAAACCGGCGATGAACACTGCCATCGTAGAACTTCCCTGTTTTCCATTATTTTTGTACTCCTCGTTGGAGTCTATGGTAAACGTATCGGCGAGAAACTATTATCGCAGCTCTCTTTTTAAAGGACAACGCTCACATGCATGTCCCCCGTGGTCACCATAGGCTGCGTCCTAGCCCTAGCTGAACAGGGCTACGGCGAGGACAAGAGCATGGCCAGCATCCTGTGCACCGCAGCCTGCATCGACGACGTGAACATCATCGCCATCTTCGTCGTCTGCTTCTCCATCGTATTCGGAAACGGTAAACAGCGAAGCTTCTTGGCATCGGTGAGCTCGTGACCAAGCACTTCCGAAGTTCTTCCGAGGAAAGATCTATCTTCCTTTACCATTCATTCCGGAACTCCGGAACTTCTTATCTGGCTCGTTTATTAGCGGAACGCGGATCTGTGCGCGAAATAAAAATTGTCCGAATCAATTATAAAACACAGCATCTCCGGCCTTTGTGTCCCCGACAGATTTTAGGGTAGATTTCTGTAGTTGTAGGTTTTGTGGTTCACTTTTCAGTTTGTTTTCATGACTTTTCGACTACGTAAAGCCTATTAGAACCACAGATTTCTACTTTGCTCGCTGTGAAAAAGTGTGTCGAAGCGCTGGGACATACAAAGACTGCAAAGACAGCAGAAAGCTGAATCTAAAGCCGAGGATTTTCAGGTGATCCCCGAAACGAATGGTGGCTCTACATACCAGTCGGCCTCCGAGACCTTCTGCTGGGCACGATCGCCGGGATCGCCTTCGGATTTTGCTTTATCTTCTTCCCGCATCGGAGCCACGTGAGGACGCTTATTGTTTCAAACCTCTTTCCTCCCGTTATACGGATACCTTCTCCGGTTTTCACTGGCCTTGTCTCGTTTCCCAACGGACTAGAAATACGCGACCTGGCACCGTGTGATCGGCATAATTTTTGGGTCCTTGATGTTCGCGACAGCCGCGACGAATCTCGCCGTGTCCGCTGGAGGATTCTTCGCTGTCGTTGTCTTCTCGATCACCGCCATCACTGGATGGAGGATCTTGTCCTCCAACTTCCGGGCGAGTGTCTCTTTGTCGTAATCTTTTAATCAGAAAATGAATCTAATCTTTTCAACGATTCGCTCCTTGAACTTTGCAGCCGGAGCCGTTTCAACGAGCAGCGTACGTCCTCTGGCATCTGGTGCAGCCGGTACTGGTCGGCGCGATGGGTGCTGACATCGATTTGGCATTCTGGACCATGCCCAGATTCGGTCTTCACACTCTGTGCATTGTCTTGGGACTTATGGTACGCTGTTTCAATTATTTTTGCTTTTTATTATGCGCATACAGATTTCATTTTACTTGAAAACAGGCGCGATCCATCACCACCTATGGGACGGCATGCTGGGCACCGTTCTCCTGGAAGGAAAGGCTGTTTGTCGTTGTTTGTTGGATACCGAAAGGCACTTTGCAGGTACGTCGTTGTCGATAGTAGGCTGCGGATCTTTAAAGAACAATTATACATATTGTAGTGGACACCCAAAAATATTATTCGATTTTTAAGGCGGCCCTGGCGCCATTGGCATTCGAACGTCTGAAGTCCATACCGGAGAACGAAAATCTCCAAATGGCCATGGACGTGATGAAGATATGCGCGGTCGCAGTTTTCTTCTTGGCCCCGATCGGAGCCTTCGGCATTACCTTCAGTGGACCTCGTCTGCTCAACCAGATTACCGCCGAAGAAAAGGAATTAAACTATATAAGGAAACTCAGTCTCCTACCGACCACTAAAAATAGACAACCCGCTTAAATTGATCGATTGTCAATCACAGATTATATTAGAACACCCGAAATCACGCCCGCTTACCCGTTGTATTATTAATGAGAAACGGTTTGCTCAAATCGTTTTGAATTTCCCGCCGAATACACATCGGAAAGACCTAATGGCGCCATCCACGAAAAAACGCTCAAGCTGTTAGCCGAATTATAATGCAATGCATGATTGATAGATGGCACAGGGTTATGTTTATTGTTATAACAGCTTGATCGTTCTGCCGTGGATGATACCCCGTGTGTTTCCTAATTTTTATTTACATTGTGCACCTGTGCGACTTGGATGAAATCAACAATTATTCGCGCACAAGATTGAAGAATTCGTTTCTACGTTATAGCTGGTTATAGCTCGTCCGAGTTCCAGAAGAGCACCGTGTAGATCATAAGTTATTAACATGTAATTCATTATTCGTCTATTTAAAGACGGTTCAGTTACGACAATTAATTCGTGCGATATTTCAGTCCCGTTGTGTACGAAAGGCTAGCAATCATGAACGTACACAAGATGATGTCGATAACCACGAAAGACTCCGAAATGAGGGACAGCGAAGCCAGAGGGACCATCAAAGTTATAGATCGTCCAACGTTCATTCTAAAAACCAGAGAAGGCGAGAGCAGGGCCGTTTCACCGAGTCAACGAAACGGTGGCAACAAGCAAGTGCATTTATATTTTGTCCGAAAATCCGACTATTTCGAACGACTTTATATTTAATTATTTACATTGCAGAAAAGAGACCGAGTCTTCCAACGTTTCCTCGAAGATTCCCGAACGTACGTATTCTTTCCCTTTTGTAACCTACCACTGCCAGTCGAAAAACCAGTTTTATATTTTTCTTCTTACAACTATTGGAATTATGAAGTTGCTTACATAGAAATTGATTTGATAAATTTCTTTATCCAAGCACATATTGTAATAAAAATGGCTCAAAATCTATATAAATAGAGCCTTGCATTTTTGTAAGCTGTTAAAACTTACTATAGTCCTACAAAATTACAAATGCTTGCAGCCTGCCGTACCCTGCTCTCGCCATGCGTGGAGATGACAACCAGTGTCAAGTTCATGGACGAGAACATGCAGCTGTGTGAAAACTCTCTGGAATACCTGTACGACCAACAAGACTTCTTGGTGGTAGGATGTCTAGGAGCTCAGGGTGTTGGGAAATCTACTATAATGTCTCTCTTAACATCGAATTACGCGTCTGTATCATATCTCACCGCGACAAGCCTTATCTTGCCATTATAATAATAATTGATTTTTCAGGTCAAACGTATTCCCGGTCCAGGATATGTCGCACCACGAAAGCGGCGCGAACTGTACTTCCGGTATCGATTTCTTCGTAACGAAAAATCGTGTGATATATCTGGATACCCAGCCGATACTTTCTGGATCGACGATAGACTATTCGATCTCGTACGATCAGAAGAAACCGACCACCGATTTCGCGAACATCGAGACCAACTTGGAGCTGCAATCCTTGCAGTTCGCAGCGTTCTTGTTCTCAGTTTGTCACGTTATCATCTTTGTACAGGACTGGATCATTGATCCGAATTTAGTTAGGCAAGTGTAGCATCGTTCCCAAGCTTCCTGAAACCATTTCAATCGCCAATGTGTTCGTTGTTCTTCCGAATACAGGTTCTTACAAACCGCAGAAATGTTGAAGCCTTCGTCAACGAGTAACATGGATCAAGACTACGTCGAGTATTATCCTCATATCGTGTTCTTGCACAACAAGGCCGAGTTGCAGGACTTCACTCCAAATATTACAGAGAAGACCAAGGTGGGATTCAATTTTGCTGGAGTCAACCGTGCGTCGATAATTCTATGGTATTAATAATTGCAGGACTTTTACAGCAAAGTATTCTCTGCCTCGAGGTTGCAGACTCACAGCGGTTTGGACATGAGTCCTCAATCGACGGACGCTAGCTTGAATTTATTCTTCGTACCGGAGATCGTGAAGGAAGGTACGGTGCAATGTCGAATCGCGTAGATTCAATTTGTAAAGCAAGATCGTTTCATTTAGAATCTGCAATGCGCCAGAATGAAAAGAAACTGATAGAACGATTGAAGACGAAGATACACGGTGTCAGCAGGAATCCCATGACGCCGACCACTCTGACCGAGAAAAATTGGTGAGCACTATGAGCACAGTCTTCTCAACTCTTTGTAGGCTAAGCTAGTTCGACTCTGAAATTTGGACGAGTCATCTTGTACAGAATATTTTCGTCAATCGTAGTCAATTCGTGCAAAGGGTTAAATCAGTGATGAGCAACCCGCGGACACCAAAATTGCGAGTCGCCGGTTGCTCATCACTGAGTTAAATGATTGACTGTATGAACCTGTAAATGATTATCAAACGATTCAGGTACCACTATGTGTCGAGGGTAATGGAAGCGATCAAGAAGAGTCACCTCTCCTCCGAGTACGGAAGATTGATGCCTTAAGTCTCTGCCGTTCATGGCAGAAGTATACAATACCTGCACTCGTCCTCGAGTGCGTGACCGAGGACTGGTCTCCAGATGACGGCCGCACAGTGAATCACAGAAGCGGTACAAATATCGGGGACTGAAAGCTCGCTCAAGACACGGAACACGAAGGGAGAATAGTGACTTGTTCTTGTTGAAAATAATACACAGTACGTGCATAAATAACATGTACGCGTCTCAATAAATCAACAGAAGAAAAGAGAAGGAATTCGTTTACTGAATCGGAGACCGTCCGCTCGTTGCCAACGGCGAGAATTCGAGACAATTTAAGAGTAATCTTCCTGTTCGCTGTCGGCCTGCTGCATCGACGCCATCTGCGCGACAGCTTGCAATTGCTGCCACTGTTGCTGTTCGGCGACCGCCTGTTCTTCTCGCGCCTTGGCGAACAATTCCTGTTGCTGTCTGAGCAACTCCTCCTCGGGGATACCTAGGTTCTCTAGCCTGGTGCTTTGGCGTCTTCGTTTCGCCGCGACGGCCTTGCAGTCCCTTAGAACCGCTTCCGCTTCCGCGCTGTAATCGCCGAAGCCGAGTTTCTCGAGCGCTTGTAGAACATGCTCTGCGTTTATAGTCTTCTTCTGCTGCTGGTTACAGATCTCGTTCGCTTCGGACGACAGCAGATGAATGAACTCCGTGCAGCAGTTCAGAATCAGCTCTCGAGACTCGTTGGCCACCCGCACATGCGGCAGAATCTCCTTGATCATTTTATTGATCGACGCCCGTGGCAAGGTCAGCTCGTCATCCTCGGTCGGCGATATCGTAGCCGAGGCCATTTTCTATTCTGCAACAGATACTTCCGATTACCACACGTCGGCCATTGATAATCCTCACACCTTAGATAAAATAACGCCTCACGCTCTTCGTCATACTGTTTGGTACGCACACGCTCGCACGATTGTTTGTCGCTCGAAAATATCGACAGCTTATCGTCTTATCGGATACTCGAGCCGATCTTGCGTACTTTCGTAGCAAGATATTAGATAAATCGCGGATCGATGGGAGCGGGTCGTATACCCAAGCAGTTCGTCGATCGAGCGCGGATCATAACACGAAAATGAAATGTTCGCGAGAAGTTTGTCGCTGAAAGCGTATTGTTACTGCACGTTGATTGTCTCGTTGAATCTGTCAGGTGATCAGCATGTCGCAGGTGCAATCGAATTTTTCGGCGCAGTAAGGAACTTGAGTGTGAACGTAGTACGCGACGAGAGATACTCGGCGAGCGAAAATGCGTACAAGTCCCTGAAACTGAACGTGTCTTGGCTGCCTCCGAACAGCGCGAGACAGCCGTCGTCCTATAGGTAATGTCCGTCGTCGAGTAGGCAAGAGGATCGTAAGATAAGAGCGTAGGAATATTTATAAATTTATATTAGACGCGTCGTCTCGTTTGCGTTTATTGTAGCATACTTATTACGGACGCGCGAACCGAGGACAAAACAACGGCCGTCTCAGAATGTCCGGAAGGCTCGATTTTTCACGTGTTGGACAACGGTCAGCAACATTATGCGGTGCTGCCAGAGAACAGCATGTCGTCGATCGGTATGCCCGATTTACACATCAGACCGAATTGCACCTACAACGTACAAGTAATCGCGAATCCGAGAACAAAATCTATGCGAAAACCCGCGGAAGTATGTTGTTCTGATAATATAATTGTCCACATAATTTTAGAGCGTGTGCAGTTTGTTACACTGACTCATAAAAATATTTGCAGGTCCTCTACACCGTTCCGGAATGCATCGGCCATAAATGCACCTGTGTCAACGCTAAATCAACATTGCCTATTCCGAAGTTAAATGTTACTACCCGAGAAAACGAAGTGATCATGAACTGGAGCACCTCCTCGGACATATCAAAGGTCCATTATTATATAATCAGGTAATTAGACGACAATTTTGTATACCGTACAAAGAAATCTATTTCTGTACCAAAGTAAAGTGTTCATAGTTAAGCGTATTAACTGTTGCAGCGTCGGTGTGCCACTACTAACGTCGAAGAAAGGCCTGCTAATTTACAATGTAATGCAAATAGGACGTGTAACCGCGGAAACAACCAGTTTCTCGTGGAACATAAAGTCCGACGATCAACGCGTACAGCTAAGAGATGGCTACAAGTTGATGGTCCGTGCTCTGAACGATCGTGGTTGTGCTGGAACAGATGGGACATTTATATTACGCTCTTTATTATCGGAGACCACCGAAACTATCGATAAGAACTTGGTAAAGTATCAGCATGTTTGCTGAACGCTTTGTAAACAAGACGCTCACGAAATCGATGTATTTACTTTGCAGAAGTGGTTGATATTCGTTGCGGTAATGGGAGCCTGTTGCGTTTTATTCGCTGTTTTCAGCTACTGCGTACTGTTCCATAACACGCTGTACTGCGCAACGTATTACAACAGGCAAGCTAGGTAAATCTAACAGGAATATACGTAAAATCCTTTTGTAAAATAAATTGAAGATAATACTGTTTGCTTTCAGGATACAGAGCATCCCCAAGTGCAAAAGCCATTGGGCAGAGACGGTTCTTCGGAAGAATAACATTCTGTATTTCCTACCAGAAACAGAGGTAAAACGAATCAATGCGAAGTAAATTACTTATAAATTTCTCGCTGAGCAAGAACCCCCAAAAATTGAGGCCTGTTGTAGGAGGAGGAGCAGAAGGGAGAAGCGGACGCGTTGGAAGCGCCGTTTAGAAGCGTAACGCTCCTACGCGAATTAGGCAACGGACACTTTGGTAAAGTGTATCTCGGTCAACTGGACGACACCACCGACACTATGGTGGCCGTGAAAATGTCCCAGAACGACCACGCTTCGATCGAGTCGGAGGTGCGTCGAGAATTCTTAGAGGAAATCGAGATGATGAAGAAGGCAGGGAACCATCCGCACTTAGTCAGCCTCGTCGGCTACTGCGTTCAACCGGACAAACCAATATGCATTCTCCTGGAGTACATGCAAGGCGGAGATCTGCTCTCCTACTTACATCTGCAACGAAAGAACCGAGTCCAGAAACTCGCTCACAACCATGGAAACACGTTTGGATATCTGTCCGAAACGAGCGTTTCCAAAAGTACGTACGCATATGAGGTTTATCATTATTCGGTATATGCTTCGGTTTCAGTTTATATTCATTTTCAGTTGTATACACGAACATAAGCACTGCAGTGTCCAACAAAACTTATCTGAATATTTTGAATAACCACTGGGAGGAAGGGAACCGTTTAGACGAAACAGAAAAGCGTCAATTCCTGAAGTTTGCTGTAGATATTGCCACAGGCATGGAATATCTGGAAAGCAAACAGATCGTTCACAGAGATTTGGCAGCGAGGAATATTCTTGTTGGAGCAGATTCTACTTTGAAGGTAATAATATTGTAGGATTCGATCGGTACCGCTCAAAATATTGAATTTCAACATTTGATCTTCAGATTTCTGACTTTGGGCTCTCACGCAGCGGTGTATACGTAATAAACAGTAGCAAAGGTAAAACACATCACCTTCCCATAAGGTGGATGTCACCAGAAGCTTTACGTGATCGCTCGTTCTCATCGAAAAGCGACGTATGGTCTTTCGGAATTGTACTGTGGGAAATTTGCACTTACGGTGCTTTCCCTTATTCGAACCTGGAGAATGATCGTTTGTTGCGCTACATAGTTAAAGAGGATGGACGTTTAGAGCAACCTGACAATATTTCCAATGATATTTACAGCGTAATGCGTTCCTGCTGGTCCACAGAGCCCGAGAACAGACCGAATTTCACGCAGCTGCTGTTAGAGCTACATAACCTAATCAAATCGTGCATCTGCTCTCAACGATCAGCGTCTAACCCTTGTTACGCATTGCCGCTTTAAACAGACAAACGTTTCGAACAAGAAACATAACGAAGCCGAATGTGTATTTACATAGTTTTAAATTTGTGGTTAAATGATCACTTACAATTTGCTGTCACTGTCGATGAACGACGACCGAACTGTTTTGATTTTGAGGAGCAACCGAATCGACCGAAGAACACCGTCGAATATCCGTCCGTTTTGAAAACTTTGTTGATACGACTCTTGAAAATAAAAATAGATTTTATTTACATCCGTAACTGTGAGTCATTTTTTACGTATCTACCTATGGCATTCGTCAAAACAGACAAATGTAAATAACAGGCGCTGTAAATTCTGGCAGGAATTCTGTATTTACTCGGAAGATTCTGTATTGAACTGGTGGCGGATTTGCAAACTAATATTTCCTATCTCATGTGTAAGACAAGGACAGAGAACGTCTCACTCATGCTACCTACTTTTTAGCGGGATTTCGAGTCCCCTGGTAAGTGCAGGTAAGTAAATATTAGGCGAACGTGATATACAAGTTCGTATCTAACAAGGACAGACATGAGTTTGAGTTTGCTACATACAAAAAAAGGAGGACAGACGAGAACTTCGAAATAATATGAAATTTTATTAGTACATAAATTTATTAATAATGGAATGGTTTATAAATATTTGAAATTGGGGAAAAATATATATATATAGAATGGACCTTTAGCTATTTTAACATACATTTTTCTAAAATTTTGTTATTTTGTTATCAACCTATTAAATGTACAGTAAATATTTGATGGACGCAGGAGCCTCGAGGAGGGACACATTTTTTTTGTGCTTCAAAGACCGAGCCGAACATAGGAAAACACAGCACGTGCATAAACGCAGACCGCGCGTGACCGATTTCAGCAGAAAATAGCGTAGCGGCGAGACCGCTTCATGCAATAAATAAAACTTGTTTGTGTTTACTTATTTTTAATGAAATTTTACCAACATATTTGTGACATTTTTTTTATTAAAATGATATCAAACAAGATATAATTTGGCCCATATTTACTGTAAACGCATGTGAAGCATAATGTATATGTTCATACCGTCAATTAAACCACTAAATATAGTTGAAATTATATTAAACGCGAATTTTTATAATTGGATTAGTAGTGGTTCACACCGATATACCCGACCCGAGATCAGATTACGCGGCATGTTTACATTTTGTCGAAGTTGCTATTTTTTGGATCAGCTTGTGCATAATATCAAATTGTAGTATCACACACATTGTAATATCATTCTCCCGTAAGACACAATCTAAATTCCGGTTCACGAATAAAATGAACAACCGCGGATACTTTCCGATTCAAATAATCCGCTGCACCAGCGACAAGAGCGGTGACGGCCAGTGACGGCGGCCATGTTCCCGACGTGGTCGGCTAGATGGCGATAGGTGGTCGGTTTTCTTGCAGTAGTATGGCAGCTTCTGTTCCGCAGAGTGTTTTCAAAGTGCGGTCGAGCATTTGGTAGATCGCGTCGCGACGAGAATCGTTGAATCGTGACTCTCGATAAAATCGTATCAAGAAAAAACCAATATCCCCTCGTGTTCTAAATGATTGTAGTGTGAGTGGTACGAGTGTAAGAGTGTGGTGTACAATACGAACAACGAAACCGAACGAACCAGCCCACCGGGTTGCCTTCGCGTTTACGTCCTGTGAGAATAACACTGACACCGAACCGGCGATATTTCTGTGAAACCTTCTGCTACTGGGAATGTTGAAGGACTTGCTTCTCGTTCGAGTATCCTGCCAAGAGGTGGGTAAGTTTTGTTTGTCGTTTAAACGTAGACGGTTTCGTCGCGTTTCGTTGCGTTTCTTGCAACGTAAAGAGCCGATGTAGATGAAGAACGATCAGTCCGGATTTTACTCGAATCTAAAAGGATTTTCTCTCGGCTTTGATCTGTATCGGTTCGAAATTCTGAGGAGAGGCCGGCACTGCGGCCACACCAGCCGAACCGCATCTGCATTTAGTGGTGTACGTGTCCTCGAATGGCGGTGCGATTATCGATCCCCTGGAGTAGTCGGGCTGCGAGGCCGTCTTCGTTTCGAGGTCACGGGGACTCGTGCCCGCAACCCTCACTCTCGATCTCGATACATTTTCGATCTTCCCATCGGAACCGTCCACGCAACCTTGTTTAGCCACGCCACCACCCTAACGAAACCGGAAGCGGTCCGATGATCGCCGACTTCCGCGAATCTACGCCCCTAAACACAGAGAATCTATCGAACGTCGCGATCGAAACCGATCCCGCGGATTCACGTACGGCGATCCACAGAGCTTCTTTCTCGAACATGTTCTCCCATATGGCTCGTACGTTTCGATTCGACGGAAAAGATCGAATGAAAACGTGGAACAGTCGAACCCACAGTCGAACCCACACACCGATATGTATATGCTATGCATTCATGCGAGTACGTGTATATACATATTCAAGCATCGGCGGTTCATAACGGTGAATCCGTGACCCGTTGCTCGAGAAGACACATTAAACGCTTAACCTTTCACCGGGGCGGCAATTAATTCGATTAAAGCGACCGCTTTTTACCTATACTCTCGTACGCTGCTCGTCCATTTCATATTTCCACCGTTAGATGTCGTTTATATCCGCTAATTATAAATGCGGATCCTCGCGCATTTATAGATCCCGACGACCTACGTTTATAGATTTCGAATCGGGTGTAAAGCTGCGACAAAATTGTGCCGCGTGTCGCTCCGGAATCGAGGAAGATAGGAGGCGTGCAATAATAGAGTTTTGCTGCACTGGTTATATAAGATACACCGAAACAATGACCTAATTTTAGAGGCGTTCGGCTCGAATCCACGCAGACGTGGAGCCTCGTTTCCGGTCGCCTTGACCATGACGATGAATCCTTTCGAAACCGCGACACCGTGAATCTGTCCAGCCGATTACCTAACCGTCTATCATTATTCCTAACTCTCTAGCGTGTTAATTATCTATTAAATAATTAAACCACGCACGCTGTAGTTACACGGTAGAACATCGATTATATTATAGTAAGTCTCTATTACTCCAACAAGCTGCACAGTTGTAAACACCGTGATCTAATGCGTTTGATACGCGACACTTTTTATTGTACGAATCAATAAAGGTACGGTTTCTCTCCGTAACTGTGGAAACTACGGGTCTGCAGAGGCGTTTACTTATCTTCAACAAAATGGTAGTTAAAGAATACAAGCTTCCAGCTTGATTTTATTGTTTTACGTTTAAAAGTCCAAGTTGCAAGGTCGAATATTTAGAAAGTTTTCAGAATGTCTTTAAGAATTGGGCATTCGGTACACCGTCCAGTGGTAGGGACAAAATTGTAACAGTTGCGGTAGAGATCCTTGTCACCCCTACGGAGAGTAGTAACTGTTCTTTTTTTTATATGGATCTGTACGGATAGTAGAGGCTGTACTGTTACGTACATTTTCCAAACTGAATCTGGGAGAACGTTAACGTTAACCATCACGTAAACAATTTCCTGTAGCGGCTCCATTGGCAATGGACCTTAATGTGCTCTCCTATTATTCAATGCACCCGCCGCTGAATTGAAACGAATTGACGCCACCCTCGAACCGTGAAAACACCCACGTCGCTCCTTACGATCTGCAGTCACAGTTCCCTCCGTAACGTCGCGGTTCTTTCTTCGGACGCAACTTTCCTCGCGACATGTTTGGTCTACTGGACACGTACAATTTAAAGCAGTGGACGAATTAAGAAGATTTAAGGGCATCAGTGTATTAATTTCTGCGTAATAAAGCAATTAAAAGAAGAAAGAAATTCGTATGTGGCTGCTGTGACTTGCAATCGGGGCAAACATTTTATATTTTGCATAAAGATCCGCAGTCTACTAATAACAGAGTAATCTCTACCGATCACGATTCGTGGTTCACCCTGTATAGAAAATGAGTGCCATCAGCAGAGAACGAACGAGATAAGAATAGGATCGTGCTGATCGGTGCAGAAATTCTAAAAAATGATTTATATTTCTGTGTTTTATATTTCTATGTTATCTACCACGCGCAATACGAGCTGGAAAAAGGAAGTCGTCCGATGCGGATAGGAATTTATGGTCAGCCATAAAAACATTGTGTTCTTCTCGAAGTTCAATATTACATACTTTTAATGTCATCTTCATTTTTACGAGACAAGCACAGTGTGCTCTGTATAGACTTCTCTGCTGATCACGACTCGTGGTACACCTTCTCATACGTCACCAGAGTCACGCGACATTACGGAGGAAACCAGAATTTCGACGGGCGAGCCGAATAAGTTCGAGTCACCGGTATCTAATCGGCCGCGATTCGAATAAGAACTATCGGCTCTAGTCGAGGTCGGAACTGAGAAATTTTCCACGACAAATATTTTGGCCTGTATATCTCTGTGCGTGTGTAAACAATTTTTAATCGGCCGCGGGACAACAATACGCGCAAACAAATCTGTTTGTCGGTCCGGTTTTGCCTGGTACGTCTCGTTCCGACTTCACAATCTTTTTGCCATGTTTCAGCGTGTTACGACGCTTGTTATTCAACGATTCGCTCGTTATCAGCCACCCAAGCAACTGTTTTACGATTCGCGTGTATCGGGCGATTTTGCAACTCCGGTTTGCCACAGAATAACACGCGGATTTCGAACTTAACAGAGATATCGTACTAGTACGGCTTACCGGTTTCGTTACTCTGGGAATTACGAAATAAACCACGCGTAAACTTTGCTTTTAGAAGCACGTGTAAGAAAATTATTTAAATAAAAAGAAATTTTTAGTATACCACGTTTTTAAGACGGACTAGAAAGTGTAAAATAATTTTTCCTAGCCCCATACAGATAGTCCTGAAGATTTGCGATTGTCAAATTTGAATAGCTATGAAAATACTTGAAAGATTTAAAATGCATAACGTGGGGCGCATGCAATAGATAATTGATGCATGCTATGCTTTAATAACGAACACACGGACAAGAAAATGTGTTAATATTGCATTGTCAGCCAGTTCTGAGCTATGTTTAAAGTTTCAAGTCTCTAGCTCATCTGGAAGTTAGTTTAAAATCAATTGTAAAATTTATAACGATCAGACAAACAACAACAGACAAGAAAGCGACTTAAAAAAACGTGGTAAAAAATGGTGCAGTCTAAAACCGCAGTCCAATTATTACTGCAGAATATACAGGGGGTGTACAAAGTATTCGCACACCATTTAAGAACTAATAACTTTTTTATCATTATACTAAATGACCTGATTTTTTATAATCAATTAGAAGCGTTGGTTTACGAACTGACATGCAAAAAAGATTTTCCGAAAATTCTAATTTACAAGGTTACATACAAAAATAAAAAAGGTTTTTTTTTTCATAGAAAAAACGTGGTGAAAACTGCTAGCACCGTCAACTCGTGAGATGCCTGTTAAACGAAAGAACGATGCTCAGCGACACGGGTCGCACAACGTATTTTAATTATATATTTAATTAGTTAAAAAATATAAATTCAGGGAGATTATTAGAAATTTCATTGAAATACTTTCAAAATCATCAATATTCGTCAAAACTTTGGCGTCTAGAATTCGGAAATATCGTTTGTCGCTGTAGGGTAGAGTTTCTCGGAAATCGCGATCTACGTATAGGCATTACCTATTGATTAACGAAACGCAAAATTGCTGTTGGCCAGTGTAATTTGCAGAGGCTCGCGCACCGGATCCTCGCCTCGGCTTACACAATGCTGTTTCTCCCCGAGATAATCGCTGCGACCAGCCGAGTCGAGTCGGCGTGACATCGTGAAAATGTTCTCCGGCCTCGGATCAATTATCGATCCAGCGGTAAAGAAAACACGTCAAGGCCACGTCTAGTGCAGTTCACCGCATTGCTGTAGTTGTCCGACCCGATGCGCGAGTCGAAATCCGCGAATCGGCATCTCTTGGCCTTTGCCAAAAACTTCAATACGGAGATCGATCAATTTTATTTCCTACTTTCTTTATCTGTACACTTGTGCGGCCGCGACACGTAGTCAAAACATTTTCCTTAATCGTGTAACGCAATTGCGTAACGGTATCGACTCAGCTCGCAAAATGGTTCGATTAAAGATAAAGTTATCGGCATGCTCGAAGCGATCGCACCTTGATCGTTCAAATCACGGCTTTATTTGCGACAAAGAGATATATATCGACGTTTCCCGTATGATCGCGGGGATTCATGCTCTCTCGAATAATTCCGGGAGCAATCGATAACCCCCGCGGCAGGCCGATGAAATATGAAGACACGTTCGATCGCTGCTCGGATACATCGTGCATGAATTAATAACGGTATCGATCGTATCTTTAGAATAAAATAGTGCGAAACGCGTCACTGTTGGTGACAATGCTCTCGTTCCTTCTTCAGGATTCGAAATCCGTCTCGCTACAATTCTGTAAATTACAATTATATAAATTCAAGTCGTGAATTGGAACAGATACTGGCTGGAGGAAGAGGCAGGAGGATGCGACCTATATGGAGACAAGTATGGAAACCTAGAGCATTTGACAAGGGACTGCAGGATAACGGGGGAAAGGATCAGGATCGAGGATGTAGTGAGCGGGAGAAAGGATAGAAAGGTTGAAGAGTGGTTGGGGAAGTTGAGATAAAAAAAAGAGAAAAGAGAGCATAAATAGACCAAAGAGAATACCAAACCAAAAATGCAAAAGATAGGGAATGGGGAGGGAAGCAATAAGTATGGAATTAAGTGTGGGTTAGTGATAATCAGGATACTAAAAGAGTAGACATAGAAATGAATGAGAGAAGGTATGGACCGAATGTGTGAAATAAGATAGCTTTGTACAGATAGGTTAATGTAAACCAAGTCACATTTCTTAGCGGTAAGGCTGAAATAAAGCAAATTATTGATTCAAGTCGTATGGTCGAATATTAACACTACGCCTACCACTGCCGGTCAAAAATGAACGATTTCATATATTTTTCACTTTACAATTATTGAAATTATGAAGCTGCTTACACGGAAATTGATTGGATCAATCTCTTTGTCCAAGCACATGTTCTAATAAAAGTTGCACTAACATTTAAATAAATGGAACCTCGTCATTTTTATAAGCTGGAACATTTTGATCGCTTTTTGTGCTCGGTAGGTTCAGCGTTAAAACGTTGTCCGAATATTAACGCCGGTGACTGGATGTAGAAATAGCACCCGATAAATTAAATGACGATTTGCGAATGCTAATTTCAGTCAGCCTAGATCGTCGGGGATCGGTATACAAATTATACACCGCACTATATTTGTTATACTATAAATACTTGCTCGCTCATGGTATCCGCGCGCGATACAACCGCGCTTTGGCGTTATTACGTTTACGTTGGACACGTGCCGAAAAGGCGCCACTTAATCGAGCCACGGTTCGCGATTTTCTGCTCCAGTTTCGCCCTTTTTCGACTGTGGGAAAAAGTTCGCGAGCCGCGTCGCGCAGCCGTTTGAAAAAAAAAAACTCTCCGCGGAAATTCTCTCGTCTCGGCACACGAATCGGTGACGCGTTCCGCGTTTCCTTCTCTTCTCGCATCGACCTAATTCCACGGGCATAGCGAGACCTGGATACCGAGGTATTATTATCTCGACGGCGGCATTATTTTCCGGTTAATCCGTGATCCCGGCCGGTGAAAATTCCTCTGGAAGATTTTACACGATGCACATTATCGATGCATACCGTGTACGCACCTACACCATCGATAGACGATTGCAACGCGATCCCCAATCCGCGTGACAGCCTACGTGACTCCATGCTACCATACTCGGAAATATTATACAGTGGGCAACGAAAGTATTCGAACGCCTTTTCAAACAGAATAACTTTTTCGTAATTGTACCAAACGACCTCATTATTTATAATCAATTCGAAGCATTGGTTTACGAAATTATATGCGAGAAAGATTTTCCAAGAAAGGCGTTTTTCAAAAATTTTTAATTTGGGTTCTTAATGAAAATTTAAGTCATTCCAGGGTCCTTGCCTTAGTAGACAAAATTGGTGACAATTTTGAGGAGGAATTTCTGGATCTTAGAATGTTTTCCCGTAGGATTGTTCAAACATTTGACGACTCGAATTAAAGGTGGTACTTTATCATAGGGGCACTTTGATTCGAAAGGAGCACAGGAGCACATGGAAAAAATTATATTTAAATAAAAAAAGATTTTTAATATACCACGTCTTTAAGACGGACAAAAAGGTATAAAATAATTTTTCCTAACCCCGTACAGATAGTCCTGAAAACGTGTGATTTGTGCATTTTGAATAGCTATGGAAATACTTGCAAGATTTTTAACGAAAAACGTGGGGCGCAAGGTACATAGTAAGGTGCGTAGAGAGTAGCTGCCGTTGAGAAAACTCACAGAACAGTTCATATCATTTGCAATGCAATAAAATTGTTAATGATTTAGGTGAACCATTCATGCATCAATTATCAATTGAATGCGCCCCACGTGATCCGTTTTAAATCTTACAAGTACTTTCGTAGCTATCAAAAATGTACAATCACAAATTATTTTATACTTTGTATGTAGTCCGCCTTAAAAACGTGGTATATTAAACATTTGTTTTTATTTGTATGAGAGAAATGAAATGAAATCCTTAGTCTGGTGCACGATGTCGGTCGCATCAAGTACTCGACCGATTTAGTCCAGGATGATCGATGCACAAAATTCGAAACGGGCGAAATCCAGCGTGCAGATGCATTCCGCGATGGAACGATGCACCATTGCACTCCGTGCACTTCATGCACACTGTGCGCTCTGTCGCTGGTAGGCGCGTTCTCCTCGATGTTCCTGCGACAGTGCACAGCGCGCCCGGTTCCCCTTTGACAGAGGAAAGGTTCGGGGACCTCCTGTCGGCGTCCACCACCTCCCTTCTGGCCTCTGCTGCGTGAACTTGTACCAGTTGCGCGGAATACAGAGCCGACTGCAGCCTCGGAGAGAGAGTGCACCTCTCGCACAGTCCAGCCAGTTACGCTCGGGTCGCTCTCGCGGACGCTTCCCATTGCCTCCCATGCTCGACTATTTCTGGGCATGATCCCGTGTTTCCGTTTTAAGCTAATCATGTCGACGTGGATCCAGTTGTACGCGTGAGAATAATCAGTGCCTCTCTGTGCGACGAGTCTTCATGAAATAGGATGAGTCTCAACACGGATTACAAGGAGGTCAGATTATATTTCGACAATTTTTTCGCTCTCAGCCGGTTCCCTCGTTAGCGTCGCGGGCTACCATTATATGTAGTGCCCGAACGTGCAACGTGCTTGGCAGCCAGTATCTTCTTATCCCTTTAACCACGGCTGCCGGGAACGGGAGTTTTCTTTTGTTTTGCGTTTAGACAGACACATTTGTTAATATATACCAGCAGCTAAAGGGTTAATTCACGCTGGAAACAGATTTTTTATTTCATAATTATACGTGTTAATTTGATCCGGTTGCATCAATTCCGAGTTACTTGCAACGTCGAGAAAAAATTGGAATTTTATCTGTATCAAATTTGACTGAATTTGATCGAATTTGTACTACATAATTCTGAGTTTCTTGTAACGCGGTACACGAATTAATCGCGTACAGGAGGGCTGACCTTATAATTACAATAAATACAGCACAAAATCTAAATTGATCCAATCGTGCCATTTTCGATAGAACATGCAAAAGGTATTTTTAATGGTCGATAGACCTACTGTAAAAAACAGCACAAAATCTAAATAAATTCAATCGTGCCATTTTCGATAAAAGGTTTTTTTTAAATATCCGATAGATATACTGTCAAAACGATCGGAGACGACGAAATCAATTTTGATTTCCGTTGATTTTGAAATACCGTTCCGATTGATCTAAAGTGGCACTTGATTTATTCTCTATCAAAGAGACTGAACTGTTTCTCGTGTCCACTCTGATTCGGGTTGTACGTATCGCATTTCGGAGAAAAGAAAAACGATCTTCCAGTCTTATCCTACAGTCGAGATAAAGAATATCCGACTACACACCGGACGTCCAACCATACACTCTCGGCCTCTCATATCAAATTAACATTAATTACCGCCTCCCTCGAGCACGCTGCGCAATTAACGATCAAGAATCAGGATCTAAATGTCGAGCGCGGTTGATCTCACGCGATGCTTCTTTTTATCAATTACGAAAACGGGAATCGCGATTACGTAAACTCGAGATCTGTACGACAGAGCGAGATAATGTTCGTTGGACATATGGATTTATTCATACTTTCTGTGATTTCTATCGTGACATATGGTTTGATGAAGAAATCTGTCGAATCAATTCGAGTCGCTATTTTATCGGGCTTTTTGGTGTTAAACGGGGCAAAAAGAGTTCTGGATCTTTTCGGAAGAAGGTCAGAGGGCAGATTATTATATTTTAGAAATTGGTGTTTCGACGACCACCTTGATTCGTTGCACTTCCATTGCACTCGCGTTGCACTCGGATGATCCAATTCCGTGTGCCGTGCCACTCGAAGACACCTGTTGCTCGCTCGCCTCGGCTTACCATTCTTTTCGACCGCAACAAACACCTAGCAACGTCGAACTGCGTCCAACTGCACCATTAATCGCGTTCGCCTTCGGGGATTGAACGGAACAATGGAAACGTCTCGTGCACTCAGCTTCTGTGAACGACGAGCTTATCCCTCGTTCGAGTTCGCTCGGTAACAAAAGATTTGTTCAGCTCTCCGCGAAGGCTATTGCAAAGGTTTACGTTTTTCTACAGCGGCATATAAAATTCTCTAACCCTTTGCAGTCGTCCGACCTAGGATAATTCCATTGTAGTACATTTATTTCATTTTATGGATATGAAATCGCGATATAATACCTCATGCAATACTTAAATCTGTAGTAATTCATTAGTAGACTGCGGATCTTTATGCAAAATCAAAATTTTCTTCGTCGATTACGAGACACTGAAACCATATAAAAACATCTTTCTATTTTTAACGATTTTAATAAACTGCAAATAACATATGGACGTTCGCTTAAATTGTTTTAATATTTTTACTGTTTTAGATTACATCCACCCATTTTTGTCATAAATGCATCATATCCGCAGTCTATTGATTAGATACCAACATATTTAATAATCTAAACAATATTGTGAATAACGGTGCAGCCATTTTTAGTGGCGACTCTGAATCGGTTAAATTTCTACGTTTTATTTTTGTTTATTCTGGATTAAAAAATGAAATCGGTGTTTCATGCGACTCCTTTGATATCAGCGATCACGTCCGGTCAATTTGCATACAATTAAATGGTTTCGATCATCGATTGACAGGTGTCAATGTGCACTGCAAGTTTGCACTCTGACGCTCTGGCATCGGCATGAGCCGCGTTAATTAGCGCCGCGGCGATGCATACGTCATAAAACGAACAGTATCGCTAAATTAGCCGGCCACGTGTGTACGCACGTCCACGATAGCAACGGGCTGTGTGCTCGTTGATTCGCCGATTGCATAACGCGTTGCAAAATGAGCGCCGTGCATGCAGGAAGCTATGCGCCGTCGAACCGGTTGGCCAAGACACGCGCTCTCGTAAACACATAAAAATACCTGCTCTTGACAATGGAGCATGACCGTTTCGCTCTCTCTCTCTCTCAGTAGTGAAGAAACTTCTCAATCAATCAATCGATTAACCTTATCCGAGAACCGAGGACCCCCTAGAACTCTCTCCCCATGAAAACTGCAACCGCAATTCTTGGCCTATATCTTTTAGAATTTTATGCATCTAGGACAAGAACGAGTAGCTGTCATTTAAAACAGTAGAAACATTGGAAAGAACATTTTCTATTTCACTTCAGTTTGTTGCAAATCGGACAAAACATTTTTTATTTTGCATGAAGATTTATTTTGAGATTACACGTAAAGGGGAGTTGCATAAAAATATACCAGTAATATTAAATTCATCTGTTCCTCCTTCTATTTTCTCTCCATTTATTTTATTAACTTGCCGTGTTCTCGTTGCATGCGTCAAATCCTGTAATCGAATTTTAAACCTCTTCCCATAAGTCCAATCTTGCTGAAATTTTGTATTTCGCTTATATAAGCGTGGTTTTTAAAAAGTTTTTTTTTAACACTAAACCTATACCACTGGCGTTCAAACGACCAGTTTCATGCTTACATGGATATTTATCCGATCAATTTCTCTATCCAAGCACACGTTGTGATAAAAATTGCACAAAATCTGAATAAATAGAGCCTTGCCATTTTTCCAAGGTAGAACGTTTGAATCGATTTTAGTGCTCGGTAGGTTTATTGTTGACTACAAGACGGGCCAGAGATCTTACAGTTGCGAGAAGGGAGCCGAGGGGAAGAGTGGGTTCTCTTTTTGTTTCGGCAGCCTAGGACCTAGGCCAATGACAAACAGTCCGACGGTGACTTTCGCGCGTGTAGGATACTCTCGTCGTGTTGTCTTTGTGTGGTCCTCGTCTCGAATCCTCTTTCGCGGTTTGATGACCGGCGTTCCACGGATACTGCACGCATACTGCACGTTGCATTCTGCCATCTGCTGATCTTTTTCTGTGCCGTGACGGTGACCCATTATTCGAAGCACGTGACCCCCGTCAGCATGCTTGCTTCCGGCAGCACGTGACTCGTTCTGCTGGAATAAACTGAGAGCAGCCGCTGCCGCCGCATTCCGACCCCTTTCTTCATCTTGCCGACGGCGAAGAGAGAGAATTCCGAGCGATATGTGGTTTTTCACGGTACGTTCCTGAGCTACCGAGTATGTTATTCTACAACGTTGCATCTCGATAGCTATTGTCCCAGCCTAGATAATCGCTAGAGCAGATTATTTTACGGTTGAAACAATTGGAACATAACATTAGATTAAAACATTTGGGTCGAGGATAATAGGCAGCTTCTGTGGTTCATGCAGATCCGATTAGAGATAAGATTGCTGTGTTCCCATCTTAACGAAAGTTCAGGGCCGGATTAAGCCCCGTAGCAAATGCCACGGGCGCTTCGTCGAAGAAGCGCCGAAACATGAACGATATTTTTGCTAAAAAAAAAAAGGTCATTCACGGCCCTGATATAAAACCTAGGGCCTAGGGCCTAGTGATAACATTTGTTACGGGCCCCGCGCTGGCTTAATCCGGCACTGCGAAAGGTTAGTCATCTACAATGAAGGCTTGAGCTAAGAAAACGGGAGCTCCAGGATCTAAGAAAAATTGCATACCCCTCCGAAGGGACCGAGAAGCTTCAGCCGTGTATAGTCCGGTACGGGGTCGAGTATATCGGTGTGAACCACTACTAATCCAATTACCAAACTTCTTTATTTTTCATTATTTTTTTACCAGACTTTCGGCAACTTGTTTGTGGCATTTTTCTGATTGAAATGACACTAAACGAGTGCTTTTCCTAGATCGAATCTTTACCGTATTTCCTTTTACATCCGACTTTGCCTTTATCCATCTAAACAAGTCCTCGAGCTGATACCTTCGGGAATTTTTCTGTGTTACGAATATTCTTTAACGAGCTCCCTGAACGTCGAGGCGTGGTGCTCTTCGAGGCAGCCGTCGGAATAATTCCGACAGATTAGATTGTGGTTCGGTCGTGCGCCGAAGTTCTAGCTGGCAGGAATTTTATTTTCAGCAGCGACGGGCCGGGTTATCGGCTTCATAAAGCTGGCACACGAAGCTCGCTCTCTTTCTCTGTTTGCTAGTTCCTCTGTATCTGCGTCTCTGTTGCCATTCTCGTATTATTTTCTGCGTCAAGTTCTCGAACGCCGAGCGACCGTGAAAAACTGCATGTAACAGAACGTCGTCGCACGTGACCACCGCGTGACGCAATCTCGTGCTGTATCTATCATATCGGGGAAGTCTCGATTCTTGATCACGCGTAGAATTCGATTCGAGCACCCTGTAGACCGCCCGAAATGACTGCTTCGAGCAACAAGCGTGTCGTAGTCGAAATACATAGTAGACAACGCGTGCAACAGTTAGTCGCCCATTTAAAGTTCATGCTCGAGCCAATTCGAATTGGGTCGTCGGGTTAGCTGCTTCAAGCTTGCCGGAGATCTTGAGTTCGACAAGAAACGGATACTTGAAATCGGGAAATTGCTTTTCTTCTCTTCTTATTAACCCCATGCCGTATTTTAACGAGTCGGACTCTGCGACGAAGATTGTATTAGGTGTGCAAATAAGTTCTCTCCTCCTTTTCTCCAAATTCAAGATTCTATTACATAAAAAACATTAAACCGACTTCGAAAAAACGCACTAAAAAGTGTGAAATAATTTTTATTTAATTCATGAGAATAAAAACGAACTTGAATACAATACAATCTTTTCGGAGGCGGCGCAAAATTGAAAATTTTCCAAATGACAGATGTTGCTGATTATGATTTCCTTGGAATATGGTGGACTTGGAAATCAGTAGGTGGGAAGAGAAGATATATTAATATGTGAAAGCATGTCGAAGAATTTAAGGATTTTCGTAATTTCCAGTGTCGAAAGTTTTCTACATTTCTTTCTCTACAACCTAATAATTAGACAGGCAAACTGAATAGAAATTTATTTCTTTAGTACATATGTCTAACACTAGATCTACCGACCTCGTCACAATAACACCATTTTTAAATTCTTCTAATGTTTTTGCTAAGGACAGTAAGCTGCCTAGTTTATTGCTGTTGTAGAACAACAAAGCCACGAGTTTTCCGAACGCATTAAGATTTACGATCCATTAGAACATTTATCGGCGGTATAATAATCAGCATGCCACGTAATTCGATCTCGGTATCGCGACAGACCGAACTTTCTTTATCGCTTTATTGCGTAACGAGATGTACGCTATCGTTCGCGAGTCCCTGCACGCGCGATTATGCGAAGAAAATAGCGAAAGTATGCTAAATAGATGTACACTAGTGATTTTACTCGAAAGGCTGCGTTAGTCCACCTAATGTAACAATTGTTTAATTTTGCATATGAAATGTGCGATTTTTACTTACATGTTAGACATGTTACTTACATGTTTTTATTTACATGTTAGATGATTGCATAAGTTCGTGCCCGATTTGGAAATAAAGTTCAATGGTTAAATTTCAAAGAATACAAGTTTAATTAATACCGCCTATCCAAAGTGAAAAAATATGTATTCAAAATAATTAAGAGTTGTAATAAAAGTGAATAAATAGTTGAAATATTGTATTAAAGTCTGAGAATATGGAACAGATAACTCTGATACAACCCAACACGACTCGTACTTTCTCACTTTCAGGAAATAGTTAGAAGACACTACTACCATAACTTTGACTGTTTCTCTTCTACATAGTGCCGAGGTATACATGTGTCGGTAAATGTGATTAAACCGGTGATTATGCATAATAACCGGTTATACATAATCACCAATTTATTACATTTACCGTAACATATACATATACAATACCTCCATACTGTAGATCGAATATTAGCAATTTATTTATGTATACATAAATCTATTAATGATGTATAAATAAAACAGCCAGAGTTAAAGTCGGAGTCGATATATTTTTTTCCGACTCTGACTCCGACTCCGGGAGTCGATATACAGGGTGTCCCAAAATTCCTTCAACAGCCGGAAATAAAAGGTTCCTGAGATCACTTGAAGCAACATTTTCCTTTGCAGAAATGTTATCCGCGGCTTTGTTTAGCAGTTATTAACGAAAAACACGGACCAATCAGTCGGCCCGGCGCGCCAACTGCCTATTGGCCGACTGTGCCAACTCGCGTCTAGGTCGCGCTCTGATTGGTCCGTGTTTTTCGTTAATAACTACTAAACAAAGCCACGGATAATATTTCTGCAAAGGAAAATGTTGCTTCAAATGATCTCAGGAACCTCCCGTTTCCGGCTGATGAAGGAATTTTTGGACACCCTGTATAGCTTTTTCTTACTCCGACTCCAGTGATCAGCAATTACTCCCAAACTCCGACACCGACTCTACGACTCCGAAGCTCTGCAATAAACCTCCTAAAGGTCAATGCGCTCTAATCAAAATGGCTCTCGTCAATGCGCTCCAATCAAAATTTCTATAAATATGCTTCAATATATTGACCAATGCGTTGAACCCCTTCTCAACGGTCAATATGCCCTTTTAATGTGCATCGTCAATATTATTGAACGTCTAGGAGCCGCTATGGGAATGGTCACTGAACGAGGTTATAATGATACAATAAAAGAATTGCGAAACAGAAGGTCGCGAATGCAGTTTCCAACCTAATATACGTCGGGTAAAATTGAACACACATTTCTCTAAATAAATTTATGTATGAAAATCAACAGCATTCTAATCAACATATTCTCCCAATGAATCACAAGATTTTTTTATCGTATTACCTCGAGTATACGGCTCGTATCATGTTTGCGGTTCGGAAAAATTTATAAACAGAGACGCGCGCGTAAATTGCAGCCTTTTTCGCAATCGCCTGCACGATAACCCGCGGTTCCCAGGAATCAATGAAAATTTCGAGAGAAGAAGAGGAGGATTTCTGGATCATTTTTTATATATTGATCGATTATCTTTGGTTTAAGGGTTCCGGATATCTAAAGCGTGCGCACACTGAACGCCTCCATGAAATCTTCAATCAGGTAAGTGCCATCTGGACAAAGCTGGACGAAGGTTTCTTCGAAATGAAAGTGTCAGCTCGTAAGAGTGTGCTCTTTTTGCGAATTCGTAGTACGCATCGCAGGAGAAGAAAGGCGAGCGGTACATGACCCCGGCTGACTTCGTACGAAGCTACCTTGGCCTCTACACCAACCCAGATTACAACCCTGACTCCGTCAATTTGCTCGCCGGTATCGTCGACACCAGCAAAGATGGGTCAGTTTTTTCTCCGCATACTTTTCTATTCAACTACTGGTTGCTCGATGTCGTTAGAAATCACTAAAAATCTCTAAAGCTACACCCACACTGGAACAAGACGTTGAACAATTTTATCAGAAAATTTATCGATGATTTTTGGATACGTTAGAAATAGATAGCGGATCTTTATGGGGAAAAAAGTAATTGAATTACATTGTAATTTTATAACTCAGATCTTCACTCAATTAAATTACAATGTAATTCGTAATTGCAATTGGAGTATAATTATAAAATACTTTGTAATTAAATTACATTAATTACGAATTACGATGTAATTAAATTAAAATTGAAAACTAAAGAATAATAAAGTAATAGGCAAGAAGAGGTCGAAAAATCCATGTGAAGGTATCAAACAGAAGGAATTTGTTATTTATAAGTTTATAATATCTGAACAGAAATAACTTCTGCATTATACATTGTTTAAACTTCAAACATAAATATGAAATAAGCGTTACGTATCATGAACGAGGACGAGGAATAGAAACTACGCCGCACAGACAGCAAACAAGTATATGAAAGAAAAACGTAAAAACATATCGCACTTCTTCAAAGTTCTGGGCTATAATTCGGAGAGCTGTATTTTAATTATATTGTATTTCAATTACACATCTGATTAAAATACTTGGTGATCGAATTAATTGAAAGGTTTTGAATTATGTAATTCAGTTACGACGTTGTCGAATTACTATATAATTGAAATACTCTGAGCTAAAGAAAGATTTATTTCTTGTGTAAATAATTCTAATTGATTGAAAACAACGTCTCCATATTTTTACGTTTCTAAACGTTTTTACTGTTTGAAGTTTCACCTACTGATTGCTGTCGTAAACGCATAAAATCCGCTGTCAAGTTATAAAATCCGTTATAAATTTCAACATTTTACATTTCCCTTGCAGGCTCATATCTTTCGCCGAGTTCCAAGCGTTCGAGGGCCTGCTCTGCGTGCCGGACGCTCTCTACAAGACAGCCTTCCAGCTGTTCGACACTAATGGAAATGGAATGGTTGCGTTTGGTAAGTCGACCAAGAGACACAGAAGCTGTCTAACAGTAGAATAGTATGTATCTGACAACGATGTTCTCTTGCAGAGGAGTTCGCTGAGGTGATGATGAAGACGGAGCTGCATCAGAGGATGCCATTCAACATGGACAGCAGCTTCATCAAGCTCTACTTCGGCAAAGATAAACAGAGGTTGATCAGCTACGCGGAGTTCAGTCAGTTTTTACATGTACGTGTGGAAACCAGTTCTCTCCTATACTTTTGTCTTCTGCGATTTTGCTTCTGAACTGTTCATTTATCGTCTGTAATCAGGACTTTCACGAGGAGTATGCGACGGAGGCTTTCAAGAAGTTCGACAAGGAGGGACAGGGTTTCATCTCGGCGTTGGACTTCCAAGACATCATGCTCAGCATCAAGAGTCATCTGCTGACGCCAAACGTCAGGGACAACTTGGTCGCCGTAAGCTGCTTTCTTTAGAATAACAAGAAATCAACTGGTTGTTACGTGAATCAGTTCGGTTGCAGCAACAAAAAATATTTTTTGTAAATTTTAATTGTTAAGAAACGAAAAAATCAGAATGGAATCGTTAGTCTATACAAAAACGCTCAGCATGACGTTCTTCTTTTATTAAAATTTGCAAAATTGCAAAAATGCCGATGTTTTGAAGGAAGAAACAGATTTTTTGTTACAAACAATTGCTAATAACGCTTTAAAAAAGTCGGAGCACGTCATGCTCAGGTCAATTATTTATAGAATATATACAGGGTGAGTCACCTAACGTTGCCACCTCAAACATCTTTGTTGTTTGTAAAGCCTAAGTATGAAGTCCACAAATAAGGGACTTCGGACATTAGTGAGTGATTAACGAGTAGACTGCGAATTTTTAATTTGGTTAATGCAAAAATTCACTTTATTTTGAAAATAACGCTCAAGAACATCTCTGATCACTTTCTAACTTTTTTTTATCGTATTCCTTGAGAAATTTCCTATCGATTTCGAAGGTTCCCCCTTCAATAATAATGTGATCCTTCTTAAATTCTTTTAACACTGAGCCTACCGAGCACTAGAAGCAATTAGAATGTTTTAGTCATGACTTATCACAACCGAACGTATTCATGTTACACTATGTGTGTTACAATTTACAATACTATGGAAACTCCGTTCGATTTCAGGCTGCGAGTATCGGTCAATCGGGAAGGAAAGTCAGCTTTCCGTATTTCATGGCGTTCAACTCGCTCCTGAACAATATGGAGCTGATAAAACGTATCTACCTGAACGCGACCAACGGCCACAGATACGACGAAGTTACCAAAGGTACCAAAGCCTAAAAGAGTTGTGAAAAACAACTGGGGGGTTAGTTGTGGAGGAAGAACCTACAGTGGGTGTACAAAGTATTCGTACATATTTTAAAAACGAATAACTTTTTCAAAATTAGACCCAACTACTTGAGTTTTTTTGAGACGTCAGAAGGATTAATTTACTAGCTAATGTGTATGCGGTGCCGCGTATAACTCGCGAGTAAACTGCGGATCTCTATGCAATTATTTGATTCGAGATTCTCAAAATTCGTGTACAAAAATTGCATAAACATCCTAGTAAACTAATCCTTCTAGCTTGGCGTGAAGGCTGAAGTCTGGTTCATTAATAGATGCGTTTCGTTTTCAGAGAGGTTTCTCCATTCCGCGCAAATGATGTCGCAGATCACGCCGCTGGAAGTGGACATTCTGTTTCAGCTTTGCGACCTGCTTCATCAGACTGGGTGAGTATCTCCGATCCGGAGAGCAAAGAGCGTGTCTCTTCAGCGTGGATCGATCGAACGGGCGTGAACCGCAAGAGCAGGATATCAGAAAAACAAAAGCGATACACACCGAGCTCTCTCTCTCTTTCTCTCTCTCTCTGTCTCTCTCTCTCTCTCTCTGTCTCTCACTCTCTGTTTCTCGTATCGGTATCATCGCGGGTGTCGAGGATGTGGGTAGCCGCCCCGATAAAACGATAAACGCGATAGAAACGAAATCATTTCGTCGCTGATCTGGTCAACGAAAAGCAGAAACAACAACGCGGAACGGTAGAACCGAACCGAGTGAAAAAGAAACGAAAAAACCGAGAACAGAAAAAAAAAAACAATGTAGCCACCGTGTGAAATGCTATCCGTTGTACCAGCAAGCGCATCGTCATCATCCAAACGTGTCTCTCGTTCCTTGGCGAAGGAAGACAATGAACGACGTGCCCTATCGAGCGAAAGAACAATCCACTACCATTTCTCGAAATCGCCCTCCTCGAACAAGACGAAAAAAATAAAAACGATAAAACAAACGGAAAACCTTTTTGTTCCGAATGCAATTTACACTCTATTTTCCGAAATCTGTTCGGTGTGCGACGATCGTGGCTCTCATGATTCAATGCATTTGTTTACGTGTTTACGCTGCCTGGATATGATCAGATCTACGGAAGATGACGAGGCAGACTCGCGGCTTGGGTGCGTCTTTGTATATACAAGAATAATCACGTGCTATAAGTCTGTTCTAAGAAAGCGTAATGTTGTTGGCCACGCGCGAAAGCAACGGGAATCTCTCTGAACCGCACGAAAACCACACGTAAAACGAGTCTCGATAAACGTTGTCCGAGAGAGATCGCTGGCTTTCGGAGACGAAAATTCCCATTCCTTTTGCCACACTGATCTTACCGCCACATGCACACGGTATATTCGTACATGCACGCGGGATCGCGCGACTCCAGCGTCTCAAGTGTTTCCGCGGATGCTCGGGTCAGCTGCGAAATCCTTGCGTGTACTCGTATACGTGTATACAGGGTGTAGCTTGCAAATGGAACCGCTGCAGTTACCATGCAAGCAACGATTTTGCCAGAGAACGTCCCAAATAAGAATCGAATGATTTCTGGAAAGATGCGCGGTTGGTGTTTCTTCGAGTAGATGCATTGGTACGTTGATACGTGTAAAGGATATCCGGAATCAATTGCAGGAGAACCGATCAGGATTGTATTCTCTTTCCGGAATCATTCGATCGTCTTGTCTGGAACATTTTCCGAGAGAATGGTTGCGTGTGTACGATGATCGAAGTGGTTTCAAGTGCACGGTGCAGCCGACACGAATCGAACACATCACATTTGTCTCACCTACTTTCTTCGGCATATATCTATCTTGGGACGATGGTATTTGCAAACATTTGCACACCGTGGGCACTAACGATTCCACTCTATGCTCTATCTTCCCTGTCTCTGCTCTCTTTCTCTCTCTCTCTCTTTCTCTCTTCCCAGCACTCCTGCAACCCTAATCAAAGCCCGTTTGTAGCCTTTCTCGCCAGACTTTAAGGACCCGTTCGAGGAGCTCCGTTTGCCAGGATTCTTAGTATTCGCTCGAACCAGTCCCATCGACGTTGCTATAACGATCATCCTAGACATATACACGCACCATTCCCGGTTCTCGAAGGGGGACAAACACTAATGGAATTATTACGATAACGATCCGTTCACACACCCTTACCCTGTTTCTCTGTCTTTCTTTCTTTCTTTACTCTTTCTATTATCTATTTCTATCGTTCTTTGTCTATGTCTTTTATCCCCGCCCCCTCTTTCTCTCTCGTCGAACAAAAATATCGCTTTCACGCCGTCCGGAAGCCACAACTCACCTATATTGAGCAGGCATTTTCTCGGGTTTCAGGAAAATTGTATACAATGATCTCGTGGATATGACACCTGAGCAGTATTTCAAGCAAATTACAAAACGCCTAGCCGAGATTAAGGCGGTGTCGGTAAGTGTGCGACGGGGAATTCTAGAAGCGCCCGTGTGGTCGTTTTGTGACACGCCGGTCATGGATGCCAGTCGGTCGGAGTCTGTATGTCTGTCTTGTCGGTCGGACAATCATCCCCGGGAGAATGAATCGTTGTAGAAAGTCGGCCGAGTACGTTAACACCGGTCGCAGCGTTTAACAGCCACGGCGTTCTTCTATTTCAGAGCCCGGAAGAGCGGGGCGTGGTCGTGCAGATACTAGAGAGCGGATATCGGTTCGTCCTCGGCTCGATTGGAGGAGGTACGTCTATGAGAAAACCTGACCGAACAAATCTCTTAACGATTCTTACAGCCGTGAACCGCGCGTCTCCAGGATAGCTTCGATTCGATTCGCCTGAACACGTCAAACATTCGAGACTGGGACACAGTTTACTCGAGAACACTGTGCCTTTTCTCTCTTGAAGATACCTTCTGTTCTAACAAAGAACTCGACGAAGTACATACTCCGACGAAGAACTCCGAAAAAATTCGTGAACGTTCTACCAAATTTTTTTGCTGAGAAACCGATTATTAAAAAATGTCTTCGTTAAAAGAAGCTCTGCTCTATTTAAACCTTGTGTAATCAACCGGGTACCCATTTACTGTTCTTCTTTCAACGATTTGTTAATGTTCCTCTAAGAAATGTTCCGCTGGTATATTAATGTATAGTCTCGTAATGAGACTTTGTGCAAACATGTTAAATACAGAAAGGTTTTAAATAATCTACAGGGTGGCCATTTGAAAACTTTCCAGCCGAATATCTCGCAGAGTATGAAAGATATTAAAAAAGTGTAAAACACGTGTCCAAGGAATTCGAGGGGGAAAGAGGGGGCAGTATCTCCGAAACTAGTGCGTGGATAAAAAAAAGTGTCCTACGAAAATTGCTGGTCTTTTTACGTACAATAAGATCCCATAATAAAAAATATAGCTTTCCATTTGAAAAAACGAAGTTGATGCCCCCCTCTTTCCCCCTCGAAATCCTTGGACAGGTGTTTCACACCTTTTTCATATCTTTCATACTTTTCTGGAAAGTTCTGGAGAGTCCTTTCATACTCGGCTGGAACGTTTTCAAATGAACACCCTGTATACATTTTAGTTGACTGCACAAGGGTTATAAGTTAGCTCGGTAATCGAAGAGTCTTTTCAATGAAACGCAAATGGTTGGCCGATGAAAGAGAACCTAGGCTGTGAGCTATAGTCGAGAGTGCTATTGTCCCAGTCTCGCGTGTCTAGTTGTAGCCGCGCGGGGTGGTTTAGTAGCCGTAGAGAGCAGCTTCTCTTCTCGATGGCCACTCGATCGTCTCCGGTAACGATAAAAGAGAGAACTAGACGAAGGAATATTCTGTACAGCGGTGGGCGCGACAGCTGTGTACCCCATCGACCTGGTAAAGACGAGGTTGCAGAACCAGAGGGCCGGCTCTTTGGTCGGCGAGCTGATGTACCGAAACAGCTTTGATTGCTTGAAAAAGGTTGGAATCGAAAAGTCTCGCTACGACACACCGCCTGCATTGTTAATCATGAAGCTGGTGTTTCGCGTTTGACAGGTAATCCGGCACGAGGGTTTCTTCGGGCTTTACAGAGGACTGCTGCCGCAGTTGATGGGCGTCGCGCCGGAAAAAGCGATCAAGCTGACCGTCAACGACTTCGTCAGAGATAAGTTCATGGATAAGAATGGCAATCTGCCACTTTACGGGGAGATTATGTCCGGCGCCTGTGTAAGTGATCCTAGTCACTCAAAGACTCGTCGTTCTTCTACCTGGTTGATCCTCCCCCTCTGAAAAAATTATACAAACTGCTCCGCTTGGAAGTAGCCACTTATATGTATATAAACTATTCCAGGCTGGAGGATCTCAAGTAATATTCACCAATCCTTTGGAGATCGTTAAGATCCGACTTCAAGTGGCCGGAGAGATAGCTGGAGCGCAGAAAGTGAGAGCTTGGTCCGTCGTCAAAGAGCTGGGTCTGTTCGGATTATACAAAGTAAGTTCGAACTCGTGGATTACTCGAGAAATGAACGTTCTATCTGCTAACGCGTGTTTCTTGATTTCAGGGTTCCAGGGCTTGTTTCCTACGGGATATTCCCTTCAGTGCCATCTATTTCCCGATGTACGCCCACACGAAAACGAAATTGGCGGACGAGGGAGGCTACAACACACCCCTTTCACTCCTGTTTGCTGGTGCACTCGCCGGCGTGCCTGCCGCGGCTTTAGTCACGCCTGCTGATGTGATCAAGACGAGATTACAAGTGGGTCTCCTTGTGTTTCGAATGCTCTATTTATCTATTGTACGCATTGTTTACACTTTTTGAATGGTTCGACAGGTGGTAGCCAGAGAGGGTCAAACAACGTACAACGGCCTGCTAGACTGTGCGCAGAAAATATACAAGGAGGAAGGGGCTAGAGCGTTCTGGAAGGGAGCAACAGGTACTTAGAAAAGCTATTTAGATCCCGCGTTCGACGATCGATCGATCCGGGTATGTCGGAACGAGGGTAGCGGGTTAGGAATGCGGGGGAATTTTATTTGACACTGTATGCGAAGACAGTTAGTAATATATTTTGATTTTGGTCGATTGCATGCGCGGGGATTGGCCCTGTTGCATCTTTCGACTATTCTTCCCCTCTCCAATATGACCTGGCCACTTGCTTCTAAGTGAGTACTTATTTTTCTCTGTGCCTGCCAGCCTCTTCGTGGTCTTTTAGAGTTTTTTTTTTTAATCTGTCCACCCTCATCCCCCTCTTTGTTCAAGCTCTCTCCCATCTTTTCCGTTCTCGTTCTCTCACTCTCATTCTGTCCCCGTAACTTCTAACCCCCGATGAGTTTTTTTATCGTCGCACGATTCTGTTGATGTTCATGTGAATCGTCCCGTCGCGATCCGCGACGAACATCGCGCCGCGTGTTGGAAGCCAACGCCCGACGCCACCCACAGGTTCACTATCATTGTTATAACATTCATCGAACACAGTTTTCTAATGACTTGTCGGACGTTTCTCCGCGGCTAGTTCTACAATAGATTCATCGCCGCTCTCTCTCTCCTACAGCACGAGTGTTCAGATCGTCGCCGCAGTTTGGCGTCACCCTGTTCACCTATGAACTGCTGCAGAGGCTGTTCGTGGTCGACTTCGGAGGATCGTAAGTACACTGGGTTTTGTTCGAGTTACGGATTAGGGTTGTTACTATTACGCACCCGATCGACCGGACAGTATACAAACAAACGTATTGGTTTCAGGCGACCGGCAGGGTCTGAGCAGAGGATCCCGGCCACGGGAGTGGCGCACGAGATCCGTTCAACGAACCCGGATCACATAGGCGGCTACCAGATCGCGTTGCCGATCTTCACGGGCATCGAGAGCAAGTTCGGCCTTTGCCTGCCGAGGTTCCAGGTGGTCACCCCAGGGAAACGATTAAAGGATTAAGGTCCGTAGGCGCGAGAATCGCCGTTTTTAGGGAAGCAAAGAGTATACAGAGAGCTCCATAGAATCCACGAAAAAACCGAGACGAATCGAGTCGATCCGAGTCTTGATCGATCCAAACGAATCGCGCTTCAGTTTAGGCTCCTGGCTCCCGGCCCCGAGGAATCGGAAGATCACACACGCGGGGAGATAGACGAAGGTACCCTAGAACCACGAGAGACCACACGAGGATAGCACCCTCGATTTCGGATCAAGAAAACAAAGTAGCGACCATTAGGATTCCTTTAACGGAAGCTGAACGCGCACAATATCACCGGTGATCGTTGCCGAGGACGATCGTTGCTCTGGACGAGGTCCAAACTTGAGGACGGTTTAGCCTAAAGACCATTGTTGGGCGTTCTTCATCCCGCGCGATCGTTTTATGCTTAACCCGATCATTCAGCAGAAAATGAAGAAGCAGACAACCATTAACTCTATCTTTCGTTGAACTCCAGGGTCAGAATCGCATATCGTGGGACACCTTGCGTAGTTGCCCCTTGCTTGCATCATTCTCCAACGTTCCTGCGTCGACGCGGCGATAAAATTTTCGCTTCTGACAACATTACGTTTCTATAAACTATTCAGTTCCGAATCGAAATGATACCGAGAAGGCGGAAAGGGTGAGACACGACACTGTCCCTGCCAGATTCATAATCAAAACGAAGGCTGGAAAATATTTTTGATCAGTGGGAGAACCGGCTCATGCTTCGCAAGCCTCCCCCCTCCTTGCATCTTACTTTTTCTACTTTTTATATCTCGCCTTGAATCTTTGACGGAACGAAACACGCTTTTTTCCGAGAGCTCGACTATTTTTCTAGCACACCGTCGCTACAGTTATACGAAAGATACTTTCGTCGGTCCTGGCGCCGACAGAGATCGTACAGTGTTCCAGAGCCCTGGCTGACGCTCGCAGCCTGCTCGTTTCCGAATTCCTCTTCTTCTAGTCGCGACTGCCATTCATTTGTCTGTCTCTTTACCAAAACTATTGTGTTCCATTTCGAAGTTAACCCTTTGCACCCGAATGGCGACTCTGAGGCGCCACCAAACATTGTTATACCATTGTCCAAACTATTTTGTACGTTATCGAATTCGTACTTAATAAGTTACTAAATATTTCAGTATTGCACGTGTAAATCGAATCGATTTCGTGTTCAAAAATTTGGCTGTGGAATGAAAATAACTCCGAGTGCAAAGGGTTGAACGATCAGACGCTGCTCTTGTCGAATCCTCGATAGAACGCTGCACATTACTTTTAACTTGAACAGTGAACAATTTTGAACGCCTGCCTGCCTGCCTGCCACGCTTAATCGATGAATTCTCTACTCTACGCGTATCTGTACACGTTCTGTTTTGTTCGCGCGTCGAGAACGTTTTCTTTCGTTACGCATCATCATCAGCGAGAAGCAATTTTATCGGCGTCCAAATCGAGACCACGTATTATCTCACGATGATGACCTGACACGCTACCCGTAGCCGGTTCAGATGGTCAATATATATTTTTGTAATAAGGGAAGCGACAGACAGAAATACAAGGGGAAGATGTACCGGTTGTATAGTCTCGCGGTTAGGTTTTCTCTGTTCGCGGGGAACGGTTGATTGTGTATATAAATCAGAGAGTGAGAGAGAGAGAGGTATACCGGTGGAGACGTGCGAGCTTGTCCGAGGCATTAGGGTTCGTTCCACTTGAATTTCCAAGGTAAATTCAGAAGTACGGTTTTCCTCGGTCTGAAGAGTGGATCAAGGTCACGGGAGACCCTGAAGCCTCGGACACCGTCGATGGACAACGAGACGCGCGTTTATGGCCTGCATCCTGGCCGAAAATATCAATTCAACCATCCTAATCATAGTTTAATGTACATACATACGTTGTATATGTAATATAATTAGCTTGTGTGTATATATACGTGCGCCGACAAACGTGAACATTTGAGAAGGCTGTTATAGTCGATCGGACCTCGCGTTCCATCAGTCAATGCGCGCGAGAGGTGTTTATAGTCGAATATGAATAGTCTTCCGAGGTGTTCGTCGTTGTCCGAGTGCATAGAAATTATGAGAAACATTCAGGAATCCGTCGTGGGCATTCGCAGCTCAATACACTTTTGGTTTTTTATAAACTACACATCTCGTGCACCACAGACTAATCCTCATAGATTGTTATCATCACAGATTTTTAATGTTGCTACGGATATATCTGTCGAGTATCGATCTTGTTCTATACAGGCGGGAATTGTGGGAAGGAAGGGTGAGATGGGGGAATAGAGAGAAATTCGAGCGAGAGAAGAGTTTATAGAGAGTGCACACGGCGCAGCGAGTCTTTCGTTTTCGTTCGCGGGGATTTTTTTTTACTTGTCCGGCCTAAGATCACGATCAGCTCGCGAGCACTCTTCCGTTTCAACACATTCCATGATCGTCTCCGATTTAGCAGCTACTGTCACAATCGCTACGCAATTCGTATACTTTCTCCGGTTCCGAGGTCCTGAACGACATTTAACGCGTTCACTACGCTCTCGAACTAATCTGACGAAAAGCGACGGGCTTCGACACAGTCAGTAGTGAAAGTGTTAAGGGGGTGGACTCGTTTCCAGGATTGCAAGGGTGCGAGATTCGCCTTGTCATTTGTCGCTAATGCAAAGATGGGGTTTTTCAGTAGATAAAAGTCAATCTCTCAAAAGTCCTATTTTTATTATTCGGCAGCATGTAACTGTCGCAGCTCTATTCTTCCGAATTTGACTGCGGATCTTTATGCATTTATGGCTTCTAAAAATGTTCAAAAAATGCTGGAATATAAAATTCCACAGAATTTAATACGATCTTTACTTATCGCGGATCTGTAAAGGCTATCACTGAAAGTAAGATTTTATTTGTTCCCACTTGAAATTTGCCTGCAAAAATTAATACATAATTGCATAAACATCCGCTGTCTAGTCCGTAAACGTAAGAGTAGGATTTTTTAGGGCAACTGCGGCCTAGATTGATCTTTTATCTAAAGTACTGAAAAACTCCATCTTCGCATTATGGAGAAGTAAGAAGGCACAATCTGAAAATCTTGTAATCCTGGAAACGAGACTCTTAAATGTCAGGGTCTTTTTTAGAAATAAAACGATACGTCTGGAATTTCGACCTCTATTTACGGGTGGCCACTGTTTCCACCTGTTACGACCACTCGTTTGCGGCGGACTTAACCCAAGATGGTTACGTGATCGCACAAAAACCCACAGCAGAGAAACTAAGAAAACAATCTGTATTTGTAAATCTATATTTTACGAGTAACAATGGGGACCGTCTTAACATGTTCGTTGCGGTTACGCTGGATGTTTATGAGGGTAACACCAAACGTTTGGGCACTGCGGTGTTACTTAACATTAACGTACCAATTGAAAAGGAAACCGCATAGAACGTGTTAACGTCGTCAATTGTGAGAGCGATCGTTGAAGTATATTTGATTAGACGAAGGGACTATGTTTCACTTCCGTGGATCGACCGCGTTTAATATCGTCGTGTCCGACGAGAATCTATGAAATGTAATTCAAACGAAGGAAAAAAAGGATTACCGGTATAAATGATAAAGATAATAGACTAATTAATTACGCTAGGTATTTCTCGCCCCTCATCCCCGCAGTTGAAGCAAATCAAATTCGACGTTCTACGATCTGTGATCTACTCGTGTTAGATTCTTAACGATAAACCGGAAGGCCGATTAGTTAGGCAATTTCGAATTCAATTCTTACGGACTTTCGTCAGTCGTAATATCTTTGATAATTTAGAATTTACCTCATTGCGAATTGTATAGATATATGTACAGATACAAGTTTCTGTCTCGCACGATATAAACATGTATTTAATATATATCTGTATATTGTCTTGTATTACATACTTGTAAATCAAACAAGAAGAAGTGAAAGAATGAGATACCTAATTGTGAATAACACCTAAGCTGTTGCGCATATATTTTAAAATAAGAATAAATATTATTTAAGAAAACTCTTCGTTTATTTACTCGAAATTTAGTAAGCCTTTCTATCGTTCTTCTTCTTTTGTGTTTTTCCAGCAATTTATTATCTTACGTCTCCTCTGTCGGTAATGTTTGTTCTACAGTCTCAGCGTTTCGCCACCGATGGTGCCACTGTGCCAAAATAGTGTTGAATAATTCTTGCCGATATTTACACTGTGAATTATGGTGGATACGGTAAGAATCAATTAGTCCAGTGCATAATAATCACTGATATCAGTGATAATAACGCACTGTGCGTGCGCTTTCCGCGTTTTATTCGTGGAAGGAAAGATTCAATAGAAAATCATTGTAACAAGAATACATTTTTAAAAAATTTTACAGTTGAATCCATTCGGATCTCATCTGCGCATTAATTTCCTTTTACATATATTTTAACTAACACAGAGGTCCTATCTGACTAACATAGCTAATAATAGGCTGAATAAAATTCGAATTCAAATGATACGTTCGTTATGATGAAACGACGTCCCATCTCCTTTCGTCGACCATTGTGTTAATTATTGAAGAAACTATACTATAATATAGCTATAGCTTGTCGCTTCATGTACCGAGATGTTAACAATCATTATAATACTGTCGTTAAACACATAACGAAGAAGTGGAAACATATGCAAATTGAATTCTTATGCCTACAGTATCCTTTGTACGCCCATAGAAATTCTTCGGGCAAGTTGTACATTCAGTTGCAGTGAGGAGCTGCATTTCTAAAAGGGTCTCTACTATCCACTTGACTAACGTTCGGCGTGAGTACGTTCCCTTACTATCAGACGTACTACCTTTACTAGAACAACTACTACTATTACTACACATTGAACGCGGCGTATGAAGAGCGATGGGTATAAACGAAAATTACAATGACCGAGCGTACAAGTTTATAGGTTTTTGAAGAACAGTGGTCGGCAAACTGTGGCTCTTTGCCTTGTGCTGTTCTTCCACAAATGACGTGTTTAAAATAAACCTATTTTATTTTAATGTAATAGTATTTTAATACAATTTTCAGGTTTATTCAGAGTACCTAGTTTTAACCGACTTTTAAAAACTGGGTTCTTGTAAAGGAATTTGACTGTCGGAAGAAATCGTTTGAATAATGAGTTTGCCGACCACTGTCGTAAAATATATAAACCTCGGTGATAAAAAATTGTTTTTCGAGACGCCGAAAATTCTTCTCGCAATCTTCATTTTTGCCAAAAAAGAACATATCAGCCAATTCGAAGCATGGAGGTTTTCGGAAATACAGCCCACGCTCCCGTAATATGTAAAAAGCTACAGATAAAAATCACCACTGTTCGCGAATCGTTCGTAGCCATCGCTACGTTTCAGAGAAACCTCTCGCATGAAAGATCGCGCGATTGTGTGCGCGCACACGCACACAGGCGCGGTTCTATCACACGCTCGCTGAGAACGTTCCTCACGCACACTGAGAAAAGAGAAATGCACACCGTCGGAGAGAATAGGACCAACACGCGCGCAGAGTCTATTCACTGCGATTCAAGATGGAGAGAAAACAACGTCGTATGTGTCTCGTAAGGTGGTTGTAAACAAGAAAGTCGGACGACACGGAGCGGAGGATCCTTCGACGGAAGGAGAGACAACTGTGAACTCGAGATGGCGAAATCTGTGTTGAGCTCGGACTCTCTTCCCAAGGCTGGTCGAGTAAACGAAGGTAAGACGACGGCTGTTCACGAATTATCTGCTGTCACTTTTGATCACGATCATCGCGATTAGATTGTGGCGATTTAATGTAACAACGTTTCGATGCTATCGCAGTTTGCCGGGAGTGGTTGGTTCACGAGGACGGGGCACTCGCGTACCGTTTGCAAGACGAAGAAAGTAGGTATTTAATCAAACATATTTGAAAGCTCTCCTCCTGCCAGAATGATCTCACCGTATTGTTGCTCGCAGTTAGGGAACACTACACCGGCAACAAAGTGCGCAATGCCCAAGTCAGAGAAGATCTACCGAAAGCGAAGGTGGAACAGGAATTGGAAGCGATGAGATATCAAAGCTACGTTCAACAACAGTCTGTATCTAGCTCTCGTTACGTGATGCACCTATAGATTTTTTTCACAACGATATATATGATTTTTCAGAGAGGAAAGAGATGCTATGGTGGCGAAGCAGATTGCTCTGACCCTCGAGCGAGAAGAAAGGCAGAAAGAAAGAGAGTTGCAAGAGCAGATGAGATTGCAGTTGAGACTAGACGACGAAGTAACACAGTTGGAACTTGAGAAACACATTCAAGAGGAAAAGGACGAGGTACTGGTACAGCATTGTTAATTTAAATGCATTAACGATGTATTTTATTAATATTATATTTATTGACAAAAGGAATTAGCAAGGAAGTTGCAGCAAGAGGAAGAGGAGAATGCTATAGACACTCAGGATGGACCCGTGGACGAACAATTTCTGTTGGATCAGAAGATTGCGATGGAAGCACAGGATGCAGAATTGGCCAAGATGCTGCAGCAGAAGGAGCGAGCGAAGGCTAGGAAGGCTAGGCAAAGAGCAAGACAGAGAAAGCTGGAGAAGCAACTTCAGAAAGATATGGAGGAGCAGAGCGTTACCGAAAAGCCTCAGAGGCCAGACAAGCTGGATTTGAAAGCTACGCCTGGTAAAAGTAGGATGCAGCCGAATCTGAATTGTCCAGAATATCCGGATCCCGAGGAGATCCAGATACTGGACGATCCTGTGGAGAGTATACGAGAAGTACCAAACGTGGCTGCGATTATCGATCCCACGTACAATGGAAATGCGCATCGACACACTTCCAGTAGCTCGAGCAGTACTGTCAGTCCTACGTATGCGTTACCTACACCACCCCAGGAGCTTATGAGCGAAGATATACCATGCTACATGCCTATACAAGGACAACGAAGAAATCAAATGCAGTCGCCGTCACAGGTTCACGAAGAGAAACAAAAACGTAGAGTGAAGGACGGCTGCAAACAGCAGTAAAACGATTTCAAGGTTCGAATATATCAAGTACTTTCGATGAAACTACGTTTTGTTGCCATAAGAACATTAATCATTAGTATAATAATATATTGTAGAAACCTAGAGTTCAACTTTGAAAAGAAGCTCGGGAACGTAGGAGACTCGTCCCAGTAAAAGCAATACTTTGCATAGTATGAAGAGAAATGTGCCTTCGAGAAAAAGGGTACGGTGTAAAATGAGATCGATGAATGTTTCAGGTCTAACATTTGAAATAACGAGTTGCGCACCGTCCTAAATCGTAGATCTGCCTTGAATCGTGTACATTTACAATCCATTTAAGATACGACGATATATCTATTGTGCTGACAACAAAGATTTTTATGAGGAAGCAAAAAGGGCATAGTGAAATAGACAATCGGAGTTTTGAAGGCGACGTAATCAAATAAGCAAACAGAAATGTACAAAAGATTGACTATTTAGACTGAATTATGAAACGATTAAATCGAGACAGGCTTTAATCGAATCTACATATATACACGCTCTCTCTACGAAGGAAATTTTGTTTAATAGGTTTAATAACACAAGATGTGCATGCTTTTTAGAGGGAATTATTCTCTTTTCAAGTGCTTGAGGTGCAGCGCGAGAAATAATTTACTGCCAAAGATGTATTATTAGCGCTCACTTTGAACCCAAATGAGTTAATTATTATCGATGAGTTAACCAGATGAAAGAAAAATGAATTTTGAATGGTGTGCTTTAACAAAGTGCTTCTTGGCACTTTGATAACTTAATAGCTTCTAATCAGTTGTTAAGACTCAAAGATGTAGTAAAGTATATATGTTAATAATCTCTGTAACAATTTCCCAATATTTAAGTTTGAGAAGCGTAATTTCTACACTGTTTCTACTAATCAACGAAAGACGATTAATATTCGGAAGAAGTATAAGAGCAGTTTAATTTTTTGTATTATTTAAATACCAATTTAGTATTTAAAATATAAACAGTATATTATTTATGGTGTTTGGAAATCTCTGTATTCGATAGAAGTAGTATTATTTTTTACATTTATTGTATGAATACATCTATACATGGGTAATAAATTGTAATAAATGTAAAATTCTAATAAATTATTTACAAAGCTATGATACACGTTTTCATTGAAAACCCCATACGCATGTTAATATACCATACAACAGTAATTCATTCCATAAGCTTGTGTGTGTGTGTGAAAAATAGAGAAAAAGGATAGAATGATTAATATAATGTAACAAATATATTTGACGAATAGTATATAAAAGTAATCGATTCTCGCGATATACAAATACTAAGATCAGATGTTCGTTCGATATAATACACTCTCATAACTCTTCTTCTCGATTGAAATGTTTCGGAAAGAAAAATCAACAATTTTCGTTTTGTTTTCTGTACTGCTGCCTACACGATTCGAGATTCTACGGTAAGGAAAATAACAAAAATAAATGTAAAATGTACGTTTAATGCGAGATGCATGAAATGCTAGAAACAACTTGAACAAAAATTTATAGATTATACAAAATAATCTTTTCAACAAAGCACACTTTCCTCGAAAAATATGCTCTACACAAAATACACATTTAAGCTCAAAGATAATATAGGGATTGTTCAGTGATAAACATATTCGATAATAAAAAGAAACGCTCGCTTCTTTCAGTGACAACATTTCGTCTCTTATGGTCCCACATATCAAGTTCTGTTTCCTACTGTATAAAGAAATCATCAAAAATATAACAGTCATTTAAAAAGAAGTCATTATTATTTCGGGAAGAAATATTTGTAATCCTTAGTCGTTACGAAACTGTGACGGTGTATAGTTCAATCAAAATTGGAGAACCGATCGAAAATGAAATTACTAACTGCATTTAATTCGACATGCTATTCGATCTTTTAGGTAATACAAATTTTCTCCTACAATGATTTACAATAACCGGAACGTAATTACCCGTGTTTTCAAACTGTGACTTTCTCTGTACAATGTGCTGTGATTCTTCCTCTTCCGAGTTGTCCTTACTCAAAATAGAATAACGTTGTTTAATCTCCTGCGTGAACAATAAAAGAAGAAATTAGTATGCGACTACGGTGAAGTGCTCAATACGCTAATACAAAAAGAAAAGAATAGTGCATGATTCTTAGTTGATTTGTTGGTAGTTTGCGCGACTGTTGCGCGTCGTAGGCAGAGCAGATAGGAAGCAGAACGACATAATGAATCTAATTGAAAAATAACCACGTACGATTATCAGGTGCCACGGTCTTCGACCTGGTATGAGGCGGGGAAAACACAAAGTTCGGCACTTCTTGAATAGCTGAAACATTGCAAACGGTATCGTCAACATTCTACAATTAAAACAAGTCTGCAGACTCTATATTGCAAGAACTACCTTTCTGATCCGATGGCGGATTGTTTGTTTTGTCCGGTTGCGAAAACGAAAACTGTTCGCTAGCATCTTGCTTCGCGCTCATTCTTCTTCCACCTTTCCTTGGTTTCGAGGCTGCCTCTGGGATCTCCTGAGAGCCAGAATCCACCGAGGTGTCCTTCCTCTTAGTAGCCTTTTTAACATTGCTAGGTTTCGGGTCTTCTTGAACCTCCTCTTCCGTCACCCCCTCTTCCACTATAGTTTCCTTGAGGATGCCTTTCTTGTGGGTATTCCTAGTTCTCTTGATCGTGTCTGCGTGCGGAATCTCGACGCTCGCAGCTCTTCTTTGTCTAGGGACCGACGTGGTCTGTCTCTTGCTGCTCGCACCGGACATTCTCTCCTTCAACGGTACACTCAATATTTCCTCTAACTCTTCGGGTATCGATTGTATCGATGACCTACGATTCCTGGTATTCCCAGCTGGACTGCTCACCGTTGCTACCACGTGTCTTCCTCTTGATACATTCAACGGAGGTTCGAAGTCCTCCTCCGGGATGACCTCCTTCGCAACGCTGTTGGCTCTCCGTGTCCTAACAGTGTCCACAGTTTCTTTAGGCACAGAACCAGCGCGTTTCCTCCCGAGCGCCTTAACAGTACTCTTCTCTTCAGCTGCCTCTTCGCTCGTCTTCGACCTATTACTTGCTCCCGCGCCTCTAGTCTTCGAGCCCTTGGTATCCGACTTCTCCTCCTCATTTTCAACCGCTATACTCGACGAGGACGAAGTCCTGCCGAGCCTCGTCGACTCTGGCACTTCTTTCTGCACGGAGGCAGCCCGTCTCGTGTTCCTTCTCACCGGAGTCCTGACCTCCTCCTGCTCCTCCGCAGCAGGGACATCCTTGGAGGATGCTTTCCTGCCTCTAGTTCTTCTTGACGGAGAAACGGCCAAGGAGTCCTCCTCGCCTTCTTCCTCCACAGGACGGACATCCTTCGCCACGGACGAAGCTCGTTTACCTCTGGTCTTCTTCGGAGTGGCAACGACTGGAAAATCTTCCTCCCCTTCTTCTCCTACGGGATGAACGTCCTTCGCCACGGACGACGCCCTTCTACCTCTAGTCTTTTTCGACGAAGCAGACCCTGGAGACTCTTCTTCCCTCTCTTCTTCTCCGAGGCTACTCTTGGCTATCAGCGACGTTCTTCTACCCCTCGTTTTCCTCGGAGTACTCGGCGAGACCTCTTCCACCTGTTTCCCCACAGGAGAAATATCCTTCGCTATCGAAGACGCTCTCCTACTCCTCGTTCTCTTTGGCGTCGACATCACCGTGTCTTCTTCTCCATGATCCTCCGCGAGGGAAATGTCCTTCGCCACCGAAGACGCTCTCCTACCCCTCGCCTTCTTCGGCGTAGAAGCCCTCGCGTCTTCCTCGGTTTGTTCCTCCACGACGGAAACATCTTTCGCGGCCATCGAAGCTCTTCGACCTCTCGATTTACTCGGAGAAGAGGTAACAGACGATTCCTCCGACACCGACGATCCCGTACGCCTGACACCTTCGTCCGCAGCGGCGATCGACGCGATCAGCACCTCTTTCATCAACGAGCTCGCTCTCCTCGATCTCAAGGGCGTCTTCGGGATCACCTTCGAGGGAGAACCGACTGCCGATGGTTTGATCTCTTTCGTTATCGAGGAGGCTCTTCTGGATCTAGTCATCCTCGAGGTGACGCCGTCGTTCAGCGACGAGGCTTCGTCGTCGACGTCCTTGGGCGGAGTTTTATCCCCTGCTCCGGACATAGAATTATTGTTGTCGAGGTGCTCCTGAACGTTCTTCCTAGGGTCTGGTGGAACGCTCGCGTCGGACTCGTCGTCGGTGATGTTCGACGCGTCGAACTCGCTGTTTCTACAAACCTGCATCGTCCGGGACACCGTCTCGATCACCTCGGTAGTCTCTTCGAGAGCTAGAACCATGTCCTCGGCGTAGTTGGACTCGTCGTCGGTGATGTCGAAGTGGTCGCCGTTCTTCAGATTGTCTATACGCTGTTCCTGCGCGTCGTTATCGACCTCGTCGCACAAGTGCGACGTGGAACTGTTTCCGAACGTGTTCGAGAAGCTCTCGAACTCGTCGTCGTTGTCCGCGTCTTCCTTGTCCTCGGTGTAGCTGACGTTCATCGCCATCTCTTCCTGGTCCTTAGAGATGCCTCCGTTCTTGTGTCGGCTCGACACGTCGCTGTCGTGGAACTTGAAGTGATTCGACTTCGGTATAGTCGGCGACAGGTTGTGTGTGCTCGAAGACGAGTTCAGTTCCTCCAGTTCTTTTTCTTCTTCCTCTTCTTCCTCCTCGTCGATGTTCATCGTTTCTTCACTGTTCCGGCAGGATCTCTCCAGACTCTCCGAAGCTATCGAGACGTTGGTAGAATTATGCGTGGAAGCCAGTTGCGAGGGGAGTGCGCTAGATCTTCTCAGAGGAGTGCCTATTTCGAAGCTGCTGTTCGGCGTGAGCACAGCAGGCGAGTGAAGGGAAGCGGAGAACCTTGAGCTACCCATTCTAGACGTGTGCGACATACCTTTCGACGGAGTTGGACCGAAATCTCCCAGCAAGCTTGACGCTTCCAAGTTGGCGTTTCCTATGCTTCTTCTGCCCGAATCCCGGAACGAGGAAGTCTGCAGGTGAGATCTGCCGATGCTCGGCCTGGGACGAGCAGCGTAGATTTTCGTGCAAGTGATGCTATCCCCCGACAAGACCGCGCTCTCCATCAGAGACTTGTCGGTCTCCAACGAGTTGAAGAACGCCTCCTCGCTTCTCTCCGAAGTTTGCATCCCACCCGAACTGTCCCCTACGCTGATCTCGTCGTTGCTGGCGTTCTTCTTCGACTGGGAAATGTTGAACCGTATCTGTCTGTTGATCTTCTTCTCTTTATCGATGGCTGCCGAGCTGCTGTCGGTGACTTCCGCCTGCACGGAACCAAGGCTCGGCGACGTCGAGCTCCTTATAAGCTGTCTAATCTTCAGGATAGAATGAGGCGTCTCGACGCAAGTGCCCCTGTGAGACACCTTGCGCTTCACCAACGGAGTGCTGAACGCTGCGCTCATAGCCGCATCCCCGTCGTCCACCAGTTTTCTGCGCTTCACCCTCTCCGGTGTTCTCCTACTGCTGTCGTCCTCCGCCTGCACCTCGTCCAACGTCCGTTTTCTATGTATCTCCTGCATCACTTTCGGAGACATGACGCAGTCGATGTCGATCTGTTCATCGATCGATTTGAGCGTGGTGCACGGAGCGGTGATGAACGGGATCACAGCCTTCTCTTCCCTGTGAAAGGTCTCCTTGGCTTTTTTAATCACCGTCTCGTAGATGCTCGTTGCTCGTTCGCAGTTCTTGTTGTACGTCATCGGTCTCGGATACCTGGGCTCTGTCCCAGTCTCCGAGGCGGATTTGCTCATGTTCATCGAGAACTTCTTCATAATGTTCGGCAAAGTCGCGTTGTAAGCGTTCAACATGTCCACGTGATCGTTTTTAGTGGCAGGGTTGGATCGGACAACGGCGAAACTGCCGCTGTTCGCTTCCATATAGCGGCAGCGTTGCAAATAGTACAACAGCCTCACGTCCTCGGACTTGCTCTCCTCCAGGAACTTGTCGAACATCTCCTCCTCCTCGGTGTCCAGGGCTAGGTGCAACACGTCGGTCAGCCTGTCGTAAGCTTTGCACGACTGGAAGAAACACATGAGCAGCTGCGCGTAATGTGTCTGCGGCCTGTGATGAAAGGCCGATTGGACTAGACCATGTTCCACCGACAGGTCGATCAACATACTTTGATCTTGAACCGACGATAGAGGAGGCTTTCTTATGCGCAGGTACATCAGAGCCAGCTTGTGCTGATTGTTTCTGATCAGGGTTCTCAAAACCAGCTTGTGATGCCAGTCTTTCACGTCAGGATCAGAGATCAGCTGGCCAGTCATCATGCTCAGGAATCCGCGGTAGTCCTGGTGGTCCAGAAGCCAGAATGCTTGCGTCAGCTCGGTGATGCTAGAGCTGATCTTGAACGACGAGGGATACTTGATCAGCTGATCTACACCCGCGTAGGAGTCCGATAACTCCAGATCTAGGTCCATCAGGAGGTAGATCGTGATTTGATGTTTGCACTCGAGTTTATCCGCCTCTCCTTGATCGCAGTCCGTTAGGTAACTTCTTAGCAAAGATTGCAACGACGGAGGAGGATAGTAACCATTCGCGGACACGTCTCCGGACTCCCTTTTCCATTGGGAACTCAGAGCAGGACACTCCCGTGCTATCAGCTCGTCTATGAAGAACACTTCCTTGATCTCGCCAGGTTGTTTGTCGTTTACGACAGAATCCCTCTTCACTTTGTACAAGTGATGCAATTTTTCGTAAGGGTAAGGTATTTTCACTGCGGCAGGCATTGGCGCCTCCATGTCCTGCGATTCCGGCAGCAAGCCTGCGTCGTAGAACCACAGAAGCACCTGGAAATACATCGACACGCGTCTCAGTGCTTTTCGTTGCTTCACCAGACCGTTCGTCTCCAGCGGCAATTTCGACACCACGTTCGACAGACACTCCAGCTGCTGGTAACAAAATCTCAAAGTCTTCAGCTCGGACTCGCCGATGTTGTTGCCCGATTGGTCGAACAGAGGCACGCATAGATGATCGGCGATCATTTTTATAGAAGCTGTCCGCTGTATACCCCATTTCAAGAAGCTCGGATACATGTACGCTGCACTGCCGTCCGACCATTCTTTCGCGCACCTTATCAAGAAAGTCACCCAGTGTTGCTCCAAGCAAAGAGACAATAACATGTCTCGCTGGGCGTTATGGTCGCTCGAGAAGGTTACCTCTGTGTTGAACGGTACCAAACCGACAGAGAGACACTTGTGGAACATCTCGGAGGGTTCTGTTAAGAGAATTGGTCCGGCAATTGCCATTTCGTGAAGCAGCTCGGCTTGGACACCTCGAGACAACCAACACGTTAACTTCGACCGGCTCAGCTCCATCCACTCGAGTGCTAACGATCTTGGATAGAACAGTTCCTCCGATGAACTTAGTCTGTTGTTCGGAAATTCTTGCAGAGTACGAGGAACGTAAGTGCAGCTAACCATCTCATTGCACGCCACGTCAGACGGTCGACCTTCGGTGTCGTAGCTGGCCAATATACTGTTGGGATTCTTGCATTCGTTCACGGTTCGAGGCATCTGCTCTTTGTACCATTGATTCAAGTCGAACAGCAACGTCCGACCAGTGCTGGAGATCAACAACAAGCTGTCCTCGCCTCGTCTCGACTCCGATTCTGTCTGATCTGGATTCACTTCTCGTTCGATCGCGGATAGATTCACCACTCTGTCGTCCGCGTCCAATTCGAATTCGAATTTAAGGCTCGGCTCCGCTTCCAGATTAAAGTACAAGTTCGTCCCCCTGTCGGAGTACTTTCGCTGGAATAGTAACGAGTACATTCTCAGAAGAGGGGGCACCTTCGAAGATTCGTCTTGGAAAACGACCCATAAATAATAGAACGGTCTAGGATCGTCAGCTGGCTCCAACAACGCCAAATGCGTTACGATCATAGTCTCGTCTACCGGTAAACTTATCGACCCTACGGAACCATCGTTCTGCCATATTATCACTCTACCTAGACATCCGGATATCAAGCAGCCGATTTTTGTCGAACTGACGATGGTATTTGTTAACCGTTCGTCCAAGAAACCGGTCGACTCGAATTCTTCCCGATTGAATCCAACGTGCTTTTCTATGCCTGTAAATATATACGAAATGTTATTACTAGACAAAATAAAAATGTTCCGCATTGATTGTGGGCACAGTAGGAGTAAAATAAAAATTGATTTCGTCCCTTAATGATTTTGTTGCGTTTAAAACAACGTTACAGCGTTCTTAAATTTGTCTAATCTGTTATTGTTTTATATTTCACCTGGCCAATTTCTTCATAAATGCATAAAGATCCGCGGTCTAGTGATTACGCGCGTATTTTTGGGAAGAATGAGCAAGACTATGGAGGATCTCTTACGTGGATTCATTAAGTTGCAAACCATATGTTTGCTCTTGTTCAACTGGTTCCTATGGAGAGAATCTTTCGATGTTACAAATTCTATATCAGCTGGATTAGATTCGTCCATGATAAGAGACAAATCATCCGGCATCTCCCAAGCAGATCTCTGAAGATCGATCATGAGATGATGAAGATTACGTAATACTATGCAAGCTATCCCCTCCATTTGCATTAGGAAATTATCTGGTCTCTTCTTGTTGAACTCCTCCCATCTTGCTCCACCGGATACAATACAAACCTGCTCCACTCCTACCGGCATCTGTAAGCACGTAGACTATCAGTAACAATTCCAAATGCTTCGCCAATGTTTTGATGTAGAACAGGCATGGCTGATGTAGAACCTACTTTTATAGCTCGAAGAACACGAGAGCTAGCACAGTCGAAGACACACACCAAGCCTGTGGAATCTTTAATTCTAGTGGCGCCATTGTCTAAACCAATTAGAAGCAACGGTAATTCTCCAGGCTGTGCTGGAAATTCACACACACAGGCGATCTTCCCACGAAAGGTCCACGAGCTGATATTTTCTCCGGTCCTTGTGTTGAAAATGATTATATGGGAACCATAGTTCAACCAAGCATATCTAGTATCGCTTAGAAAGCCTCCGCAGTGGCTATCGATACCGCTATAAGGTTGCGAACCGTTAGACGATCCTCCTTTGTTTCCATCGGTATTATTGGATTGAGATGAGAACGCATGTTGAATGTCTATGACGTTGTGTATCTGTGGACAAAATAAAAAGTAACTTCAATGTCTTCGTAAATGCGTAATTCCTATCAAACTTCCAGTCAAAGAATGTTAAAATGTTAAACTAAAAATGTTATAACTAAAATAATTGTTTCATTTCAATTGAAACGCGAGTCATTTTGTCCAGATCGAGGTGAGAGTAACTAAATATAAAATCTTAATACAAAATACATGTTCCTGCTTTGAAAATGCATAAACATTCAGTGAAATAAATAGCCCATGAGAGAAAATTTCGCAATATATAGGAGAGAAGAGAAAATATTTGACAATAAGATTTACCTCACAGTTCACTTCTTCTAACTCTTTCATTGTTTAGAGCCAATATTAAAGCACAGTGGATGCGAGAAAATCATTTATACGTTCTTTCGCTAAGGTCACCATAAGGTTATGTTGCCGCCAAATTTCCACAATTCCGTCACGTCCCTACGAAGACGTATACCATCAACTTGTAGCCTGTATATTCACAACACCGTCCGATAGAGTACCGTTAACACCACGTAATTTAGAAACACGCGAGAAATCTTGGTGTTACATTAAAATACGTTTCACCACTCGTGCATTCATTTTAAAACCTCAACTATACAACCGCGAAGTACGTTAGGAAACGCTACCAATCGCACACGTGCTGCCAACTATGTTTGAAAATGACCGGGCATTTGAAATACTTCGTCCACTATATATGTCGCCGTAATTATTTTCATACTCCAATCAACCTACAGTGCGCTCATTTAGCTTTCATTACGAAATTTTAATCGGGAAATGTATGATCTTAGCCGCTGTTCCTCTAAACTCTAAAGCAAGGGTGGGCATGGTTGGGGCTCCTCAAATTCCTGCTTCCCCCACCAACCTCCCTTTCATACTGCATGCACCTTCGTCTTCGATTTTTCTCCCTTTCTTCCACAGAAGGCGCTTAGCTGTGCAAAATACTGAAAATACGATGAAATACGATTGCCCACGACCCACCCACAACCACATTGCGCACATATCTTTTGGACACATTATGATAGGATTGGGCACAAGAAGAATCGGACACTTTCTTCTCCGATTTACTTTTGCTATTCTTTCGAAATTTCGAACTTCGAACGAGTATCGATATATCGCATTTGTTGAAATGAGATTGCGTTATAGGGTAGAACGCAGTTCGTCTCATATATATTTTTAGAAATTTTATCAATTCTCTAATTTAATACACAATTACGATACACTTATACGAAGCATAAATTAATGCTATATAACTCGTTATATACTTTACTTTATTGTATAAGGAACGAAAAAAGTGTTACCAAAAAAGAATCGATGTAAATATGGAATAATGTCCGACGTGTTAAATGTATTTCCTGATTTCGTTTTAGTGTTATTATATTTTCTCTTTACATAATTATGTAA
>CM052315.1:5738066-5793182 GCA_028455605.1 Lasioglossum malachurum
ATTTTCGACACTAACGACAAGTGTTCGAGCTTCGAGACCTCATCCATGTTTAACGTTTGTAAGCCAGCACCAGGCACCAGCACCAGCCACTACTGATCGCTGATATATATACTATGGATACGAGATTCCCATAAGCCAGCCGTACAGCTGTTGAAGCCAGTAGAAGAAGGCACTTTCTTTTGCCAGCGCCGCCAAATGTCGATGCCGGAACACTGATATTATTTTAGTGTGCGTCTCACTACTGTATATATATATATATATATATCAGTGGTGCGTCTGCGCGTGGCGAAGTGAGGCAAAGCGTTGAGCTCCACGGGTGATCGCGGGGTGTGGAGGGAAGCATAGTTCATAGTCTGACATTTGGTGGCGCCTCTTGCAAACTGGTAAAAGGAGAAAATAATTTATTTAGACATTTAGTGATTATAAATAAAAGCGTGGAGCTCCCACGAAGATTACATCAATATATGTAGTTTAGCGCTTCACGCTTTTATTTATAGTCACTAGTGTCTAAAAAAATTATTTTCTCCTTTTTAGTGCATTTTAATATAAGCATGGTTTTTAAAAAGTTTTTTTATTTTCTACTTTCTAGTCTTTTTTAAATGGAACGCAAGATATAGTAGGGATACATAGTATATTTATGCAAGCTCCACGAATGTTGTAATACACGGATATTTATATGACATTTATGTAGACTGTATAAGCACCGACTCTATTAGGTATAAGTATAGTAAAGTATATACTATAAAGTGTGGCGGATGTCGATGATGTATCATTAATAAATCTTCAACGTTCCCTTTCATCCTTTCCACTCCGAGAACAGGGTTTTTTACATATTCTAAATTTTTAATGATAATAGCATAAGGAATTATGCTTACTGACACTTCGTATAGGTAATCCATTTATTTATTACGTCACCAACAATTTTCGCTTTATGAACAGTTTGTTACAAATCGTTGTACAATAATAATATACATTGTGAAAATATATAAAAATTCAAAACCCCTCCCTTAAAGAAAATCGTACGCTTAAATTAACAATTAAAGGTACACGCACTTATGAGTAGTCTAAAGGTCTAAGTGCACGCAGAAAATTTGTTCAAAAGTTTTGTCGAGATTCTACGCGTTATACGTCGCGTAACAGTTGTAAATATATGCATATATCTTAAAAAGTGATCGAAATCGCGGTATAAAACGATACTTATCATTAAGTAGAAGAAGACTTTAAAATATTTCATTGTTTTATATCTATCGGACGAGTATTGTCGAAATATCTTAGATAAAACTGTAATGACACGTGGTTCAAGTTACATCGTGTTAAACAGTAACAATCACAGCGCACTTGTTAACAAATAAGTTGAGAATGCACTATCAAATACGATCAGTCTGTTGAGAGGATTCGCATTAACGTGTAGAACTGTTTACGCTACGGTGTTTCCATTACATGTATGCATAGAATTGAAAACCTGATGATAAAAAGAATTACTAATCGGGAACGGCTATGTTCTACGCGTTATTGCTTTCATCGGAAGAGACATTAAGTATTACTGTCGTCCTAAATGTAGTTCCGGCTGTATAATGAATACTTTCCACACTTTGCCACAGTTCGACCTGTGCTCCAAAGCTAAGTATTTTCTCATTGGCACCAATAAATAATCGTATGGGTCTGTATTCAACTGATACTCTTGCATAGCTTTATAAATAGCTTTAAACGGCGGCTGTTTCTGCGAATGAAACGTACCTCGAGATCCGTGCAATACCAGAGCACCTTCTTTCTCCGCCTTGGTACAAACAGGCATGTACATGCAATGGTCCGGTCTGTAATTGTATCTGCAAGAGTACACGTAAAGTTTCTCAGGATGATAGTGGAATATAATGTTGATTATATCTTGATCCCCCCATGTAATCTTCAGCTTGTATTCCTTGTGGATGGGTATCACGTAGTCTATCCATCTGAACTCTCTCATTCGCGTCAAGTTCATTAACATCACTCCAGAATTCACACCCAATTTTCCATAATACGGGTGTTTCGCAAATCTGTTGTACCATCCTGTGTTAGGATCTTCGTGCTCGGGGCTCAGAGCTGCCAGTTGACTTGAATTCATCTTCTTAAATTCATCCCAGATCTTCTCTGGTGGAGCCAAGAACAGAGTATCCGTGTCTACGTACAGAACGGCGTCTGTATCGTTTAAAACTAACTGTAAGAGAAAAAAAATCTTGGATTATTCGGAGGACCTTGAATGTTTCAGGGTTTATCCACTGTAGTGTCTTGCAGATTTCGTACGAAAACGATTCTCATTCCTCGATACTGCAAAGATGAAGCTTTTCAGTAGCCAAAAGCAGTAGATAAAAGATCAATCTAGGCCATGATCGCCCTCAGAACCCTACTTTTACATTGATGAGGCATAATTTGCATTATTCGGAAGCATACAGCTGCGCATGTAGCTGTTTACCATTAAGCTGCCATAAATTACACCTCGTAAACATAAAAATAGGACTTTTGAGGGCGATTGCAGACTAGATTGATCTTTTATCTAGCACTTTTGCCTACTGAAAAACCCTGTCTTTGCACTACCAAGAAATGAGTGTCCCATACCCTTGCAACCCTGGAAACGAGTCTATCCCCTTAATGCACTTACAGGTAGAAACAATCTTTGAGCTGCGCAAGGCTTGAACAGCTTTTTCCACATAGCCGCGTCGCTTCCCTTGGGGAAGGTGATAGACTTCACTGTAAAGTTGAAGCTTTTGTTGGACAATAGCTTCCATTCGGCTAATTTATCCTCGAATGGAGGAATTAGATTGTCTTCGGCTAAAATGATGAACCGTAGATGTCTGCTGGTGAAAACCAGGGCCGATTTGAGCATTGTCAATGCTTCGTCCAGTCTGTCCCCACAGACTACAACGCATATCGTCATTTCCCCTGTCGTAGGGGACGGTGTACCCTTTTTGGCAGTGGTCGAAACAATGACAGCCTCTTTGGTCGGCGCATCGTATACTTTGTTCGAAAAGTTGGTCAAGTTAAGCAGTATTATAAGCGCAACGAAGATAAGGCACAAGAAAAATAATTTGTACACAGATTTCATCGTTGTACTGTGAAAATTTCACATCCTCCACCGAATTCTCTTTGATACACAATCGGTGGGCGACACTGTGGCAGAACTTGGCATTTTGACGTTCTCCACAGTTGTTCCAAACACTCAAACGTACATTTCTAACCTCTCACCGTCGCGGGGAAACAATGTTAACAGGTTAACAGAATGTTGCGTACGGTTATGTGCATAAATATTATGCACGAACGACGAACAGCAACGTTAAATCCATTCAGAGAATGGAAAACTTACTTTTGATCGCGATTTAAAAGAACATTTTCACCGTAGAACCGTCCGGACTCTTCTACTTTCGAAAATATCGATTGAAGTGTTCCATCTTGACAACAGAACCTGTTTTGAACTTTGAACACCCACCTGAACACCCACGGACTACGGAGTCCGTATGTAGTACGGACCAGTACTGTATTTGTATACTATATATCTCCATTGATTCGGTGACGGTATGCATGGTCGGTAATCTGTTTGCATTTTTTTTTTCAAAAGGGGAAAACATAAGAAACAACCTCGCGTTTACATATTTTAAAAGATTCTTCGGCATGTATATATTTCAAATATTATTTTTCGTAGTATGTTACAAATATACAGTGACATTCAAATAAGAAAATTCTATAAAAATTTCTCAAAAATAACAACGCTATACAAATATATTTACATCATTTGGGTCTTTACATATTTTTTTCTGTGAAAAAACATTTTTACTAAATCCTATTTTTACTGGAAGTTTAGTCATTGGTCCTTCGAAGCGTGAAATCGTAGGTTTTAACAATGAACAATTACATTTGACAAAAATCCAACGAGATCGTATCGGTTTCCGACCTTGGACACTAGACTCATTTGATTCTTGTGGAAACAGTCAGTCTATGGTAACAAAGAAGTAGTTTAAAAATTTCGATTCGATTCCTCTTCGCCACTTTTTATTCCTTCTTTGTGTCCTCGCGCGAATGTTCCTTGGCTAACAATTTCTTTTCTACAATAATTACATGTATCACGACGGTGGTTTCTCTAATGCCATATTGTGATCCAAATGATCGCAGTGTATAGGACATTGATGATAGGACACAGCGCTAGCATGACCCGATCTGCCAGAAGTCATAAGCTCTCCTTGCTCCCACACATCCTCCGCAGGATTATAAATTTCTACAATTCTTAAAAAGTTCTCTCCATCGTATCCTCCTAAAAGGGCATCATCAAGGGAATCAAGTACTCGAATATCAACGAGTGCAGCTTAACAGGTTAGGGTGTACAGTTGTTCTTACCCATTGCATACAACTTTCCATCTAGAACCGTCACGCTGAGTGCACTACGGGCAATAGTCACGCTACTAACAAATTCCCATACGTCTTTTTCTGTGTCGTATCTTTCGACAGAATTTAATTGTCTAGTTCCATCGTATCCACCTACGACGTATATATATTGACCGAGATTAGCTACTCCAGCCCCTGACCGACTGCTCTTCATCGGCGAAACCATTGTCCATTCGTCATTCTCAGGGTGGTAACATTCTACAGAGTTCAAACGATTCGTCCCGTCGAAGCCACCGATCGCGTAGAGTAATCTGTTGGTGTTAACATTCACGTAAGCATTGTTTCGGGTCTGTAACTTTAACTCTCGTTTCCAGGATTGCAAGGGTGCGGACTTACGCCTCGTAAACGTAAAAATAGGACTTTTGAGTACTGGAAAACCCCATCTTTGCATTATCGAGAAATGAGAAGGCGCATCCCGCACCCTTGCAATCCTAGGAACGAGTCCAGCAGTGATCGAATATAATTTACCTATTTACCACCGCTACTCCAACGCCCAATCTTTTGATGTGCATCGATTTCACGTTGCTCCACGCATCCATATCGGGATCGTAGCATTCAACGCTACTGTGATACTCTGCACCAGCGCTACCTCCTACAGCGTACAACAATCCATCCATTACCGCTACTCCTACGCGGTTTCGCGGTACAGACATTGGACTACACGCTCTCCATTGATCTGTAACTGGATTGTACCTATCAACCCAATCACTGTCATATCTGTGCACAGAATGAAAGGTCTTTAACTTCGACTCTAGTCTGTTCCGTCGCTCTTCCCTCACGATGTGCTTACCTACTCTCCGGCGAGTTGTTCCTCCCGCCGACAGCGTAAAACATGCCCTTCAAAAATGCTCCGCCTAAACCGGATCTAGGAACGACCAGTTTCGCGTGTTGCGTCCAGCTTTTCTCGTCCGCATTATACCCTTCCAAAACGTCCAGCGAATGTTTCAGAAATCCGCCGGCGATGTATATAACTCTTCGAGTGTTTGGTGTTCTCTCTTTGACGACCGGCTTCTTGTGCAGGGTCAAGTCTTTAAATATTTGTGCAAGGTACTCTTTACATGCAGGTACTTTTTTTAATACGTCACAGTTCTTCATCTGATCCCTAAGAAAATTCGGGGTGAGGTATTGGCACCTGACCGCGTGCAGTATGTGTTCCATTTTCGCTCCTCTGGCTTCTTCGTTGTACTTTACCCATTTCAACACGGCATTGTACACTTCTCTCTCTTCCTGCACGTTCAGCTCGTCTCTCCTCACTAGGGCTACCAATTGTATCGCAGATAATTGCAGAAACTCCTCTTCCTGACATATTTGACTAAAATGTTGAACAATAAATTGATTTGCTTTCTGGTGTAAACTTTGACAGTTATGTTGCTCGGCAAAATTCGCGATTCCAATCGCATTCGTCGGATCTAACTGTTTTTCCAGAAATGTGCAACAGGCCTCTATGACATTACTAACCTGTGATGAAAACGACAATAAATATGTGTACAGAGAAAAAAAAGATTGCGTACTAAAACATTAATTCCTTTGTTATTAATCTACCTGGAACATAGTGGCTGCCGACAAAAGTGAACACACCGTGATCTCTGTAACCCTTATTTGACCGGTGTACATAAAGAACATTAGACGCGCCATTGCGGTTGGACAGACACCCTGAAGTTTCACCCTGTTCATTTCAGATTCTTTCAAGCCTCCTGTAAACATCGCCTATAACATTACGAATGGTTTTATTCGTTGTTCTATAACAACCGCATTAACGTTCTATAAATTACCTTGAAATACGGACTGGCAGCTGCTAGAATAACTTTATGCGCGTGAAACAGTTCCGAGCCCACTTCCAGCACAACATCGGTAAGCATGTGATGAGTACGCATAATGAACATCATCTTCATGGCATCCTTGATGTAGCTGGTCATATGAAATGTCATGTCACCGAGGTCTTCATGTCTATCCATACCCTCCAGATCTTTATCATCGGATGCCATGAACGGCAAGCTAGATCCAAGATTCTGATATTGGAAGCTGCTACGAGCTTCCTTTCTGTTGGAAGAATCTCTCTTGACTTCATCCATTAAAATAAACTGAAAAAAAATATTGGAAAGTCAAACGAGGTAGTCCAGTGGCATTCGATAACCATTTGAGTGCTGGAACCGAGCGTTCCCGAGTTCGCTGCCTAAGGGGATAGTCTCGTTTCTTCTCATTTCTATGTTTACAAGGCGTAATTTGCATTATTCGGCAGCATGTAGCTATCACACAGCTGCGCATGTAGCTATTTTCATAATTACACCTTGTAAATGTAAACACAGGACTTTTAAGGTAGACAGCGGTCTGGATTGATCTTTTATCTAGTGCTTTTGACTACTGAAAAACCCCATCTTTGCATTATTGAGAAATGAGACCACCCCCTTATCGGTCGAACCTTTCCGCGCTCGGACTTTGTCAACGCGTGTTTTCACTGTTGCCGTTCACAAAAATCGCTCGAAAACGGAAATTCGTACTGTCACAAGTTTCGGCGGTTCACACCGAGCATGGATTAACGAAGCAAAGAAGCTCTATCGCGTTGTCGAACATTTTTCGATTCGTATTTTCGTGCAAGACCTGTGACACTCGGAACGGTTACCAAACACGATGCGTTCTTGTGACGCGACAATCAACGCACTATATGTATTCGCCTTGCATTTATCTTGGAAAACGATCGCGTGAATACACGCGTTGTAACGCAAACACTTACGACTTACACGAATGACTAAGAAGCCAAGACAGGCCCTCCGACGGATTGAGAAAAATGCGAATATATTTAAAGGAACTCGAGTGCTTGGCCGTGTCAATTTTCTTGACATCCGTCGTGATCAAGAGGGGGGGAATGGATGGAGCCGAGCGGTCATAATTCGACGATTAATTCATCGATGATGCACTGTATGACTTAGACGAGAATTAGGCGAATGCACTCTCTCTCAGGTTCTCTCGGCTCTCGGTGAGCGCGAGCGCGATTATGGTTGCTGGAGACAGTGTGCGCGCACGCATTCAATCTACAGTTTACGGGACCTTGCAATAAACCACACAAGGTGCAGTGTTTCTTTTGTCCGAGCCTCGGGATAGACAAACATTAAAAACAGTGTTTTTCTTGTCTCGGCCACTGCACAATCCTGCGGACGCTCGTGTATGTATCCTTTCTTTTTGAGAAATTTGTCATGCGCGCAACAAGCAGCGTCTATAGGGTTATCCCATCGAAACAAGTCGATAACCGTCTGCTTCCAGCCATAGTCGACACAGATTCTCTGTGGAATCGAATAAGTATCAGGGGGAATATTTTTTCTCGGTATTTATGTATGGTGGTGACAAAATTGTCGGACGCCGAGCGGACACGTGATTATTAACACGATTGTAACCGGTACTCGGTTGTCAATTGTGTCGCGTCAAGCATCACACCATCGAACACGCACACACACTTCGGTAAATCGAAAATTTTTGCGAGCCGAGCAACAGCAGCAGCACCGACAGGAACCGCGTCGTCGGAACAGACACAAACGAAAGTTCGACCGTGAAACAGCACTCGTGATCGTAGATGACGTGAATGACTTGCAAATTCTTCGGTTCGCGCGCTTACTCTGCCCGATGAACCACGTATTAGCTATCGCGTCGCACGCGCGTTGACTCTGTACTTTTCGGACCACTCATTTTCTCCGCACCTTTGAACCACCAGTTCCGCTGACTTTTTCACGTATCATGGTTCGATTTGTACGAGATCCGATAATCAATTAGACATCTGGATACCACGGGTACTCGCCAAGTACCCGAACAACTATATTTAGTTATTTAGTCACTCTGTTAGGCGACCACCTCTGTAAATATCGTACTACAACCGTAACTTTCGAGTTACACGCCGTTTTCCGAGCAATAAAATACGTAGAACGTTGAATATTCATTATTAGCCTATACCAGAAGGTTTGCCAGTTTCATTTTAAGATCATTTTAAGATATATATATAATGGACTTCGGTTTTTCTCTTGACCCCTGTGATAATCTATTTACATAGACCAGGCATGTCAAACACACGGTCCGACCAAAACGTTAATAAAAAGAAATGTGTTTCTGCGTTATTTGGAGTTTTTATTGCGGCCCTCGAATAAATTTATAATACCTGATGAGGCCCACGAACCCTGAGCTATAGAGACGAAATCACGAAATCTCGTGTGTGGTGCACTACGATTTAGAAACAATTGTAATCGGCTTATTTATAAAGGCGCCAACCTTGGTAGTAGAATACACATGCAGAAAATGAACTCTAATATGTTCTATCGAGTTTATTAAAATATTTTGACATTGTCTTGCAGATAGATGTTTATTCGATAAAGCTTATAGACGACGGTACACATTAATATCGATCATTATTGATCGGTGATCGTTCTCCGTCAAGTTCGTATACGTGGTATTCGATGAATGAAGTACGCCGCGTATTTTGAGACAATATATTTATTTCTTATTAATATGGAGTTTTCAACAATAACAGTGTAATAGTAGGCGTAACAAGAGAGACGAGGTAGGTTACGAGGAACCTAACCTAATACCGTACGCCAACAAGTCACCGCGTCAACAGAATACTCGTGATTGTTTATGGCTACAATAATAAGGTTTCTCCCTACTTTTATGCTCTACGGATAGTTTTTACTATTTCACTAAAGTTGCGTGCACCGTGCTCTTTTTTTCTCTCCTTTGTTTTCTCGTTTGTTTTGTTCGCCGCGAAGTCGAAATAGATCGGACACAGATTTTGCAACTTTAATGTAATCGACAGACTGCGGATCGATTTGTGGCATTGCAGCATATTCATTGTTTTCTCTTCGGAAATGCTTATTTAGTTTCGATATATTCAGAGTAATAGAAAAAAAATCGATGAGACCTTATACACGGTGTCTCAACTAACTTGTTCACTCAGAATAATTAAACGATACATTTTATGAAAATTGTAAAACATGAAATTTAAATGGCTTCGAGGGGCCTGTCTCGTACGGTACTTGCTTTTTTTTTTTATGGGTGGAGACGTTTCGGAAATTTCAAGGTCACCTTCATTTCTTTATGGAATGACCTAATTTTTACAATTTTCATAAAACGGGGTGAACAAGTTAGCTGAAACAACCTGTATATGTATGCATCACGACATCCGCAGTCTACATAGCGTAGTCAGACTACTGAATGGGGGGTGCGATCAATCGAATCAAATATATCTATATATATATCGAAACATGAGAAAGAAATCGTATACAGTATGAAAATTCAATGACGATAGAATTTGATATATCTTTTAATCAACAACTGGCTTCGAGATCATTCAATTCTGTGCAATCGAGAAGCTTACGAATATGTTTTCCTCGTATGCGCAAAATTCCGTTGTAACGGTCACCGAAAATATACATTTTTGTAGACACAGGAATTTGATTCCGTGCATAGAATTCGATGATTTAAAATGCTCTTTGTATTCCACGTTTCTCGATTTTTGCATTATATTCCTGTTCTCGACGAAGCGATAAGAGGTTTCTCTTTCCCACTGAAGGTCGAGTAGTAGTATTATATGAGATGCGTATATATGCAACGTTTGATCGTTATCGATGCATTTTTTGAATACATGGAAAGAAAAGTATTTCGCGAGATGTTCTTTGATTCGGTATGATTGTAACGTTAGTTGGCAGGACTCCGAAAATTAATATAACATTAGTTGAAATTATGGCAGTGCTTTGTAGTGTATAATAATCTTATTGCCATTAGAGATGGAATTAATATATTATGGCTAATACGATGCTAATAAGAATGTTTTAAGTACTATTTACATTTCTAAAAACCGAATGGTAAAGACGTACTTTAGACTTATCGAGCAACGCACAGCTATAGCCTTCTCTTCTGACAATCTTTTCCCTGTTGTTTTGATTTCTGGTCGCATCGAATGTATATCGCTTAGAAATTACTGCCAGCACTTTGTAATATCAATTTAAGTGGAAAGAAAAGAGCAATGGTAAATTCAACGGCGTACAGTGGTAGTTCAACCGAAATGAATCCTCTAGAAAATAATCTTATTTTATATAGGCCGATATATATATTTCTCAGCGATCTCTGTGTTACTTTTTCTTCTAAAAATTAGCAAAAATAGTACACACGGTCCAACAAAAATATTTGCTCTATTCTTTCCATACATTCTCCCAACTGTACAGGTTCTTGTTGGCGCACAATGAAGTAGGGGGCTCGACCTTTAATTCAGTGCAATAATGTCTCTTCAGGTATCTAGTAGAAGACACGTATGTACAAGGACTTTCAGAAGATAGATTTCTTTTATACATGCCTGAACGAATCGCAAACACAACATATACATATATTTATATATCTTTATATATACACGTATACATGTATACAGTACACGCGTTTGCGTCTACGTCTACGTATACATGTACACGTGACACCACTACTGAACCAAATTACTGGCAGAACCCACTTATCAAAAAATTATAGCTACAGTTAATATAATAAGTCTATTTTTGATTTATTTAGGCTTGGGTGACTCTAAACTGGCCCCCTATATTTGTATTTTGATTATCTCCTGAATGAATTGCAATACAATGTTGAATCGACACCAAACAAGATAAAGGATAAAGAAATATCGGTGTCATTGTGTGTTATTAATTGGCGAGTTCACTACGCGTTTATCAACTTGTTGTCTGATAAAAGCGACTGGCGTGAACCTATGTATACAGGGTGTCCTATTTGAAGCGCTTACACTTCGAACACGGTGTATACGGTAAGGTGCGTTCACGACCATACAGAAATCATGATTGAAATAGAAATTAACGAGTAATGCAATTATTCAGAACACTTTCATCGGTAGTAGTCACCTGTGTGTATGCGTGTGTGTACGCGCGTACGCGTTTGTACGTATATACAGTCTGTCGCAAAAGTTTGCATACTTTATCAACATCGATAAACTTATCAATTAAAATTCAATCGATTCCGCGAATCCAATGTTGTTGTACGACCAGTTGCCAGACAAGTGTCGCTTTGCGTTAAAAGTTTTCGTTTCACTGTATGTATGAAGATATTCGGAATTTTCCACGTTTACGGAAACTTTTACGGCCGACTGTACGCATGCGACACGTGCGCGCGCGCATGTACGCAAGTATGTGTGTAATCATACAGCAAAATCGAACTCATCGGAGACATTTGATCACTATAGTTACTGCGTCGAACAAGATTCATACGGCTTACATTCACTGGGAGAGCTTACATTTCGACATTTCAAAGACTCTGCAACCTGTTAGCCGGGGAGTACGAGTTGGCTCGTCTAGCGTGTTCAACGAACGCTTCGCCTCCTTATTTATACCGCTAAGAATCCTTACATTTCGCTTATGTGGGGATAGTAATCTATATTAGTATAAACTATATGTTACGCGTTCGCACGGTTCACGATCGACAAATGTCGCCCCGGTTAACAGGTTCATCGAGATAAGTCCAAATACAACGGTCTACCGTGAAAACTATGAAACTAAACGACGTCTAGCTCTACACCTCCGATAGTAATATTAGAGAGAGTTGTTTGTTCGGAATACGAGATATAATGCTATTCAAGTAAAGAATTGGGCGGATCGACTACTCCTAAGGCCTCGCTCATCAATTATTTAAAATTATAACTGTTTTGTTAGTCCCGTACATCCACTCTACAAAGTCTAGCAATCGAATAGCAGGAGCAAACGAGAGAGGCAGAGAGAGAGAGAGAGAGAGAGAGAGAGAGAGAGAGAGAGAGAGAGAGAAAAAGAGCGAATTAGGTCAAGTTCAATAGTCATGTCTCATTTCATGACTCTTGAATGCTGCTCAGAATCGATAAGGTTTCAACGAGTATACCTGCAATGTACTCGGTCCATATAAGTTAGTTTCGAAGACGGGTACAGTAGTGTACGGATAACTGTCGCTTTCTGCCCCCAGCTCACTCTTTATGCGTGACGGGACTTTCGGTGAGCATGCGCCTCTTATCTATACAAAATAAACTTTCTACGCACGTCATTAGTCCTGAATCTTTCCACTCTATTCCCAAAGTTTACTCGGAGGCATCGAAACCTTGTAATAGAGGATAATTGTGATCAAACCGCAGCCGTTCGCGCAATTATTCGTGCACTATTGCAAACAAACGACAGAATGTTTCTCTCATTGCACAATGTGAAACGACAGTTGTCTTTTTGTTCGTTCTCTCTGTTTCTCTTACTTCCTTTGATTTCTTCAATTCCCGGAACGACGCGTCATGCAATTCCTGGGACAAATTCTCGTCTCTTATCAGTCTAAAGAACCGATCAAGGGCAATGCCACACTTCGACTACGGATACAGCAAACACGTGGTTACCTTTTCACGAATCTTAAATTGTTATGGACAAACCGAGTCATCGTTACGATGGCATATTTGGTGTTTGCTAATTGGGGATTCCCCATGATCGGTACAAAAATGATACATCTTGAAATTTCTCCTCGTTCGCCGAGAACGATAATGTATAGACTGCGGGACCTTATGCAAAATAAAAATTCAACTTAACATGTTCAACCACTCGTACTATAACATCGAGTCAGACTCGCGACGAAGATTCTGAACGAAGTCCATTTTCTTGTTGTTAATGTACAGGTATTGGAGAACATATACATAGGTATGCAATAGATATAAATTTTCTCCTTCTTTTAGGAAATGATGAACTACAAAGAAGTTCTGATCACTGAAACCGTCAAATAAATCGTAGCGCATAAATGCATAAAATCCGCAATCTATTAATGTATACCCCTCACAAAGCGTGTCACAGTAGGGATTTCTGGACAACACTGTGAGCGTCCGTTTCGTTAATCAATGGTCATTTTATGCCGGGAGTCCGTTGAGCGAGTCTCTCTCTCCCTTCGAGATACCGTATTTAACGATAAAGTGGCAGTATGCGATGCACAGTATTATCCGATTCAGCAAAATATTCTCGTACCTCAGACCGGTATTCTTAGTTTTTTTTCTTGTGTCTTGGTGTCTCTTATCGGTGACTATGTACAAATGCGTTTGCAAAAATCGCGGTACAACCGAAACAAGTACTGGGATATCTACGATGAACGAGTACTCAAGTACTTGGATGTGCGTCGAATCTAAATTGAGTGGGTATCCGAGTACTCAAGTTCGGAGCAAGTTTTAAAAGCTGAATCGTGTTCTCCTTTTCGATTGTATCATGATTTCGGTGGATCTATGAATAATAACACATACACACACACGCACACATACATACACACTTTACCCCTCCCCGTCCCCTCGTTGAAATGATCGCGATGGATGGATGAACGTGTGTGTAAACGGAACGACTGTGATCGTGATTTCGAGAAATGGAATTGAGCCTGCGTTACACAACGTAGATATAGAAAGAAAGTCGAGAAATACACGGCAGTGCAGAATGTCGTCTACGTTTTTATACATATCCTGTTGTACGAGGAAAGACTCGCCCAGGCTGACACGGGTGTAATCCGTAGTGTTTCAAATGCCAACAAGAAAATATTTTAGTACTCGGTCGCAAGTGTTTTCCGCTACTCGTTAAGACATCTCTACTAAAAGTTTATAGCACACACACTGTTAATTTTTCGCTCTCTCCCTTAGATAAATGTCCCCTCCCATCCCCCTGTATTCTAATTTATAGTTTATCAATGTACGCAACAACGCTGAACAGACAAAGAGATTTCCCCGTTGAATCTCTTTTTCCTGTCTTTGTTATACAAACGTTTCCCCTCCCCCCTAACCCCCAGAGTGCTGCTGGAGAGTGCCTACGCGCGCTTGTGTGTGTATATGTGTGTGTGTGTGTACGTATGGTTTTCTGTTTTGTTTTTGGTTTTAAACGCTTTTTTTTTGTTGTTTTGCCTTTTGCTTTAAATTGTCGGATTTCCTCTACAAATTGACCTATAAATCTCTGATATTGCTTAAATCAATCAAAGCCCCTCAGAGGCAACGATCATCCCCGAAGCGCCCGGTGCTTGCAATAACTCTGACAAACCGGCGGCCACCGTCTATCAAGGAGGATGCAAGTCACGATGATGTTGCCTGGCAGTCAAGATCGCCTTCAGCTCGGACTCTAACTGTTTTTTCGTTCGTTCGCTTACCGATCGGCCACCCACGACCGGTTGGGCGGTGAAACGTGGGGACGGTAGGTCCGCCATCGATTTACCACTGGTGTCCCGGTTCTCATGGCTTCTGGCTCGGCGTATCGGCTTCTTGATCGGCAGGCCGACCTCGTCGATCGTTTTCTTGCTCGGCAACGTGGTCACCTCGTCGCCGGGCATCTTCTTCACCGGCAAGCTGGCGACGACATCGTGCAACGTCATCTTCTTCTCGTGCGACGGGCGCTCCAGTGACAACGTCATCTCCTGGTTCAAGGTGTATGTGGACCCGCCACCACCTCCTCCACCACCAGCCACCGTTTCCGAGGACCTGGTCAGGTCTATGGTGCCCGAACCCCAATCCCGGGACAACTTCCGGCCAACAGCGGACGTCAACGGGAGAGGAGGGCTCTTGGACGAAGGATGGTGACTCGGTGGCAACCTCAGTGTCGCGAATACTGGGAACGATTGTCCACGCTTCGCCGGACTGCGAGAGTATCTAGGCGTTGTCGCCGGAGCACCACCTCCCCCAGGTTGCTCGACCTTGGGCACAGAAGGACCCGTGCCGACCGAGTCGCTTCTAGTCGGCGGCAGCGGCCGTAAAGTCGCACTGCCACCGAAGTGAGAGCCTAAACGCGGGGGTGGTGAACCACCGTCACCGTGGCTCAGTCGGCGACCAACAGTTTCCAAGGGACTCCTCGCGCGGAGATTCGTGTTGCTCAAAGTGAACTCTCTGGGCTTCATTGGCGCCTCCAAACTGACCGGGGACAGACCCAGTCTAGAGCTGGATAGATTCGTCGAGCTCCTGCTCTTCTCAGACCTCTTCGGGCTGTGCGGCATCAGAGGACTCTTGCTTCGACTCCTTTCCCGACCCTTTATCGTACCTTTGTCCTCTTTCTTGAGCGTCGACACTGACTTCTGTTGTTCCTCCGGGGCTGTTTCTATCTTCTCTTCCTGTTGCACTCTGTCGGATGACGTGTAAGATAGTGAGTAAGATCCAATTTTGGAAGAATTCGATGTACAGTCACTCACAGTAATATTCGGGCACTTAAGATTAGACCATACGACATCAATTTTTTTTTTTATTAGAGAAGAATTAGAATAATTAGCTTACTACGTGACATGAAAGAGAAATTTTGGAAAAAACTGCAATTGATCGGAATTGCGGAGTATATGAAGTTACAACGCTTTGAATATGGATGATTTTTGTAATGAGAATTTATCGATCCTTTGATTTTGCACGCCAGTGTAGATTTTCATATATTACCTTCGGATCTCCTGGATCATCTCGAAGAACTGAGCTTTACTCTTGCGTCTCTGACGCTGTTCGTGTTCCTTCTAGAACATGGTTTCCTTGTAGATATATGCCGGGAAGAAGGGATCGTGGTGTGAAACGAAAATGCACTTACTCGCTTGACGCTCTTCTGGAACAGTGAGGCGATTTGTCCCTGTCTGACAGTGTGCACCAACTCTCTCGCTGCATGGTGAGGGGACACCAGTTCCACGCAGTTGATGAACCTGTACAGCTTCTGCGAGAAGAACATCACGTTCCGACTGCGCCATGTAGAGCCCAATGGTTTGTGTCTTAACCTCGGCAACGTGTACTTGTAGAACAAATGTTCTCCGGCTAGTATAACGGTTCCCAGAACCATGCCCATTCCGAGTAAACAAAATACACCTGCCACGGATGCCACGCCTAAGGGCCTGGCTTGACCTCCTAGCTTATGTTCCAGACCCGTGTCTATGCTTTTTCTTCCTCTCATACAGGGTAGACCACCGTACCTACAAAGTATACATTATTTTTCAATTCACGGATCAATTGAAACAAAAGTATTAGGACAGTGCAAAAGTTCGTGTCCGATTCCTAATAGTTCTCGGTGAAACTGTTGCAAGCAATTACCATTTATCTTGCAAGATATCCAGCAAACCGGTGCTCGTGTAGTTCGCTATTACTTTCGATATACTCTCTTTGAGAGGGTGCCCCCTGGTGAGGGCAACCGCGTACGTATCCTCGTTTATGGTGTCGCCTATCTTCTGCAAACGGCAACCGTCGTCCGTCGCTCGATAAAAGTCCAAAATGGGCGTGTCGGCTATAAGGATGTCCAAACTACCGTTTCTTAATCTCTCAACGCCTTCGGCAACGTTCGACAGAGAATACCGGGCCATGTGTGACCATAATTCCGGATTCGCTTTCTGAACATAGTACTCGGCCGCGGACGCTCTGGGTGCGCCGACCTTTTGCAGCAGTAACTGCAATGCACAAATAGTTCCTATAGTACAATAAACCCTCATGTAATTCGATAGTACTCACGCTTTTGTCGTGATAGTTGCTGCTGACTGCGGAGTGGAAGAACAAGTCCGCGATTAGAGCAGCAATGTTCGCCGTATACGTGGCCACGAATATGACTGAGAAGCCGCCCCAGATGTTGATGAGAAACTTGTTAGGCCAGGACTTCGGCGCTTTGAAGGCGAGCAGATGTCCGCACAAAAGACCCCACATCACCCACCAAGCGGAGGCGATGGAGAAGTTCTTGCTTCGTTGTCTACCCCATGGGTTTAAGCCGAACGGGCTGAACCATTCGTACAGTGCTACTGCTATGGCAGTAAAGTTCAAGGACGTGAAGACTGCGATCCACAGTTCGGTGCTGAACGGAAAGAGGAACGCGAACAATGATATCGCGGGCTGCAACTTCGGCGCTGTGAGGAAGCTCACTCCGCTGAAGTAGTAAGGTGTGGTGAAGTCGACCACCTTGGCTCTGTGAGCGGACACGCTCAAAGGAGCGAATGCCAGCTGTGCCCTGCCGGTCACCAGCTCTCCCATTATGCCATTCCATGTGCCACTTCTGCCATTCCTCTTCCCAAACAGACCGTCCTTCACCACGTACAAATCGTACCGAAATCCAAGTTCGCGGGACACCAGGGACATCAAGTCCATAGTTAAACCGTAGCAACACATCACCGAGTTCCCGTGGCGGCAGAAAATTCCTCTGAGGCAGATACCCTCTTGCAAGCTCGTCACCATCGTGAACGGCGACGCTAATGCTGTCACTATGCGATACATAGGCATGCCTATCTTCTCGCCACCTTGCTCCAGATAGGCTGGCACGATACCACCCCCCGGCCAAATGATGCTGTCGAGGTAAACCTCTTTCCCACCTTTAACAGTTCCTACTTTGGTCCATCTGGAAAATCACACCAAAACGCGTGTTTTATTTTCACGAGATAAACATTGTTGGAGGATGAAAAGAGCTGGCATACCTTAGTTGAGTTTTATTCCCAGGAAATCTTATGGCTTGCAGATTCAGTAAATGAAACTTAGCTTTATCTTTCGAAATTTGGTTCATCGACATCCTCAGTTTCCGCGTCAACGTCTTCGAAACGTTCCTCCTTATCTCGCTGTTTAAAAATTTTGCTCTGTTCCCTGGGAAACATTCTGGAATGAAGTTCTCGTTTAGCTGCGACTCCCTGAGAGTACCTAATTTCGATTTCATCTCGTAGAACGTCTCGTCTAAGGCCTGAGAAGTCTCTCTCATCATTCTAGACAATATCGTATCGCCGCCCATCAATTTCAAGTTTGACGGTCTCAGCGCGAGCATACCGACGGGCATAAAATCTTTCGAGTTCAATTCTTTATCCGTCGTTACGTAGGTCTCGTCAATATCATCAAAACCGAAACCCCGGTCTTCGTGTTTGTACGCGGAACTCTGATCGCTTTGCCACCTGTATTCCTGCAGTTTCTGTATATCGTTCGCCAAACTTGGTAGAGAGTTCATCTGGTTACCTAGCAATTGATTTTCAGCGACAAGATTCGTGTTCCTGTTCGTGTTCTCTAACGGCGTCGGGTTTTCGTTCGTTGCGATCGCCGATCTCGAGCTGTGTAAAATATGCGAGCTGATGATGTTCGGTTCGTTCGGTCTCAATTCGACTTTCAGGTCCAGCCAAAGCCATAAAAACCTCCCGGCGAGCATTTCGAATTTGCCAGCGGCCGCAAGGATTTTTCGAGCGTTCTTCAAGTCGCAACCCATCACTATTACTCCTCCGCTGCCCCCTTCCTCAGCTACTCTTCTCAATCTCATCCTCAACGTTTTGTCGTTCGTTGGAAGGTGTATAATGGTTCTAGGTGTTAACGTCGGCTGATCAGATTGCAAAAGGTGACTGACTGGGAGCAAAGTGGTATCGATGAGGAGGGTAAACGCGTGCCAGTTCGCCCTGTGCATCAACGCGGCAGCCGCTGCTCCTACTTCCTTCGTGCTCGACCCTACGCGACTCTCGAATGGCGCCAGATTTCCCTGCAAACGATCGTGAATTAGCTGTGCGAACGTTGTATCAGTTTCGTGTGAAATTTCCGATTTTAAAATGCAAATATAAACAGATTTAATCGTGTAAAATATAGTCGCCATTATAAATGAAAAACGTGAACGACCAAAAAATTCAATGAAGAGACACATAACTCATTACTGTTAAAAATCGGGCATTTCAGGGACAACCTAATACCTAAAAGGAAAAGTCAATCCACCTGCTGTAGGTAATCCTCGTGAGTGAATGGCAGCCATAATGTTGGAAGGTTCAGAGCGGCTGCTGCTGTTACAAGAAACCTAGCTGCTGATCCTCCCCCGATGATAAGGCTTAGCACAGTCTTCCCACCTTTGATATCGGTGCAAAATTTGTTCAGAAATGATAGAGGATACGTCGGTGACTCTGCTTTCGGCGAATCTTCTAAATAAGACAGATTCATGTCCACGTGAGACGATTGTAGCTTCGCTTTCTCCCATGCCTTTTGTATATCTATCTTGTAAGAGCTCTGAGCCTGTGTTGCGCACAGTACCACACGCCATGACAAGTGAGGCGATTGAAGCCTTCCTCTGTAAGCTCTTGCAGCCCTGGTGATGTTTGTGCTACACAGGACTATAGAGCAATACGAAACACCCAGTAAAAGGAGGAACACTCTCTTCCAGGAAGAGCCGAACATCTTCAAGTTTTCCGAGCTTTCCCCTCCTTTTTGATTCACTTAACTTTTCTGACTTTCATTGTCTATATAGGGCTCTAATCTGCAATTACCAAAGCAAAATAGTTAGGAATAAGTTACACATGCAATAAACATACTGTATATGCTAATGTAGTCACACCTTTACAAAAAAAAACGAATGTGTATACATATATACATTATATGTAATAGTGTATAGTATATGTGTGTATTCCACTCATGTGTGCATAATTGGTTTTTTTCATACACAAATCAGTGTAATGCTTTGTGAGCTTGTTAACCCCTTGCCCTATAATATTGAGTCTTGAAGGTTTCAAAGAAAATCTATTAAATATTGGAATAAAATTCCACTCCTCTGTTCTTGACATTTAACCATTAGTGAAAATATAAGAACACAGACAATGTAAATTTCCTTTCTCTGCTAGGGAATTGTTAAGTAAGAAAAAAGGTCGAATTGTTGGAAATTATAGTGCAATGGGTTAAAATATTCGATAGTTTCTTGGGGAAGGGGGCACCATTATGAAACATCTTATCGTCTAAAAGCTGAAGGGGGACAACCCTTTTTATCTCGTACTTCCTCTTGGTAACGTCGCGCGATCTTCCTTTTCGTACTGTTTCAGCTTTTCTCGGGAAGACACTGTCGAGTTTCGCTGAGAAACATCGAATTTTTAGGCAATTTTCGCGTAGAAATTCGCGGGAAACGTCCGCGGAACGCCGATAGATTTTTCAGTTCTGTCAAGACATTTGAACGCGCTGGTGGAGAGAGAAAAAAGCGTAATTTACCTTTTACCGAAGCGAATCGTATGGCGCAGATCCGGAGGTGGGTGAAGAAAAGTCCGAGGATTGCTTCTTAACCGCCACATAATAGCCTATCGATTAGGTAACCGTATCAATTGTTGCAAAATAGTGTCAATTGGTCAGTGTGGAAGACAGGGATGAACCGCGTCACTCGCTCTCTTCTGGACGTCCTACCCCGTGCCCGTGTATAACAGCCATTTCCGAGCAGCCCCTCCCTTAAAATTTCGACCCACACCACTCGCGCAGAACACCATCTATGTATACAGGGTGTCCCAGTAACTCTGTTACAAAACGATACGTATCTCTAATCTCTGTTGCCATCAACCCTTTCGACACCGACTGTCTTTCGCCAGTATGCTTCCCCAACACAAATACTCGAATCGCGATCATGCCAAACGCTTGTCATAACCCAAATGCATTTCACAAGTCAAAGCTGCCATCTCTCGATTTTTTTTCAGCTCGAAGCATTTCATAAAACTTCATACTAAGGACAAAAAATTGGAAAGAGCCTTCGCCAAGAATCTATGTATTATTTTACATATATTTTCTTTACTTTGGTTCAGCAGATAAGCGACCCATTTGACACTTTGTCATGTAACACAAACAAGAAAGAATGAAACAAAAGAAGTGGTAACTGTAGAAATCGTGACCTTAGTCTGACCTTGAGCATCAAAATTACTTTTTTATAACAGATTTTGGGCAATATAAGTACCCTGGCCTGAGAAACGAAAACCACACACTACTAACGAATTTCTCGAAGAAAGCTTTCGAAAAATATAGTAATTAATTGTGAATCACGAATATCGATCGTCTTTTGATATGTACGTTTTGAATTTAAAAGATTTTTCAGTGGCGCGAACAATTTAAAATTTTAATTCGAATAGTATTACGACTGCTTTGTAATAGGAGATTGGACTTCGGATTGTGCTTGGCATACAAAAAGGTGTTTGGCCGGAAAATATGTTCATATATTTGGAATCTTCCTTAATTTACATATGCTTTATATATACATATATGCTTATGCCGCAGTACGCTTAACAGAATAAGTGATCTTACAAGGCTTTATATAATAAAGATGCATATACACAGTAGCCATTCAAATGCAGCTTCAACTTGAACGTTCGCCGTTTACTATGATCCATTACTTCATCTCTGTCACTACAGCTAAGACAACATAGCTGGAATGTAACACGGAGTAGTTGTCTTACAATTAAATATAATGTTCTCGGGTTTTTCCGCTAGGAACTACCTTAATCGTGGACATAGATTTAAATTCTCTTTAACATGTAACAGTCATTGAAATTAACTAAATAAATTCTGCTGCGAAGCATCGTTCTCGAACGCGCTCCAGGCGTTGTTCAGTTCCATGAAAATCAATTTCGCTATGTTCTCGTTCGCCGTACCAGCTTGCTGAAAGCACAAAACATTCTCATTCAAATCCCCTCTCGATAAAGCTTCCAACAACCGTAGATTCGCCGTTGTTTAAGGGGTAACACCTATATAACCGCCCTATTGTATACTTCGACATAGGTGTAACAAAGACTGCTACATGAATTTTTAATTAATCATTCTCCTTTTCCCCAAACAAATTCTAAAATCGGGCGGTTGCATAGGTGTTAATGAACTGTACCTTATCCGGATGCACTGCTAGGCAGGCTTTCCTGTACGCTTTTTTAACGTCCGCAGCTGTGACCAACTGGTGCATCTCGCAACGTTGCCACCTGTCAGCTTCCGGCCATAAAACGGTATGCATCGAGCAGAGCAGAGCACGTAGGTTCCCCTTTTTGCCCTCTGTCCATTCCGCGATCTTCAACCGATCTGGATCCATGGTTTTCGCGGCCTCTACCTTCCTCATCTGGTTTATTGTCTTCGGACTATCCTTCTCGGCTTTCCTCGAGCTAAAGAAATTGTATCCCTGACTGCCGAGCAAGTCCTCGAACGCGTCTCCGCCCGATTTCGTCGATTTATTGCCGGATGCGGCGCCATTGTTGTCCGCGACGTTTGCATCGCTCGATACATTGGATTTGTGCGTGTTAGGACTCGAGTGGATCGGTGTGCTAGCTGGCGCGGGACTAGCAGATAAAGGAGTATTCGAATTTCTCGGTGTACCGTTCCAACTGGACGTCAGACCGGCCCCTAAAGAATTGGCAAGATTCGCAAACGGATCCTTGTTCTGCGTCGCCGCGAAGTTCGGCACGCTCGAGTTCCGTGGAAAGTTCTCCTCGGTATTCGGGGACCTGGCGGGGTTTGTTTTAGCATTCGGCAAACCTCCACCGAGAAGATTGTTTGCCGCCGCGTTCCCAGCCAGAGGATCGAACAAGAAGTCGTTCACCTCTTGCTGCTTACCGGTCGACTGGCTCTGATTGAATAATAAGTTGTTCATATTATTATTAGTATTATCGTTTCTAGTAGGCTGTTGACCGTGTCCGAACAATAGGTCGTTCTGGACAGGATCGCTGATAGTTGGTACGGTGGTTTTTGTTTCCTGCTGCGAGAAAACACCAAAACCTGCTAAGAGATCGTTATCATTTTGACTAGAATTCGAAAAGATATCTAATCCAGGTGTTGCAGCAGTAGCGGCGGTCTGCCGCGGAGTATTTAAGGTACTGGCTTCTGGCATTCCTAAATTCAGTAAATCGGCCTCCTGCAAATCACCCTCATCTTTCATTTCCTCTTCCGCTTCCTCCGCTTGATTCAAGGGCATCTCTTCGGGCACGTTCACGTTGCTCGGCGTTTCGATTGTTATGGGCGCCGACGGCGGCTCCTTGTGAACCTGATCAGAAAACATCAGTAAATAATAATTAGTGAAAAAACGACCTTGAAAATAAGAACACCTCCTTAAGCGGTTCAATTCTATTTCGAAAACCTACCTCCTCAGCAGGCTTGGCGGTTCTGAAGTTCTCCAGCGTCTCCTCCATTTCCAGAGTCGATCCGAACAACGGATCCGGTTCTGGTTTCGACATGGACAACTCTGCCTCCCAAGGTGCCGGCACTCTGGCCATTTTCGGGTTCTCCTCTGCTACCATAACATTCAAGATCACACGAAACTTGCCGCCGACATCGGGCGCGTCGTCAAGATCTTTCTTCTCGAACATTAGAGTGTTTTCGGTGAGCGGTAGGTAGCCCGTATGAAAGTGCAAAGACGCGATCTTAATTCCTATCACGCGGCCAAGTTGCTGCCGGGCGTGGAACAAGACTATAGTGACGTCCCCACGGACAGTTGCGTTCCCTAACGTTATTGGTACTTTCCCCTCCATCATGCCGAACAGTCTCATCTCCTCGTATTCCGGCCTCTTGGTAGAGAACACCAGCGCGCCGTTGCTATAGATGTCGATGTACGGCCGACAACCGTCTTTCGCTCTAGTGAATAACGGCACCGGCTGTATAATTAAAGAACGTAGCGCCAGCGGTTTGGTATGCGGATGCACGCCGCCGCTCAATAAGCTCATATAATTAATACTACGTAGTTCCGAAGGTTGCAATTGGGGCGGCTGACAGCGTCTCGTCGTAAACAGCGCTATCGCCTCCTCAGGGGTTGCCAATGCTCTAGCGTAAATTAGTAATGTGCACGCGATTGTGGCGCTCGCTCGGTACCCGTCCTGAGAAAATAAATGGTCCAACATCAGTATCTCAAATTTTCAGACAAGTGTGCCAGCCAAATTACAGATAACTATTTGATATACGACAGTTGTATGGCTTCACACGTTTATATATATACTTACAGTACAGTACAACACCACCACGTGATTGAAGTCCGCGTTTAAGTACCGATAAATGTCCTGGCAAACTTGATACAGGGCCGATAACAGAGGGGCATTCGAGTCCGACGAAGCATAGGCGAACGAGCAATCGATATGCCTGCCGGGTAGCCTAGTCACGTTCGGCCGTCCGCGAGACAAGTTGTACAATTGAATGCGAGCCGGGGGTGGGTGCCTCGCTTGAAGAAACGCTCTGACATCTTCGATATGATTCGCCCGATAGGCAGACTCTATACCATCCGCTGGATACGGCATCACCAGTATTCGAGACGTTAAGTAACTCGCATCCAGCTCTGTCCGGGCCATGCTCTGCTGCACGGTGTGCATCATTTTGCTCGAGGTGTCCTTTAGATTTCGTAGAAGACTACCAGCACCTCCCTTTAACGAACTAAATAGGCCTGTTGTCGGTTGAGCTACTGGCATCTTTGCCACGGCTACTTGAGCTACTGGGGCGGGTCTAGGAGGCGGTGCGTTCATCGGAGGCGACGGTCTCGGTGGTGGCGTCGGTGTGCTAGGGGGTGGAGCGGGTCGTGGAGGTGGCGGAGTCTTTGCCACAACCTCTACATTCGGGGGTTCTCTGGGATCAAAATTATTCGACTCTGCTACCGCTGCTAGGCGTTCTAGGACCATTGATGTCGTCAGCCTCTTCACCGGAGAGATTTCCAGACATCCTTTGATTATCTCGTGGAAACAGTTTACGCGGGGATTAGGAGGAAGCGGCGGGTACTTGCCGTTAACTATTGCGAGTTTGTTACCTGGAAAAGAAATGTCGAATAATCAGATCACCGTTACACAGAAGCTAGTAGAGAGTTCCAGAACGCATAAGAACTTATCAAGAAACATGGTGGCTTGATAGAAGTAAGCGTACCGATAGTGTGTGTCGATCTTAATACACACCTTCGGGAAACGGATGCTTCAGCGTGACGAGCGTGTACAGGATACAACCGAGCGCCCAGCAGTCCACTGGTGGACCAATGGGTTCATTATTCCATGTGTCCATCATTTCCGGCGCACGATACATCGGTGTGGTATACTTCGCCATTTGGTCTTCTAACGTGGCACGTTTCTGAGCGTTCCATGATGGATTCGGTAGAATCTGCTGAGTTGAAGCACTTCCAAAATCGCAGAGTTTCACCAAACCGTCGCTTCCGATTAAGAAATTTTCTAGTTTTATGTCTCGATGTACAATGGGTTCGGACTGTTGACTATGCATATGATGAACAGCCCTAGTTGCCTGGTAAGCTATTCTACAAATTTGGGCGACGCTCAAGGAATTCGAGGATAAGTTTCTTAGTATATCTGCTACTGTTCCACCTGGACAGTATTCCGTCACCAATAAATACTCGTATCCTTTGCGGTCCTCTCGTTCCAAACGTTGAGCATATAAATACTGAATGATATTGTGGTGTCCCGTTAGCCTTTTCAGAGTTTCTATCTCTTGCACAATAGTCTTGTTCGCCTCTTCGTCGACTGCGATAAGCCTCTGAAAACAAGGAAGCTTACGTAGGCACAAAATTTTCATCACAACACAATTAGTAAAAATATAATGTGATTTACCTTAAGCGCATATTCTTTTCCTGTGTTGACGTCTTCCACGGCAAATACCAGAGCCCAACCACCTGTTGACAGAATGTTAACCATACATTGTTTAAATACTGGAGATAATGAACATGTGCCTAAGTGTACAGACATTTTTTGAAAACAAAAGAAAAGTTTAATTAACACATCGAAATATTGTATAATCGCGTGGCTCGATGGTGTCAAAAAATTTCCCGGACCAAAACGTATTACAAAACACTTAGCGTGTGCTGTCAGCCAAATGTCAAACTAAACACTCAACACATGTCAAAACAGTTTGATAGTTCGCTGTGCTAGCGCGATCGTCCGTGATCGTTCCGCGCCGCTTCTCGCTGAGAGTATCATGAAAAACGGCGATTTTTGAAAGATCATCAAAGATAGTCGTCGACAGAGAGAGAATCTCGTTTCGTTACAAAGAAACGGTTTAACGATCGAATGATCAAAAGGTTGACAGAAACTCACCCTCGGCGAGTAGCCTGGTCACGCGCAATTTCACATTGTTAATTTCGAGTATTTGTCCGACGTACTCGTTCGTGTTCGCTCCGTTCAAGTATCCCAACGCGGATCTCAAATAATCCGACATATTTCTTGAAAAATATCCCTCGGAACCCCCGGGAACCGTTCACCCACAGTTACAATGCAGACAGCCGATGCTGTCCGGCCATACTGTCTTTGTGACGTCATCTTCAGTGCCGTACGAACTACGAACACGGTTCTCGCTCGCGCCGATAGCACCGTTTCCCAACGATGCCGTTGTGAAATTTTTCTTGCTCGAAAGTGTATAGTGTATCGAACCGGAGACTGTTCTTCGCCTGGAACTGCACGATGACTCATGCTACCGAGCAAATTTTATTAAATTCAGAAGGTTTACGGAGTACTAAAACTAACTTTACAGTATTTTACACTACTTTATCAAAATAAGAGTTTATCTATTCAAATTTTTAACTATTCTTTTTATAATATATACCCAAAGAAAAAAATGTTGAATAAGTCCTCGCGGATGCATCGCTAAATACAACCCCATATATGCGTATTAACATATTTTTATATGGGTTCTACTAATTAGAACTCATCGTTTTGACAAAATTCTTTCAAAAAAATTGTATTCGGCTGAAAGCACGAGGGAAATAATAAAGATTACATTTTACAACGTCTTTGTCCAATCTTATAATAAAATTGTTATAGTTGCCGGCTACGCGACTGGCGATCTCTCTTTCTTTTTCATTCGCTGTTTCTGTCTGGGTCCGAAACCTGTTATCGTCAGACAAGTAAATAAAATCCAAATTGAAAAGTCTGAAGTATATCTTGATAAAATTTTCACGAAGAGATAATCAACGATAAAAATGTTTATCATTGTTAATTAGTACATATTCCGAATTCTATTATCACACTTCGCGGCAATCGAGCTTTTAGGGGTGTACCCGTGGTATGTAGTGGGGATAAATGTTGCAGAAATATCATGCACATCTTTTTCACACTTGTCGAGACATTACTGTGTATATTAGCGTGTTCGGAACGTTTGGGTATTAATAATTAACAATACATATTAGCGCTGTTGCCTGCGAGAGAAGGTTATATTTTTATTCGGACATGGCTATGATTACATTAACGACAATGAAAAGCGTGTGCCGTGTGTGTCATGAGGCAGTACCCGTTCGGAAATGTTAGTCGATCGTCGAGGAAATTAACGAAGACGAGAGAAAGAGTTGATGGACTTATTTCGAGAGTATATACTTTCACTTTAGCTGCAAACAGCGTGCAATTTTGTTGGTTTGCATCGAACGGACGCATGCGCGTATACTCTTCGATGCATGACAAATGTTCATCACAATTCAAAGCACGTCCGATGGTATAGTTTCTTTCTGATCGTATAAATATTGTTGTACAGCGCGTTATCAACGATCCACAACCGTTATCAGAATATAACACAAGCGGTCTATATATTCGATTAAAACGAGTAGACTGCAGTTCGGGATTGATCGTTTTATATTGTTGTGCCTTTTTTGGTATCTCTGACACATAGCATAGAGCAAAAGATAAACAATAATAGATCTTTCGTTTGCTGTATCTTATCTTTGTTTCTAGATATTGCCTTACTTAAGCCAAAACCAGCACAATGTCTAAGTTCGTGAAATTCACGAAACTTAGGACCTCTACGGACCACACATTCTGGGCAAAATTTGCAGAATTAAAAATAGACAAATTCAAATTGGACGAAAAGGCAATAATAAATATATCGGGAAATTATGATCTCCAGCCCTCGAACGAGGCCAACATGAAGCCCCTGGTGTTGGACTTTTCGTCGTTCAACGAGTAAGTTTACCCTCACATTATCAAAGCGTTTACTTTGTGATAATTTATTTACAAGGTAAAGTAAGCAGTTATTGGAATCAACTCCATGTAGGTCATTTTTAGAGATGTCGACTCCATCCTCCATACCTCGTCAGTGTTTTGTTGCGGAAAGATGATCAATAAGAACACATTGGAAGCGTTTAAACAAACCCATCTTGCAGCATTCATTGAACTCCTGGGAAGGGATATCATAGAAAGTATTAAAGATGGATCAAGCTTGAAGGATCCTAGCAAATTGTCGTTGTTTCTATTACTGGCTTATTCGGATTTAAAGAAGTATAAATTTTATTACTGGGTCGCTCATCCTACTCCATTAGAGTTGCCTGAAATGTACTATGAAGAACCTCAGAGGCCAGTTGACGAAGAATTCACAGCTGCTCATTTGGAAGACCTAAGTAAAGGCTTCCTGCAACTAAACAGCAAATCGAAGAATTATTTTGCAGTCTTGATATCTTGCGAGAATAATATGATTGTTACCGATTTAGCAACAGGTGTAAATGCACTCGAAAAGCTCGAAGTTTACGAAAAAGAACCACAGGTATCGGATATATATTTTTCTGTAGGTCTATCATGTATTCTCTCCTTTACACATAGAATTTTCTAGGTGTACAACGAAGTTTACTTTGCCTTTTACGATCCTTGCACAAGCTCAGAACCAGGGTGGCCTTTACGCAATCTCCTGAGCCTGTTGTTCTGGCATTGTCCTACGCATTGTTTCACAAAAGTAATTAAAGTCGTATCTATAAGGGGGAACAAGGCACAGAAGAGTATTGTGTACAAACTCAGAGTTAAACAATGTGAGAACACCAAGAAAACGAGGGATAGTTTATTCAATAGCCATTTGGTTGGATGGGAAAGCAATACAAATGGAAAATTGGGTCCTAATATCGCTGATTTATCGGATGCTATGGATCCGACTAGGTTGCTATTACAAACATACATTAGATATTTACATTTCTCTTAGAATTTCATTAATTGAATCTTTTCCAGGTTGTCGGACAGAGCTATCAACTTGAACTTAAAGTTAATGAAGTGGCGGCTCGTTCCGAATTTAGATCTAGAAAAAATAAGTAGTCTGAAATGCCTTCTGCTAGGCGCCGGTACACTGGGATGTTCGGTGGCTAGAGTACTTTTAGGATGGGGCGTGAGCAATATAACTTTTGTAGATAACTCTAACGTTTCTCATAGCAACACCGTTAGACAGAGTTTGTACAGCCATCAGGACGCAGTGGAGCGGAAGTTCAAGGCCCTTGCGGCGAAAGACGCGTTGCTGAAGATACGGCCGAGCATGGTAAGCGTTTAAACAAAATGTTCCCGGTATATTCCCTTGTTAGTTATGTAATCGCACGATTTTCATAGAATGTAGAGGGAGTAGTTCTGCATATTCCGATGCCTGGCCACGTTGTGGGTAAAAGCATGATGGAGACTACACAAGAGGCATTAGCAAAGTTGGAGGAACTGGTTAACAGCAGCGACGTTGTGTTCTTTTTGCTGGATTCTAGAGAAGCTAGGTGGTTACCCACTGTTTTATGCGCAGCCACGCATAAGATCGCTATTAACGCAGCTCTGGGATTCGATTCGTTCACTGTACAAAGGCACGGTACACGAAACTCCTCTGTTCCATCCTCACCAGATTTGGAAGAGAAAAACCCTTGCGGTCCCGATCTGGGTTGTTACTTCTGCAACGATGTGACGCAACCAGGAAATGTGTGTAGATAAGTCGAATTAATCAAGCGTGTCTGTTTACCAGATTTTTCATGGACACTGTCTTATCTTGCAGTCGCAAACCGATAGAACGCTGGACCAACAATGCACCGTAAGCCGGCCAGGCTTGTCTCAAATTGCTGCTGGGTTGGCAGTGGAGTTGCTAGTGGCTTTGCTGCAACATCCGAAAGGGTAACCAGACAATTTTTTTCGAGAAGCTACTCGCCTGGGTGAGCCTCTTAATTTCAATTAAATTATTCGTTGTCTCTATGTTGAACAGTATCGAAGCAGGAGCGTTGATGGGCAACAACAGAGAAACCATAAATTCCAGCGATGCAGAATTGGCTGGTCTGCTGGGAGGTGTGCCTCACACGATACGTGGTTCCCTATGGAATTATGATATGCAGCTGACGATAACGCACAGATTTACGTCCTGTACAGCGTGTTCTCTACCAATCGTCACAGAATATAAAAATCGCGGCTTATCGTTTGTACTCGACGCATGCAACGTCCCAAATTATTTAGAGAAATTGTCGGGACTAGAGCAGTTGCTCAAAAGGCCTGATCTGGACGAGGTAGTTGTCTAATTATACGTACGAGAATACTTTTAAGATTCACAGACATTTATCTTCATGTTCTCTTTTCAATTGCAGCTTTGTTATACTTTGGATAACTTAAGCGACGCTGACGACGACGACGTCGATGAGTTGAAGGATGCACCCTAAAATGCGCACTCACATATTTTTATCACTAATAAAAGAAAGTACCTCTGTTACACAAAGTTTGGAGAACATTTTACACATCGAATATAACTGAGCTACACATTCGACGGTATCAGTATTTATATATCCGCGCGGTTGAATATTTGTGCATCTGAATTTTAATGTTCTTTATAGAAAATTGACATTTGACATAAGTGTACATGTCATTGTGACGTATCATCTTGAAATCGTGATTCATCATTACAGGCATGACCTTTGCGTAAAACTTTTATATGAATTGCCGATAGCAGGAGATTGTAGGCGCTGTTTCAATCTTGTTTTTATCAACGGAACACTGAGCGAAAATAACGGAGAAGTAAATCATGTTAAATAAAATGTGTTTCGGTTGTCCAGTATACAAGGAAACTTGCTATCTTTATTTCAACCCTCGGACCACTACCTCCGGTCCCAGTAATTTAAAAAAATATGTATTACCCTGCAGCCTCTAGTTTGTAAGATATTTGTAGAAATAGATTTTCACCCCCCACTGTGAGGACTGCTTTCAACCCCTGCACATAGATAATCGTAGATAAAAAAGATTGTAAGGATATCAATGTACACATGACTTTCATTTGATAAAAATCATTAAAGGAAGGAGGAAATTTCGATTTGACATTTATTTATTGGAATTGATGCGTATAGTTTTTATTTTGTTAGCATTTGGAATTAGTAGGTACACGGTTTCAGGGTTCGGAACCAACATTTAGGAACCGAGTACCTAGTGAGTGTGTTCCTTAAGAAGCCAGTGGTGTTTTTAGCGGCATTCGGCACTAGTGAAAAAGAAGAATATTGAAGTTGAATTATGTTTACGAGCAGGTATTGAACTCAATCCGATCCCTAATGAATATAGAGTTATGATTTTTGTCCCGAACGGCCATATACGCGAAACAGTGCAGTGCTTGGAGCGTGGCAGACGGTTGGCAGTTTTTCCGGCAGAGGGCAGGTCCGAGAACAACCGAATGCCATGCATTCCAGTGTAATGTTGAAGTGGTAGGAGAAGCGAGGCTACCTCTCGTGTCAAACAGTCCGTGTTCTGCGTGTCCGCCCGCATACCATTAGATTTTCATCGTTTTCAATGAAAATACGTGCTCGGTGCGGTCTCGGGATGCCAGGGGACGTCGCCGCGGACGTTTGATCGTGTGTTCACGCGGGTGTCATCGCGCAACGTTCGGTAAGTAGACGAGTTTTCGTGAACGGAAAAAACCGTTCGTTCGATTTTACGTCGAGGAATGCGTGCGCCTCATTCCTCCTTTTTTTTTCTCCATGCTACGCCGCCGCATTCCTCTATCGATTCTTGTGACCGACGGACACGAGCTTCGCTCGGGGACAAACACACCTACTACCGCGGAAATCACGTTGAAATTTTGTTTGTTCAAAAAATAGAGGAATTCCCCCCGTGGCATTTTTTCTCTCCGTTGCTTCTTTCCGCTTGGAAAGAGTGAGAGAGTGAGATAGAGAGAGAGAAACGTTTACCAATTTGCGCTCCCGTGTATTCGTCCCCGCGTGCCCCCCGTAATTGAACGTATATGGAACATATACGTATAGAAAGTATTCTAGTATTCCTTACTGCACTGCATTATTTTTCCACAAAAACAATTTAATAATCGCAGCATCTTTTATTCGATTTACAAGCTCACTTAGAAAGCTAAAGGTCTGTAATAACGTAATTTTGAACTACGTGCATAAGCCGGGGATACAGATCTATTAACAATTCGAATCGAAGCGAAAGTCAGTCGAGTATACGAGCACACTTCTTTTTTTTCTGTTTTTTTTTCTCTCGCCGTAGTCCGACGTTTCGTCGATTCATCACCTTCGAGGAATTCCCATTTACAGCGATAACTCGATAACTCGTCTGATTCACCGTGGGATCCGACGATATCGAAATTCTGCCTTTTTCAAGGAGAACGTCGATCGCCGAGGAATCCGATCGATATCGATACGGATGTCCTGCGATCGAATTCCGATAGAAATCGAGAGAAACTCGAAGAGCGGCGCGAGTTTCGGTTACCGAACGGGCGGAGGCGTGTTCGATCTACATTTCGAGATCGCTCGCTAGATGGAAAGTGCGGGACATTCTATTCGAATTCGAATAATTCTTTCAAATGACTTGACCCTCCATAACGTCACGCGTTCTTCGACGTCACATTTCCATATATGTATCTACATTCTTCGTGGCTTAGTCGATTTACTACTTAGTCGATTTCTTTTATATCACTGCTTCGAGAAAACAAGGAATTTGTTTGCAATCTGTAGTTTCGATTTCTCACGCCAGAGCACTTGTTGTTCGAAACTGGCAGCGATTACTTCTTGCAATCATTATCGTCTGTTTTATTTTCAATGCCAATAATTAGCAACAGGATCACGTATTCGTCATAAAGGTTCGTACAGCAGTTGTCTCTCTTTGATTTTGTTGCTATTTTGTATCGGATCTATACGCGTAGCATATCAAGTTGTTTTCATAACGATTGCGGTTCTCGAGCATTTAAAAAGGATAGCGTAGGCAGACGGATTCACGGTAGAATTCGTTTGAAAATATTAAAAGAATTCGAAGCGCGCGTGATTCGAGTTTCGGAACCGACCCTGTTTGATTAGGCAGCGAAAGGAAATGTTTCCCCTCTACAACACCGAGGTGTGAAAATTTCCTGGTTGATCGTCGTCAACCCCTCTACTTATCCGTAGACCCTTCGAATGTTTCACGGGTGCAGACAAATCCATAGAATTTTCAGAAGAAAAAGTTGACGCACAACAATGTAGTTCGGTAAGGGGGAACGGGGAGAAAAAATGCTTTCGCCGTGTCTCGAACCGAAATTAGACCGAAAAACGCCGGTGCATCGGCGTGCGGCTGGAAAGTAACGCGTCGTTATGGAGGGTTAACAAGTTCAAGATTCGAATAGAAGATTTTTGTGGAAATGTGTGCGCCGAGTTTATCGCGCTAGGCGGCAATGTGTGGTGGGTGGAGTGGGATATTGCGATGGACTTGGTAGTGATGGAGCGGGAGGCAGGAGCGGGGTGGCGGGAGAGAACATCGAGGGGAGGGAGAGCACGCGAAGCAACGGAGGGTGGGTGGGACACGAAGCGAGGAAAGATGCGAGGGGGGCGAGAGCGAGCCTCTGGTGAGGGGTCCGCATTCCACAGACAATGTCACGTTTTTTAATCCCCGTTTTACTTTATTTGTGTGTTGGCTTCGGCCGCGAGGAAGGCCCCCAAACAGTTAAGTTCGACTTCTGTCCTTAGAGAGCGGATTCCTGAGAACGGTGCTGCGCTTAGCCGTCGAGCCTTGCAACAATCGTCATAATTTTCTGGTGTACGTGCGCGTTGTCGACGACGTTCACGCCGACAACCACGACGTTGTCCTCGTACCCGTCGATGGGCATCGTCTCCTGGACAACCCGTCCGAACGAAGACACCTTCCCGCTCCGCTACCAGGATAATTAACTCGTTGACCTAGCCGAGTCTTTACGAGGATATGACAAACGCCGACGAAGACGTAAAACGACGTGACTAACACCCGATAAAATAGCGTTCCTTAGACAAACGTAAATACCACACGATTTATATACTAATGTAAATATTATGACGTAACGGAGGAAGCAGCAGCCATGGCTGGGTTAAATTATGGAGAAATAGCGACCACGTCGCACAGCGGTCGATTTTTCTGAAAACTGGGACAAAAATCGGTACCACTTGTGAAAATTGAATCGAATTTAGAACCGTTTCATGACTTTCAGCCCAAGAATCTCAACATACCGCAAAAGGCCGCAAGAGTATCGAATTCTACTCAGTAAGAAAGAATAGGTTCCAATGAGGTTGTGCGCACAAGCATTAATACAAATATTAAATTTCTAAAATAATTCTTTTTCCATATTTGTCCCAGTTTTCGTAGTTATCGACAACTGCGCGCCGCGCACACGTGGAAATGATACTGACCAACGCCAATTTTGCGCTTGAAAATCCGAGAGGACCGTCCACCGGTTATCGAAACGTAAAATTGGCGGTGTACCGATCAAGATTTTATTTTGAAAGTTTCGCATAGCATTTTACCGGGCGCGCTGGTCGAATAGATAACGGGGGCGTTCTACTATGATGGCAAACGCGTGGAGATTGTCGGAGATGTAATGAGGAGCGGAAAATCGATTTTTTCAAGTTCGTCATAGTAGGAAGCCCCGGAGAAGAGGGGAGAGAGAAAGTGAGATTAGATGGATGGAGACGAACGACGAGATAATTCACCTTTCCCGGTTAACAGGTTAATCGGATAGATAAGGAAATCACCGGGACAGTCGCCCCCACGTTTGGATATATATCTGTCTGGTTGTGCTGCTCACAGTCTTCGAGAGGATCCACGCAGGATCGTCGAGATCGGCTGGATCACCGGATATGTCCGCTGTCGAAAGCGCCTTGGACGTACTCTCCAGGGCGGCCACGATGGTCCAAGGTCAGTCTGTTGCAACTTGGTGCACGTGGAATGTCTGGCGTGCGACGCGATGCGATGCGATGCGATGCGAGACGGGTCGGGTCGGGCCGGGTCGAGTAGTCTTTTTACTTATCTAATCCACGGGTTTCTGGTAGCAGGACAATTAATCCCGGGCCCCGAGACGGTTATTTCTGTTTGGACGATCCGACCTCATTGTATAACGTATATCGTGTGCCGCACCGGGGAGAGGATTTATGTAAGACACGCGAGAGAAAAAGAGAGCGAGAGAGGGAGAGGGGGGAGCTCTTCCTGTGATATTTCGCCCCAGTCGCGAGAGACCGCATTCCTACCAATTGCCAATTTCATGTTGAATTAGATAACATTGTGCGGTGTTTATTTTCGATTCCCGCTTCTTCGAGCCGTGTTGTTGGCAACACGTAGCCGCCACGCACTTGTGGCTCCTTCTCCAGCGTTTCTCTCTTTTTCTTCTTCTCCTGTTCTCTTCTTCTTCCTCCTTCTTCTCTTGTTGTGACGCCCGTGTCCTCATAGTGCTCCTGAACGATACGCACGTGACTACCGAACAGCGAGCAGATGCTCTGTCGTTTGTATCCGTGCAGTCTTTTCTTTTCTCCTCTCTTCTCTTCTTCTTCGTCGTCACTGATTTTATCCCCCTTTTCTCTCATACGTCTTTCAATATCACGAGGGTAAAACGTCTTATTTGTTTTCCGAGGATAACAACGCTCTCAGATTGTCCGGTTCTCGCCGGCCGACAAATGAATATTATACTGTTAACGTCCAGTTTCGATCTCGCCGTTATTCTTTCTTGCTACTCGATTATAGAAAACATAGTGGACGATATATAGGTCAACATTCATTTGTCAGACAACGAAAACCGGCCAATGTGAAAACGCTCTAACGGTAGCGATTCGTTTACAAACGGGTAATACTGGTATGCTCTTACCAGTCCGTCTACCAGTAAAAATTGCTCAAGACCGAAAGCGTTAATCTTTCCCAGACCCCCCGACAAACGAATCTCTTTTCACGTCTCAGGGATTGTGCCCCATAAAGGGTTAACGAGAACGAGGCCGCGTGAGCATGTTGGAAGCGGATTCCCTAATTGTTTTCATTCGAGGAAGGAAAAAAGAAGTAGCGTGTCTGGAGTGCGACAAACGAGGTCGCGTACGCCGTCGACCCGAGATTAATGGAAATGATCGGGTCCTATCATCGAACGGAATACCAGGCCGTGACGGGAGCTCTCCGATTCGGCGCTTTGCGTCGCGGCGCGTCCACTCGCCGGTGTACTGTTTCTTGTTCCGATGGAATTCCGAGCTTCGAACCTGTTCCGAATAGCAGGCGTTGTTTCCCTTCGCACCGACCGATGGCGCTCGCAAACTGTCGGTATTACCGTGCGAGCAGTTTTTAATCGACTGAGTGCAAGCGCGATCGGTAAGTACGAATTCTCAGCGGCGGTCCGTAACTTATCGACGCCGTTGCACGAATTACGCTGTGATTTAATTACCCGATTTAATCACGTTCTACTGCAATTACGTAGCAATTCAATTACATAGCGATTTAGTTGCTAAACACTGTAATCACCAGACTGCGGATTTTATGCATTTATCGCGAAAACGAGTAACTACAATTCGACACGTCTTGGCATGATACAAGAAGTGCAGGAAATTTTCCGTAACAGAATCACGTTGAAAACAGAGCAATTTCTTTTTGTTCAGATATGCGTAAGTATTACCATGCACGTCACCGATCGTCTTTTTCTGTATGAATAATTCCGACTCGATTGCAATTTGCTGCGTAATTGCAGTCTACAGATTGCACGATAATTGCAGATGTCTGAATTGCAGATTAAATTGCGATATAATTGAATCACTTAATAATTGATAGAGTCATTCGGTTCTAATTCCGCACCACTGCGGACACGGTACTGTCCCGCGGTGTTCCTCGCGTATTCACGACCACGAGCGAAGGCTTCACAGTTAAACGAACGCCCGATAACTGGCCGCGATTACCTGGACGCTCGCTCGCGCGCGCGCCGCTATTAAAATACCACGGATTCCTCGGTGATGGCTCACGATCCAGCGAGAGGATAACGCACCACCTTGATCTTGCCTTTGCAAGGCAGAAGGACTAGTCCTATAGTTTGTTGCTTGGCGTTCAGCCTCCGGGAAATCGTGGGTGTCTGCGGATTGTTTTTTCTTGCGGCTCGAGAGTTCAAGCTACGCTGCTTGAATTGGCCAATATTTTACCAGACGACCCTACTTATTCTAAGCTGGTACATAATCCTTCTCTTAAAAGTGTATATAAAATTACTCATGCTCTTCAGATCTGTCCACGGAATTGAATGATCAATACATTCACTAACTTAAATCTTTTCCAAACTCGGCAAGACGATTAATTCTATAAATATATGATGCATTTCTCTTTTTCGCGAAAAGGAGTCGAGCTGGCGAGGATCCCTCGTGTGGTGCGCGATGCGTTCACGTGCGTGTCCGTGCGCGATGCGTGCGTGTGAAAGGGGCAACCTTCTCGAATGGAGGGGGCACGGAGAGGCCGGGACGAGCTGGATGAATGAATGAATCTTAAGACAGTCGCGTAAGAGGGGCATTCATGAATCCGCACGGCCTGTTTTCAGGAACGCGTGTCTCTCCTCCGAATAGCGTGGAGCGTGTTCTCTCTGTCTCCGTGTGCGGTTGTCGCGTGTTCCTCGAGATTGTGCGGTGCGCTTTGCAACCTGGACTATTGTTCTTCGAGAGCATGCTTTTTGTCCCGGGTTTCCCTAGCCGCGATCCCGCTCCACGGTGATCGCCAGATCCGATCGACGATCTATCCGCCGGTGCTCGGATCTAGCTCGATCGGGGACACAATGGAGGCGTTCTTCGGCGAGCGAAAGATCCCTGGGTCGAAACGGTTCCGATGATCCCCAGTCTCCGAGCTAACGATAGAAGTTCCCGGAAGGTTCACCCGCGATTTCTATGAATCGAGAAATTGATTCGATCGTTCTGGAAGTAGCCGCGCGATTTTGATTCCGGAGGAGTCTTTTCGATCCTAGCGTTAGTCTAGACTCTTCTGCACACCTATTCGCTGGTGTGTACGTGTGTGGTGGCCTGAAACAGGACTCGCGACGCCGCAGGCTAGCTCCCTCGCTAGATCGGACCATCAATGGAAGTCTCGTCCAGGAGAAGCTGCTTCTGGCAGCCGTGGCTTAGCAACGGCAGCCTCCGATCGGTCTACCGGACCGCGGGTACGTGGACCGGTCGATCTACCGGGTCGTTGTTCTCGTTCAACGATCTAAGCGAGATCGGACTACCAAAATTTCCGCGAAAACAACTTTTCGCAAACATTGACCTTGGGACTCTAGGTCGATCTCCTTTTCACCGCTTTTCCTCGTAATGCTGAAGTCGTAAATTAATGATCGGCTTGCTTTGTTCGCATTGAATGTACATTTATAAAAAGTAAGACTCCAAAATCTTAGGTAGGTCGGGGATGAACGGTACCAACGATGAAAGTCTCACGATTTTCCGAATTTCCGGATTCGATTCACGAACACGCTCGAACAAGGAAGAACGAGTTGGCCGGATCCATTCGTCTTCCCATCGGTCCGCGCGGCTCGTCCTTCGTCATTAAACCAGTTCCGAGCGTCTTCCTGGCGATCCTCTCACGGCTATTACGCGCTTCCGGCCCGATCCCGCGAAACCGGACTCTGTAGCACCCCTTCTGGATCGTTCGAAGGGTGGCTCGATCGATACTCGACCCGTCGAACGACCCAGGAAACGGAAATCGATCCACTTCCTTCCGCAAGGTTCCCAGGACAAAAACCTCGGAAAAGAATCTACCCGGAAATCCAATCTATTCGAACAGCCATTTTGCAAGATCTTGATCTGCATTAAAAAAATATTTCTTCCCTTAACCATTCGGGGAAATCGTAGAGAATGCAACTGCGCCCCCAAGAGGTTTAGCGTTCGGAAGAGTTCGATGAAAATATGATTAAAACATGAATTAATTAAATGAATTTTTTGTCACAGAGGAAAGGCCAAAGGCGACGAATCTACACCGGAAGCCGAGCAGCGCGTGGCGCAAGGATCGCAGGAGAGATCCCATCCAGAGCGAGGCTCTCGACATGTCGGCAGCCAGGGTACATCATCATCATCGTCACACTAGGCCTAGCGTGATCGTGCCTACCACACCGCAGCCTGGTAAGCGTGTACCCTATGGGGTGGAGAGAGGAGAGACAGACGGCTGGCTGGCTGCGAGAGAGACCCCAGGCTTTCGCCGCGAATTCGTTAGGCACGTTGCCGCGTTGTTCTTGGTCATAGGGGGCTCCCAGCCATCCCCATTGTCCACCGCAATGGGGTGGCTGGCTCCTTGAACAATGCACCACGATCCACGGCCGGCAGATGCGCGCCGTGCAACACCCAGCACAGACTGCCCACCGGCCTCGACGTTCAACGGGATGTATTTCCCGTTTTCCTAGAATTCCTCGGCTTTCAGACTCGCTTTTTGTTCGTTCAGCCAAAGAACGGCTGCTCCATCGTGCCGCCTCTATCGCTGACTGTGTTCTCCACCCTCCCCCAACCCCCACCCTTTATCCTCAAATTTAAATGATAGACTCGGCTTCAATATTTATTTAAATATAATCAAATTCATTTTATACACTCGGCTATTTACAGTCGTAGTACTTTAAGAAAGATTAATAATACTGCGTCGTAGGGGTTGTGTTGTGAATTCCGTCCTGGAAACATTGCACTTTCTCTACAGGGTGTCTCAGATAAATGTCTGCTCCGTTTACATTGTTGCGCGAGGAAACCAGGGGAAAATTTAGCCCGAGCCTGTGTATAAGCTTTGTGGTTTCTAATATTTATAAGACGCCGGCTGAGGGCCCAGGAGATCACGAAATCTTTTGTTTACCAGGGACCACGATTGAAGACACCGCGGGAACACCCACCCCAACCCTCACACCCTCCGCAGCGGCGGGAGGCCAGAGGACCGGGGTGAGAACCGTAGGAGGGGTAAGCGATCCCGCGATAGATGAACACTTTAAACGATCACTGGGGCTGGAGGAGTACGCTGCAGTCTTCAATGCAGCCACTACCGACAAGGAAGCTGGCCTCAGCGGTACACCATTAGCTATATTATAATGTAGAGGGTGTCTCGGCTAACTTTGTCACTCTCAGAACAGAATATATTCGCTTTAACAGAAAATCTACCAGCACCGGTCCCAGATTATTTCCAGTAGATTCCCACGTAACAACCCGCGGTCTAGTTATTAAGGAAATCGACCTCTTTTTGGTTGCAGTTTCTTGCAATGGATGTAGATAATTTTTATTTCGCATAAAGATCAAACAATTAACGCATAAAAATTGAAACTGTGAAATGCCACGACATTCGTGTCGTAGAAAATTTTGGTTATTGGTATAGGGGTTAAAGATAAAAGATATTACCCTCTTCATCTGTTCTTTGAAGTTGAAATGATTGCCATTCGTCTATGGAAGACAAGACGACCGACTGATTATTTGACTGATTGTCTATTCCAGTGGACGACCATTTCGCGAAGGCGCTGGGCGAGACCTGGACCAGGCTGCAGGCGGGTAGCCGACGCAAGGACTCCACCTAACTGCCGGAGAGTTGACAGAGTTCTACCCGGGGATCTTGTTGTGCTTCGGCGTCCTCCAGGAGACGCGGCCAGTGTTCCAAAAATCGAAAAGGAACTCGTTAAGCGGGAGGAACTCGATCGCGAGTTCCTCGCCTCGATGGAGACAGTCGTCCGTTGTCATTTCCTGTGATTGTTGCCCACAAACCTGATGCCTCGAGCTACGCTAACCTCTCTTCGAACGCTATGAAGCTCGAGCCGTTCCTGGGTCCGGAAATGACGACGACGCGTGCCGGAACAAGAAAAATTGCTTTGACAACCTGAAACTAGGTGTCCACGTAGCTCATAGCACAACGAGACTATGTGATTTTTCGCGCGAAGCTTAATTAAGAAATTTATTGGACACGATTACGTCGCACGCAACTGGCTTCTCTTCGTTCTCGTAAACTAGTTGAAACGTGATACATTCAGGGAGTCTTGTTTGATTTACTTTGCAGACTTGTGTTCCGTGCTACGAATTGCGTGTTGACACCGTGCGCACAGAGATCAAGCGAAATCTGGAAAAAGACAATTTACACGTAGAATAATGTAAAACGTTCTCCAGCAAGCCGAACATTCGCGTCTGTTTCCGTAGCTCGCGTTTTCTACTTGTTGCGAGCACGATGATGCACGCGGCTCGTCAGAGACGCCTGCAGACTAGATCGTAACAAAAAGCGGACTTTTGTACGGATCAATTTCATTCTATATTTTCGATTTACCCTCGCACGACGAGTCACAGTTCTTCCCCGTTAGCGTCGCGCGATGGACAATGGGACGCTAACGAGGGAAAACTGTGTTGTTGCACCGCGGTCTAGGGAACATCATATGTATGCAGGGTGTCCCAGCTAAATGGGATCACCTAAATTTCAAGTTGCCGCTTTGAAAAAACATCACGAAGGTTCTCGTACATCAATTAAAGGGGACGTTTAGGCGATCCCGTTTATTTGAGACATCTTGCGTTCCCTGTCAGTGTCGACGCTTACACATTGTACATAGACGCGGGCGTATTCTTTTATTATGCCATTGTCGCGGCGACCTCCGCGGCCCGAACTTATTTATTACAATGTTGTCCCATACAGCCTCGCTAAATAGTTGTAGTAGCGGATTCGTTTACACTCACGCCGTTCGCCCTGTTCGCGAGAACAGCGTAACGGACGTTGTTCATGTAATGATTATATTCGCATAAATGTTGACGTTTACACATACACCGACGTTCGCGAGCCAGAAAAATATTTTTCGCATAACACTCCGTAGGTGGACTCTTGCGAGTCCACCAAATTGAAATTTATATGATGGTGATTCTAGGCTTTCGAACGGTAGCGTGTGTACATACAGATAAAAATAGCTATAGATAGACATATATAGCTATAGATACAACTATATATCCTCGTTGTTCAGCCAAAGAAATCGGTAAAGATTTTTTTGTTGGTCCAAGACATCGACTGGAAAATCGTTTTTGGATGCGCACCTTTTTTGACGAACTCTTTTCTCTTTCCCCGGTACGTGCACGGTTTTAGTGGTTCTTGGCTGACACGTGCACCATGTACCGGATGGCTCAAATAGAGTGTTACACCTTGTCCGATTCTTTTCTCTACCGTGCGGATGAAAATTCGTTCCATAGAAGCTCGCAACGCTTTATTCGACGTGCCCTGTATATGAGCCACGCGCGTTCGCCAAATTGAAAGGTACAAGAGGAAATCGACGAGATGAAAATCCGACGAAATACATTGTGGAATGTATTAGAACAAGATTTGGCAAGTGAACGGGCTCATATATTAGATCGAGTCACGAATTATTTCCATTCTAGCGATTTTATTTATCGATGAAGTAGACGACAATTATATAATCGCGGCGACTCGAGAACACGATGAGTCATTAGGAATGATAAATGCGTAGATTTGTAACCAGGAGAGAAGGAGATTTATTTCTGACTCGACCTAATATGTATACGTATACGCATGGTTGTAATTATACGAGTCGTGAGAGAGCGTTCGATCGATCGATGATTAGGGAGAGTGATCGCGGACACCGTGTATATCGTCGCACAAAAACGCTTTTGTAACACACGGGGCGAGCCTCGCCCGAGAGAGCATTGTGTACTAAAGAGAAAGAAGAGGATACATAAAGCGACTGGTAACAGTTTTAATACCGACAAACCAGTCTACCGCGTGTATTTTGTGGTTGCGCAATCGCTAGACCGCGGATTTAAAACAGTAGGGAGATCAACAGAATTTAAGAATGTCAACATATTAAAATCATTAAAGGGAGACAGAACTTTTTATTCGATCCGCAGTCTAGTTATCACGCACACGCACAATTTCAAACACACGCGTATCCCGATCTTGATCCTTCCTCTGGATCCTTCGCGTCCTGCGTGGATTGCTAAGAAGAGTAGTACTGATTTCAAATGGTGCTAGGAAGTCAATAGCGTACCCCAGCACGCACAGAAGTCAGTACCTCTGCCTTCTTATTCTTTTCCGACCACCGAGATCTTCCCACTTCCGGTTCCGCTCTTCAAATTGCCTAACCGACGAATACTTATCGCGGCAGCCTTACAAGTTTACAAGGGGCATTACCTAACTGGGCAGCGAGAGCGTCGAAAAATACCCTGCACGTAATTTCTGCAGCAACTCGTTTTCCGAGGGTGAAAACAACCCCGGTGCCAGACTTTTTTATTTTACAATTACTGAAATTATAAAGATGCTTTCGTGGTAAATTATTAAATAAATATATTTAGCTCGCAGATATATATTATAGTATGAACCGCACAAAGTTCAAATAAATTTAATCTTGTTCTTTTTATAAGGCAACACTAAGGGTTAAAGACAAAGAAGATATTAACAAAACAACGAGTTATGTGCAAAGAGACGAGCAATTTTTCTGAATATTTTTCTATCACGTTTCCGGCACGTTTAATGAAATATTTTCCCCGAGGACTATTCTCACCCCCCGAAACGCGAAAGCAGCTGCAAAGGCTACGCGTCGAATATTTTTCAATACTCTACACGTGCGCCAAGTTTCGTAGCCGCGTCCCTTGTTGGTTTCTATAATAAATTAGGCTTAAGTTGTAGGGGTTGACGCGCATGCAAACAATCTGCGAGCCGCTTCACCCGTGTCCCTGGATGCTCTGTAAAACAGTCTTCAACGGTCTGACTTATGAACTTTGAACTGCTGCGTTCCGAACTGTTCGAAACCTCGCGGATCCCGTCCGACTGGGAGGTGGCATCTTCTCGTACCGTGATGACGACCCGACACTTGGTAGAACCGGAAACAGAGTTGAATCGAAAATATCGAGGGAGCGGTAAATCATCACCGACGTACCTGTTCCACTTGGTACCCGTTTACGCGAATCAAGCTCGAGAGAGATCAACCTCTGGCGTCAATACACTAGCAACTAACTTGCGCAACATTTTTGTAGTTTCAAACCAACCGCATCTCCTCGGAATACCGTACAATACACGTTTCGTTACGTACCGTCAGTCAATATCTGTAAATTATTTGTTCTCCAAGGAGAAACTCAATTTTCGGAACAAAAGAGAAAATCTCGCGGGTTGCTCCCTAGTGTATTCGCACCGTTTACTGTGCACTCTCGTCAGGATTCCTTCGATTTCCGGTCGGAAACCAGGTACACATCCGCAGGACGTCACTCGCGACCGGAAACCACGACACCGGCGCGGTTCGATTCGAATGGAAACGATTTCCGATAAGAACCCGGGAGGACTATTAGGGGACACGTTGGATGACAGACGATGGCCACGGAAGACAGCCGAGCCGGACCGGGCCGGACGCTTTATGTGTCGTAGGTGGGCCCAGACGGGCGAGCCAGACTGTCCCAGGAGCGCTCGGATGGCTTCCTATATGCAGGCAGCCTGTTCACTTGCCGTAAAGCAAAATGGTAACTTAATATTAGAGTTGAATATAAGTACCGGTAATCCCACACCAGAGTCCAAAGTAAGCCTACACCTACCCGCCGCGACGGCCTACCGGACGGCCAGCCATCCCTGGACCTCCGTTCCCCCTTACGAACGCCCTCGAGCGTAATAATACGACGGGATACTAGATATCGGTGGCTCTCTGTGTTCTAGGTGCAAATTGCGACCACCTATGCTTAAGTCTCTCTTTCTCTCTCTCTCTCTTCTCTCCTCGCACGTCGTCGCCTTCCAGACCACATCCGTCACTCTTCCTGTAAGTCTCTCTGCCCTCCAAACACGAGGACTCTGCCAATGCAAGGACCCATCTGTTCGCCTCTGCATAACCCCTTGCCCTACCACCTCTTTCACCGATCGATCATTCCTCTTCAGCTGATCAACTGCAAATTTCAACGATCTCCCTGAAGCTAGAACACTTTTTAAATTGTCTATCCTTGAAACGATCAAGTAACCAGATCCGCAGTCTAGTCGTCATCGGCATCTAGTAATCGTATGTCTATCTGTTTTATTCTGTGTGCGAAATGATCGTGTTTCAATAATGTGTGAACTTCAACAGGTGGTCCAGTCTCTGGCCCATTTCGTCCAGAATACATTCCAGGACTTTCTACTGGATTTTCTATGATACACGCAATGACAGAACGCTGGCGAGGAATAATTGCTCCTGGACTCTCTCAACTACGATTCTACTTGGTAAATCCTTTTCGCTTTCTCGATCAGTTTTTTCTAATCGTTACGAGTTCAAGTAATTATATGTTCAAACATTCCAGGTACTTCTACCGCTGCGTGGCCAGAAATAGGGTCCTGAGGATTCTCGAAGGCAATTAAAGGTAAGCATTACTCTTCTGTCCAATCATTTGGATATTATCAGGTGTCTGAAAGAAGTAGTTGCAACAAAAGGAAGCTTTTTTAAACAATGATCGAGCAAGGAAAATATTGTCCTAGGAGGTTGATGAAATGTTTCTACGACTCGGAACGACTTCGCACGTTCTCGCGCAGGAAACTCGACACCCGCGTCTTTTTCAACCTGTTTTCTTTTGCAGGTAAACGGGAGCAGAGCGCGATGCGGTGTGCTCCCCGAGGTGCAACGACCTTCGCGGACCAAGAAGAACTAGGATAAACCAGTCTAGTTGTCTCTGCGTGACGCGACAGGAGACTCTCTTCGGTGGCGCGGCGAAGTAAGCCAATCCGTCCGCGTGTATCATGTTTTTGAGTCCCTTTAAACGATACTGATACCTCTGTTGCCCTCGCGAGAACGACGCGTTTCGCGGGCTCGACGCACGCAGCACCGGTGTCGATTTCGACGTTAGTCTCGCGACAGATGCGAGAGCAGAAGCTGTCGAGCATCGCTCACACATCTTACACCGAACGGCGGAGATCGGTATCATCCCCTAGGATACATTGTAATTTCAAATCGGCTTCCCGACACGGGAAACGCAGCTGGAAATAGAACAGCCGACCTAGGCAGATGCTATTTCCCTGCGCCACAAGCAGGTGTTTCCTCCGATGACCTCACATTTTCATCCGTCATCATCAACGACGCCCTTCCGGCTTTCCGGACAGCTTTTCCTATTATCATTCTGTCGCAAACGGTATAAAGATAATCAAAAATGCTCCCGGGCCAAATTCTGGCCTATAAACCGTTTGATAAGGCATCGTGAAAACAAAAACTCTACTAAGAGTATCTATGAATCTGCGTAAAACAAATCTTATAGGAAGGCTGTCGCAATTTTTGGATTTACTGTACTACTAAATACTAATCGTGTTATTTATTCGTAGGTGGACAATTTTGGGGACGGCTAGTTTCGCCGAAGGATCAAGATCGTCAGCATACGGAGGAGAAGACTCAGCCTCCGGCAGGAGCATCGATCTCATTTCTCGCGACGTAGATCGTTTGGCCGGGTCACCCGGTATTGAATCGATCGGCGACGATCACGCAGCTCGATCGCGTCTCTCTCCTAGCTTCTATCTGCCGCGTTTCTTCATTTTAAGTCCCAGGCGTATCCTGTTTCGAAGCGAGACCCAGCTGACCGCAACCCGGCATCGTTTTCTCGTTTCGTCCGCTTGCGTTACGCGTCGCGATCCGCGCGCGACCACGTACACGGAAAAATCGGCAGATAAACGTGTGGCTCTCGGTGTGCTTTGAAAATTCCTATCCCGCGATACCGCGATTAAAGTTATCAGATACCTCGCGAGCATTCATACTTCGAATTTTTAAAGAGAAGCCGGTGAACACATTGACCGGCGCATATTGACTTGCTTAAAAATGATTGCCACAACTAGACAGCGGATTTTATCATCGATTTATTCATATTACCAGAGAAACGAACAAAGTATCTCGTTCTAGCGGCAACATTAATAGTTCGAAATCCACGCGGTGGTCAACGTGCTTTTGCCGCGGCTACAGCACTGGTCTCTGTGTTGAACTCTCGGTTCTTTTTCTGTTCCAGTGAGTATTCCTTTATCAATTGACGAACAACCGCGTTGATAGTTAGCGCGACTGTTTTTCTCAGAAGCCAAGCGTAATACACATCTGGATGCAAGAGAGAGAGAGTGAGAGAGAGGGGGGGGGGGGGAGAAAGCACGAATAGACGCGAACCGGCCCGCGTCACGACGCCTAGTCTCGCGTTCCTAGCATCGAAATCCCCGTGAGCCCGAAGGGAAACGGGGCGAAACCAATTACCAATCTAATCACTGATTCACCTAATTATTCGATTGCTTGCCAAAAAATTGTTCGCATCGATTTCAAGATACAGAAGCTACGTGAACATTCGTTCCTTTTTTAACTAACTTTAGCGGAGAATAATACAATGATCTACTCATTCTAGTAATAATGCATAAAATCTGCTGTCTTCTTCTCAATTTCTAATGCTTTAATCATTCCCCCACGACTCACTATTGATATTTTTACAGGAGCTAGAGTGATCTCTTGTCTGTTCTCGAAGAGAAGCTTATCCTCCGTATACGGGCCGTTACCTGTACGATTACAAGCATTCCTCTGAAACACACACAGGTAAAGCGTTCCTCTACAATACAACGCAAGAAAGAGAGAGAACACTCGTCGCTTAGACACCACCGATTCGTACATCATCGTGTTAATCATCAACGTCGTCATGATCACCGGCAGGAGCAGCAACGGTAGTAGCAGTTTCATCATCCTCATCGTCACTGGAATCTTCGTTCGAAAGCAGCGGCGCACTGGAAGTCGCGACGCGTCGATTCGGCGCGGGTAAAACGCGTCGTTCAAATTCCGTAGACGAGAAGCGGAGGGGTGGGTTCTCGCTCTCGCGGCGTGTTCCACTGACTTTTAAGCTGTCGCGAACATGTTCCCGGCTCGCGACTCGTCCCCGTTTTTCTCCGTGCACGAATTTGATCGGTTTCGCGGCCGGCCGGTCGGTTAGTGTAGATTCGAAGTCGAAGGACGACGGCGAGAGAGAATCGGTCTGCACGGCGCAACGCATTGCATCGCATCGCTTCGGTTTCCAACCGCATGGCACTTCGGACACGACTGATCGAGTGACCGAGGGGGTAGCATTGTAAGAATACCCCTCCAACGTGCGCTTGTATAGAATTACGTGTGTGCCCGCTCATCGCGCGCATAGAGCAGAGCACAACTCTCCGTCCCCCTTTTGGTTCGCGCAAAAGGGAGAGAATCGAGGGGAGAGAAGAGTGGTTGCTCTACCTTCGCTTTTTCCCCTCTCTCTTTGACTCCCTTCCGATGGTGTCACCCTGTCTCGTTCCCATCCGTTTATCTTTTCTCTCTTTTCTTCGTCTTTTCCCCCCGGTTTCTGGCTCTTTGCCCCTCTCCCCTCGCCACTCCTTTCACCGGGTCTCTCTACCCACCCCTAGCCTTCGTGTACCCCTACCCTTAGCCCTCTCTCGGTTCCCTGTTCCCCACACAACGCGCGTCGCCTCGCGTCTCTCTATAGCGTGCGTGAATCATGCATATCGATTTTCTTTCGTTTAGTACGCTATTCGTTCGTTCGTTCGTTCAGCCTGTGTATGCTGCTCGCTCTCTCTCGTTCATTTTACTTGGTAGTTGGCTGCTGACGCGCGTACGCCCGCTGCCACTGTGTCCCCCAACACAGAAAAGCCCAGGGGCCGGGCAGACCGACGAACCCCCCTTTTCAAAACGCGCACGCTCACCGCCCGGTACCCGATCTCTCGTAGATTGCTCGGCCCGAATTCGAACCTGAGTTCAGTTTTGCGTTTAAAAGGTTACTATGTAACCCGCGCTAATTGCCAGCCGGCGCGAGGGCTCCAGAGACCCGGTTAACGACGGGGGTATTCTGGTTTGCATTTCTCGGATTTTTTCTAGAAAAACTATCGAACCTTTTGCATCGGGATTTTTCGCGTACATTTATCGGTATTCGGAGCACATGTGTGAGATTTTTGTCAAGTAAAAATAATGTATGCCAGCAACAGATAGCAAAGAGCATCCGGTGCTAATGCGGTAGAAAGATCTCGCCTGCGAGCTTCTACGATAGCAAACCGTCGGCTGCATATGTGCTCCAAATTATTGCGAATTTATTGTCTGAAGAATGGCGAAATTGTCAGCTCGTTGATGGGGCGCAGCATCATTCTCAAGCAACATTGGAGAGTGATGATTCCTTGTCACGGGCAATTAATTCCATGCAATTCGATCCTACCGGAGCATTCTAAACTAGCCCCGATCGAAGAGCCTCCAAAATCCTTGGATCTGCTTTCGCGTTCCCCTTCCCATGAAGCCCGCAGAAATCCCCCACCCCCATCGAACCCCCTCTTCTCGTGTTCGACGGCTTTTTGCCGAAACAAAATCTCTCCCCGAGACGCGGAACAGCGATGAGACGTGTGTGCTCTTGTACCCTCCTCCCCCCGTCTCGCGCGACCCTCCCCGCCCCTCGCTTCTTTTCACTTAATGTCCCGTACTCTCCCCCCTAATCTTTGCGCCACTCTTCGGCCAACCACGGTAATAAACCCCTTTTGTTTTTGCCCGCTCTGTTCACTCTGTTCGTGTCCCCGTGTCCCCTCTTTCTCGTTTGCCCACGGTGTCCCTCCCCCCTCTTTTGCGTTGCTTTTTATCGGTGGCGCGCGAGCGGTGCGCCCGACTGATTCAGAGCAATTATCGTTTTTTTTCCTTCTTTCTTTCTTTTTTAAACGTTCCTCCGCCGCTGGCCATTGGTGCTGTAAGTCTTGCACCCCGTGGGCCCCCGTCGGCACTGGACCCCCTGAAGAACTCGAGGACTTCCGTTCTTGTTCCCGGTCGAACATGTATTCTTTATTATTCTTTCTTTTCCTCGAGCAGAAGGAACTATTGTCTCCTGATTGTACAAACTACAAAGCCGAAAGAACAGAGAGAGAGAGAGAGGGAGAGAGAGAGAGAGAGAGAGAGAGAGAGAGAGAGAGAGAGAGGGTAAAAAGGGGAGGTAGAAGTTGCAACGACGATAGACACAACGGATTTTTATAAACAATTGCTTTAATAAGTAAACGTGATAGATATGGCGCTTCAACACGATCGAAACAACTTTAAATATGTACAAGTCGTACATTTACAACAATTTTACACTGTCCTGTCAGAGACAAAGATAAATTAATAGATCTACGAGCTTGTGTGCGTACACACGGTGTAGCCATGCGCGCATGCACACACAAACGCGCGCGCGTTATATATATATATAATACATATATATATATACATATGTATATTGAGATTCGTACAATGCTGCGAATAAATAAATATAATCGCCACCGCGCGAGAATGGCACGAAATTGTATCCCGACGACGAGTTAAGTATAGAGAATATAAGTGTTGTCGCCTCCTAATGCGCGTACATACAACGAGGCATTCGCCCCGGTAGTCGGATGAACAAGTACATTAGTGAAATGCGAATGGAATGCTTAGTCCTTAAAAAGGTGTGTTCCCTACGAGGTAATCGCGAGAGGTCATTTTTATCACGTTGTCCTACGTAATATCGAGAAAAATTATTTGGCCACTGAATCGATAGCTTCTCACCGAGCAAACTTGAAGCTTATCGTGGTTCGAATACATTTAGCAAGCTTAACTCGCGACAAACGCAGAAAATGTCAGAAATTATACTTGCTAGTGTGTTCGCACCTTTGGGGGAGGAGCTGCGCGCCGATATAACGAATGACTTAGCTGCCATGGTCGGTCGCGAACGCTTTCGAAAAGAACCGAGAAATCATCGACACCGATTGTATTAATATATGAATGCCGGCCCTCCGGAATCGTGGCCCGATGTCAGACCACGTCTACAGGACAGTTACAGACCCCAAGTTCGCTTGGTAGCGCTATGTTCTCCCACTTATCATCGAATATACATGTATACGTGTAGAAATGGTAATAAGGTGTCGCCCGCGAAAGTCTAAGACTTCCGATTTTGTTCCCAGTTAGATTACGCGTTCGTCTCGCCGCCTTGTATGCCAACGTTCTCCATGATGACAGAGGGAAAGCGAGAAACACATCGTACAGAGAAATATAGTACATAGTATTCCCTGCTTATAAACACGCTTCATCCCCCACCATCGGTGGGGCTACGGCCTACGGTAGGCGTGGACTCGCTTCAGTCTAGCCAATGGCGAAACAGTGGGAACAAAACGGCGCCGCACTGTTCTCTATAATCACATCGCCAGTCTGAAGCGGTGTACTTATAAGAAGGTAACAATATGTACTTCGAACAAAAAGATTGCGTATTTTACAATTTTCCTCGTGGACATAAATTAACCTGTTAACCGGGGAAAACACGTGTACTATGTGTATACTGTATGTATTTGTGTGTAGACTCTGTGCACAGTTTGTCAGTATTTCTTGAATCCGGTTTTCTCCACCTGTTTATTTCTTAGTTCCCATTGAATTGTAATCGTTCGCCCGGTTAACGGGATAAACAGGTGCGACGTGTACAGGTGTGAGTGTCGATTACGAGATTCTTTGACCATCATAAGAAAAGGATTCGCGAGCACAGTCTCTATCGACGTTAAGACTTTTTCGCGTGCACCCTGTTCTGCACCCTCGGCGAAACCGCGTACAGCTTCCGAAAAATCTCTACCAGATTGTTCTCCGGGAATAGCATCTCAACGATCCCCTCCAGCAACACGTACAACAACCGTCTGTTCAGCACCGGTCGCTGGAACAATTCGAACACCCTCAGAAGACCCCGTCTGGTCGTGTCGCTACCTATGATATGTTTCAACTCGTCGGAGAGGCAAGACAGTAGAGCGACTTTCGCTGCCACTCTGGTCCTATCCTTCGTCTCCGAGTCACGCGGTGGTCTCTTCTCTGCCTTCACGCCGTTGGGCCAGAAGCTGTTCCTGCGAGCAAGGGAAACCATTCGAATAATCATTCTTTGTAAACACGTTGTTATTTAAAATTATAGAACATAGTATAATATTCAGAAAATACATGACTCTCCGAAACGGGATGCATTTCATAAAATATTTGAACTACTCACTTGAATAGCTTCAAGTACCCCGCGACTTTGGCTGGACTAGTTAACAGGGAGACATACTCTACTATCCGACGGTTCACTATGTCCCCGAACATAGTTCGAATGATCTGCCTCAGCAGGGTGACAATCCGTCGTCTGAGCCATTGATTCCTCACCTTCAAGTCGAAGATCTCGTCCATCAGCAGCAACATTATACGCAACGGAATATTGTCATCGGTCTGAACAGCAAAATGGAGACATTAATAGCACAGATTGCTTTCGATACGATAGCGCAGGCAACAAATACCCTACCTCTGTGTCAAGACCGGCGCCGACTTTGGTGTTCTCGTAAAAGCCACTGGGCTTCTTCGGGTTCCCAAAGAATTTGCTGATGTTGTCCATCACGCCGTCCACCGTGTTCAACATGTTATCCGGCATGGTCTTCACTGCCTGGGTCACAGTCTTCATGGACGTCTTCAGAGGGTTCATCAGACTGTCTATCTGCAGTAAAGAAACCATCGAGGACCCTGTCTGGTGTTGTGAAAACAATTCCTCGCTCGCCGTACTTACCGTTCTGGATATCTGTCCGCCAGTCACTCCTTTATCATAATCCCCCTGCTCCAAGAAGTTCAACAACAGATTCTGAAGGCCCATATGACCGTCGACCACCGTTGGTTTGGTCAGCTGGTGCAACCAGGCGTTCAGCATTAGCATCCTTCTCTCCAAAACGGTCCTCTCCATATTGTGAAACGCCTTCTTCGCCGGGAATGGTATTTTCGCTAGATCATAGTATTTCTCCTTGACCTTCTGGTACAGATCGTGGAAGTCCGAGTACCTTCTATAGATGTGCCACTTCTCCTGGTACCCTGAATCGTAGTTCTTGGTCACGGCCACCGCGTAGATTCCATAAGTTTTCCCCCGGTCGTTCACGATCCCAGTCTCGATGATCCTGGCGGTGATCTCGAATCGACCTTGCTGCAGCTTCTTGATCGCGTTCCGATCGTACGTGTTCTCGTCGAGCTTGACGAACTGATCCGCGTTCGACTCGAAAAAGAACGAGAGATCCTTACCCTCGGCCACGTGGTGGTCAGCGTCGATGCTAGCTGCCCTCTTAATGTTCTTCGCAACTCTAAATGCGACCTCCGCATCAACCTCGTCTAATGGTTTCGCCTCGTTCGTCTCCGCCATGCTAGCTAGACTGGTCGACGAGCCGGATCTGAATTTGCTGTCGCTGAAGTCGGTCGACTTCGGTTCTTCGGATTTGTATATCTCCGACAGCTCGTCCAGAGTCTCCAACTCGTTGTTCGTGCTCGACAAACTGATACTATCAAGAGATTTAGAGTCCTCCTCCGAAGTCGGGTCCTTTAACAGATCTAGTTCAGCAAGCAGACGAACGTAGGCGACCGACCTCTTGAAACCCGGCAGAAACCGGTCCTCGTTCCTCAGCTTCTCGTAGCAGCAGAGCCTCAGCTCGTCGAACCACGTCTCCTTGACGAACTCAGTTCGAATTCTGTGCACCAACATCTTTACCAATCCATCGTCCAGCTGTAACTTCGGTGACGCCTTGTCGCTTAGGTATTGCTGGAAAATCTTCGTAGCTGCCTCCTTCAGGTTCTCCAGGTCCATGTTCTTCCGTTTCGTCGACCCCGTGAAACTTGAACCCGCCTGTTGAGCTGCGTGCAGCTTCTGCAACTCTATGTCGGATATCTGTTGCTCGGCGGACACCCTCCACCCGTAAATGTTCAGGTAGAAGTACAAGTACGATTCTGCGTTTATGGAGGTCATGTAATCGATGAAATAGCTCAGAGCTATGTTGTTCTTCAGCAACTCGTCCAACGGCAGGTTCACCAGCTTTTGACCTGGCATTAGCAACCTGTTCCACTCTGGTCTAGCTCCCATCCCGTCGTTCTCCGTCTCCAAACCTTCTTGCATCCCGATAATCCTAGTCTCCAAGAGTTTCTTCACGTACAGTAGACTGTTCAGCTGTTGCTTCACGGATAAATCATCCTCGCCGCCAGAGTCCTTCGAGCGTAAATGAGCGATCTCCTTGCACACTATGTTCTTCGTCGCCGTCAGCTCGTCCAAACTGTCGGTCACTCTGATCACCGTTAGAAACACGTCGCTCGGTAAACCTGCCTCTTTCACGCACTGAAACGACCATTCTCGCTTAGGCGGGGAACGTATTCGATAGAGATGTGCCAGAACCCGACATTTTTGGACTCTTGCACACCTCCAGTATCCAAAAAAAAGGAACTTAAGGGGGTAAACTCGTTTCTAGGATTGCAAGGGTGCGGAATCCGCCTTCTCATTTCCCGATAATGCAAAGATGGGGTTTTTCAGTAGTCGACAGCGCTAGATAAAAATTCAATCGAGACCGCGATCGCCTTCAAAAGCCAATTTTTACGTTTACGAGGCGTAATTTGTATTATTCGGAAGCGTAATTTGCATTATTGGGAAGCATAAAGCTGCGCATGTCGCTATTATCATAAAGTTGCGATAGCTACTACATGCTGCCGAGTAATGTAAATCTCGCCTCGTAAACGTAAAAATAGGACTTTTGAGCAAAGCTTTTGGGGAAAAATCCCATCTTTGCATTATCGAGAAATGAGGAGGCGCATCCCGCAGCTTTGCAATCTTGGAAACGAGAATCTATCCCCTTAAGACCTTCGATTTTGGGTGACCAAAACACCGGGGACTTATCGATTTCGTTATCTTGTTTCCCCAGGATTGACGACCCGAAACGAAGGTCTTGCAACCTCCACTCACCAGCCATAGACACGCCTGATTAATATAATCAGGGTCAGAGAATAAATCCAAGAGCGGTCTGATAATCACGTTCACCAACAACTCTCTTAATATGAACCTGACGGTGAGGCAATCGAAGTCTCCCTTCGGTAGTACCAAGTACAACAGGATCTCGGATATCTCCCCCAGGAACTCCAGCTCTTGAGTGGTGTCGGTACAGACGAGATCCCTGCAGATCAAATTATTTTCCATCTGTACTTCTAGATCGAAGAATATCTTCTCGAGGGACTCGTCCTCTTTTTCTTCTTCGGTCTCGATCGGCTCGGTTAACGAGGATAAATTTGGAATGTAGAACTTTGACTGCGAATACCAGGACACGTCCGTCTCGCTTTTGTTCCGTCTGTGCGTCGGTGTTCTCTTCGGGGTCCCGCCGGACGTGCTAGAGCTTGCACTACCTTTTTGCAGTTTCCTGGTTCGTAGCTGCTTCATCCTCGCC
>CM052315.1:5793282-5969990 GCA_028455605.1 Lasioglossum malachurum
AAAATTTATATGATTTGATTCTGAAAAATGAATGTATAACAAGTGTGTATTTGTGTATATTTTGTAACTCGTAGGACACGTCCTGGATTCTTTTTGTCCGGTAAGATTATTTCGGTACATTCCCGCCAATATAACTGCCTCAGGGCTCTGGCCGCTGTGCTACCCAATAGTAGATACGTTACTGTTTTCTCGCGCATGCGCAAGAAAAGGTGTGCACAATCGAAGCACTGATACAGGTGTATACACAAGCAGCTACAAAACAATATGAAAACAATTATCTTCGAAAACAAATGAATGAGACAATTGAATGAAATATTGTAATCGATCATGGGAAGAAGCCGATTCAACTGGAAAGCGAGACATGCCGCGGAAGTTGAAATTGACAACTCCAACACGAAGAAGGTATTGTTACAATAATTTGTATAGAGAAAGAAACAAAGATCGATTGTATTGCATTTTATATATTTAGATCACTTTGGATATTAAACATCGTGAAGACGATTATGACAAGTGTAACGCGTTAGTTCTTCCGAACGAGAAGAGGAAAACGAAGAATAAAGTTAAGAAAGTCACTGTCACTCGACTATTATCCAAAAAACGTAGAAAACAATTGGAGAAGGTTGTCGAGAAGAAAAAGAAAAGGTTGCAAGTAAGTTGTTTATCCTGTATAGCGCACTATATCGTTTCTGTTGTTGTTTCATGGATATATTCTTTGCGTACAGCGAACTACGCTTTTAGAAGAATTAGCGAAAGTTCAAGCAACGCCGCAAGAGCTACAGCAGTACATTTCGTTAACATCCATTCAAACCAAAGGCTTGAAACGTCATTTTAGAGAAGTGGAACTACCTGTCAGGGAATACAATAAGAAAGTAGATAATGACGGTATAAACGAAGACAAAGAGACGCCGATAAATGCTATTAAAGGTGGAAAGAAAAGGAGACTAGCTATTTTAGCGGATGAGAAAAAAGAGAAAGCTGTGTCTGATCCAAATGTTATTGGATTCGATGTAAGTTGATAACTAGACTATATTTTCATTTTGCATAAAGATCCGCAGTCTATTAATGACTATGCATTATAGGAATCTAGCGACAGTGAATCCAGTGATGCAGATGAAGAGCCTGAACAAGAAGAAAATACTTTGGAGACTCAAGATCAAACAGAGGTTGCAGAAGACGAAGCGAAGGAAAATACTGTGGAAGAAGAAAAGCCTGTAAACAATGCACCAGAACCTAGTCAGAAGGAAACAGAAAAGCCCGATGTTCTTCCGAGCAAAGATCTTCCAAAGCTACAAAAACCAGTTGAAAAGAAGCCTGCAGTTTTTGTAATGCTGCAGAGAAAGCCAGAGATTCAAGCAGCTCGATTAAAATTACCGGTGGTAGCAGAGGAGCAAGTCATCGTGGAGGCAATTAACGAGAACCCTGTTGTAATAATCACTGGCGAAACAGGGAGTGGAAAAACCACTCAAGTACCACAGTTCCTGTACGAAGCTGGTTATGCTAAAGACAAGATGATCGGAGTGACCGAACCCAGAAGGGTGGCTGCTATGTCTATGAGCAAACGTGTGGCAGAGGAAATGAATCTGACCGAGAAAGAGGTTTCGTATCTGATTCGTTTCGAGGGAAACGTTACGCCGGAGACAAAGATCAAGTTTATGACTGACGGTGTCTTATTGAAAGAAATACAAACTGTATGTTATTCGCGAGTCATTTATCATAATAGTGATGTTAAAAGATATCTAATGGCAATGATATTTGCAGGATTTTCTATTAACAAAATACTCGGTGATTATCCTGGACGAGGCGCACGAACGGAGTGTGTACACTGACATTTTAATAGGTTTATTGTCACGAATAGTCCCTCTACGCAATAAGAGGAGCAACCCTCTGAAGCTTGTAGTGATGTCAGCCACTTTGAGGGTGGAAGAGTTTGTAGAGAATAAAAGATTATTCAAAGTAAAACCACCGGTTATGACGGTGGAGTCTAGGCAGTTTCCAGTTACAATACATTTTAACAGAAGGACCAGCACCAATTATGTCAGCGACGCTCTGCGAAAGGCGATAAAGATACATACCCAATTGCCTGATGGTGGTATCTTAATATTTTTAACAGGTACGTGGCCTTGTAATGATTGTTATGTATTGCACTGATACTCCAACTTATTTATGCTAACTAATTCAGGTCAACAAGAAGTTAATCTCATCGTTCGCAAATTGCGAAAAGCCTTCCCTATGACGAGGAAGGGGAAAGCTGATAAGAACCCGAAGAAAACGTCCGTGAAAAAGACAGAAGATTCGAAAGAGCAAGAAGAAGATGTTCAGAGCAAGAGAGATCACGAAGATGACTCCGAAGAGGAGTTTTTTTCGAAGAAGGCCTTGCGTCAGAACAAATTGAGACGGAAGAAGCAAATTCAGTTGCCAAATATTAATCTGGACGAGTACGTAGACATATTTGCGTAGACAAATGCATAGTTACATTATTTCCGTTTTACAGTTACGCAGTAATTCCTACCGACGACACGCACGAAGATGTAATCGGAGATGACGAGGAGATACATTTAGACGATGATGAGGACGAGGACGAAGATGTTATCGATCTGAAAGCTTGTTCGAATGCACAGCCAATGTGGGTGCTACCTCTCTATTCTCTGTTACCGAGTTATAAGCAAGCCAGGGTAATTAAAAAATGTTCCAGACATCATTTCCAAGTAATCAGATAGAATTGAAGCGTGTTCCTCGCTTATAGGTGTTCGAACCACCTCCCGAGGGCTATCGTTTGTGCGTGGTAGCCACAAACGTCGCAGAGACTTCTTTAACTATCCCCAATGTGAAATATGTGATAGACTGTGGACGCTGTAAGACAAGAATGTACGATAAAGTTACAGGTGTAAGCACTTACAGAATCTGCTACACTAGCAAGGCGTCTGCGAATCAGCGAGCAGGAAGAGCGGGTAGAACAGGTTCTGGTCATTGCTACAGGTATGCAACAAATTGCTGTAATTCATTTCATTCATATTAATATAAGAACATTTTTTCGTAGATTATATTCTTCAGCAGTGTTCAACGATCAGTTCGAGCAATTCGGTCAATCGGAGATTCAACGGAAGCCAGTGGACGATTTGTTGTTGCAAATGAAAGTAATGAGCATCGACAAAGTTGTAAATTTCCCTTTCCCAACGCCGCCGGACATCGTGCAGCTGAAAACAGCTGAAACGAGATTATTAATTCTTGGAGCACTGTTCCAACCTCTGCCAGGAAAAGAGAGTTCCTATAGCGCGAAAGTTACGCCTCTCGGCCACAGCATCGCCGCTTTTCCGGTTGCTCCTCGTTATGGGAAGATGTTGGCCCTGTCCCATCAGCATGATCTCTTGCAGTACACTGTCTGCATGGTTGCTGCGTTCTCCGTTCAAGAATTATTGGTGGAGGCTCTTGGCTCCGACGCTGGCGCGAAAACCAAGTGGCTGCAGATGAGACGCTATTGGGCTGGAGCAGGGAACAGCTTGCTTCTTGGTACGTCGATTGAAATACAAGGAGTTAATCAGTGTACGTCCAGGTAAATACTGTGATTACTAATATATTTCAATTGCAGGCGATGCAATGGTGCTGATAAGAGCAGTGGGAGCAGCCGAATACGCTGGAACCAAAGGCAAGCTTGTCCCATTTTGTGAAGAGCATGGTCTGAGACAGAAAGCAGTGGTGGAGATCAGGAAGCTCCGGCAGCAGCTGACAAACGAGATCAACTTGAACATACAGGACCTGAACCTAACGATCAATCCGCAGATGAAACCGCCAAGCGATGTCGAAGCCAAGTTGCTCAGGCAAATCATTCTGGCTGGGATGGCCGACCAGGTCGCTAAAAAAGTGATGGCCGAGGAGCTCAGCGAAGATCAGGACAAGAAACAATGGAAGTACGCGTACAAAACCTTGGACATGGAGGACCCAGTGTTCATGCTCTCGTCCTGCGTTCTCCGCAAAACCTGTCCCGAGTGGGTGGTCTATCAGGAGATATACGAGACTAATAAGATCTACATGCGTGGCGTCACTGCCATAGAGCCAGAATGGCTGCCTAAATTCGCTCCCTCGCTCTGCCAACTTGGAGAACCTTTATCCGATCCATCGCCATGGTACGATGAGGAAACTGGAAAAGTTATGTGCAGCATCACGGGTACGGTGGGAAGGGCCGGTTGGAAATTACCAGTGATGAACGTGGAACATCCTCTGTCCACAGAAGGAGTGAAACGATTCGCTTCCTTCTTTTTAGAAGGAAAAGTCTGTCCAAAGTTGAAACGGTTCGTTCCGTCGCTGCTCTCGACACCGCAGAGTATTAACAAGGCGTGGGCGAAATTGGTGCCGCGGACGCAGGAAATGTCTCAGCTTCTGCTGTCTCACGCGATCATGTCCAGGGACAAATTAATCGAGACGTGGGAGAACGATAGGACTTGTAAGTATACATCAGACAGAACCGGAGGAGTGCTCTACAATTAAAATAATATATAATCAATTTCAGTTCTATTGCCGACCTATCAGAAATGGCTACCGGAATCAGCGCATGGGGAAGTTGCTGCTATCTGGCCACCTGTATAATTATTTCTAAATCATCATTGTATACGTTGTATGTACAGGGCGAGTCTATAAGACTCTCCATTTCATTAACGCCAGGTTTACGAGGCGTGCGAAGCGATTATTTCATATTACTTTTAATAAAAATAACGAGAATGTATCTATCCAAATTTTTAGCCATTCTTTTTGTAATATATACCCAAAGAAATTAGTTATTAGACGAACGTTCTTATCAATTGACCCTGTATGTACACCTGAAAATTTTGTAATATATGAAAATTTAATATGGCATACGATGTACAGTAAAGCTTTACAAAAGCATTCAACAATCGTTTATTCTTAATGAAAATCGCAACGAGTTGTTAGACGAGTCTGTGTACGTAACGTAATTAAAAGCTATACGTTACTTCGGGTAAATGGAACGTGAAAGATTATCCCGCACGCGATTCGATACTCGATCGGCACTCATCCGACTATGCCTATCGTTTTCAATAAACCATCGGTCGTTTTTTTATAATTAGACTAACACCCCGTTCATCACTAATAGAACACTGCGGTGCATGAAATGCGAACGATGATACAATAGGATACAATGAAATATTTACAGACATTCGTAATCTTGTATAAATTAAAATTTGCGCAAGACAGTGGTACGCTATATCTGTCTGTTCTACACTGTAGAAGTTAATCCTCTATGGAGTCGGTAACACACGTTAACAAGTATCTAGGGACTCGGATCCGATCACTCTGTCTTCACCGATTTCCTGTCCTTCTTCTTTAATGGATTCTTTTTGCAAGTTTCGTACAGATTGTTCAGATCGAACGCTGCCTTGATATTATCCTGTAAAGTGTTTCGTTGTTTAATGTATAGCAAAATACAGTTCTTTCTACTTGATTACTTCAGGAAGTCTGCGGATCTTTATCTACAGTCTAGTTGTAATACACGCACCACCGAGAACAGGAATTTAACCAGTTTTCCCTTATGGTCCGCGTACGGGCGTCTTTCCACCTCTTTGCCCTCTTTGAACAGAATCAAGGTGGGAAGTTGTTTGCTGGTGCTGGCGTCGCTAACATGATATTTTACACCTGCGTCCGGGTACCTACCGATGTCCATCTTTCCAAATTTCAAATTATCCAAAGCGTATCTGAAAGTAGTGCAACGTTATTGTCCGGTTACAATGGGAATGTTAGCGTATCGACAGAAGTAAACGAACTCTGCAGAAAGTTCAGAGAATATCGGAGCGAAGTTGACGCAAGCTGGGTTCCAGGCAGTGTAGAACGCGACCAGCCAAATAACTTTTGTGTCGCGCTGCAGTTCCTCTTGCAATCCGTTCGCGCTGCGCAAGTATATCACATTTTCTGGACCTTGATAAGTTGGTTCGGGGAACAACAAACCGCACACTGTAATTACAAATCGACATGGTGAAATGGATACATTATGGGAATGTCGAGTAGATACATACAAGTGAATATGATAGCGAATAGTATTCCCATGCGAATGTCAGCGTAAAACCAAAGGATCAAATTGGCAACTTTGGTGTACACGAAGCTGGACGAGAGGTAGTTTATCATGGTCACGCTTCCAGTTTTCCGTGACCTTATCATTATGACTATCATAAGAAAAAATAGGATCTCTGTTTCCCTCTGAAATAAGGAGAAACCAGTTGTCAGTGAGTTGTCAAGTGAAATTTTACAAAAGGAATTCGACTTACCCCATCGAGTTCGCATTCTGCTTGCGCGAACATATAATGGCAAATGAACGGAATGCGTTTCGAGACGATGTACGAGAGACTGAATAAAATGTTTATTAAATAATAGGGCTTCAGCAGAAGCTGTAAATCTTTCTTAAAAGGCATCGTAGTGCGACCAGCGCGTTTAGGTTACGGGCTGCGACGAACGGACGAGTGCTAATTGAACGATTCAGTCTCAACGAGTATGTAATTGTCAATGAAATTTATTTCGTGCAAACTCCTAGGTTTACAGGTCCCTAATGTTTATTTATTTTATGCTTGGAGGCAGGTGGTGATTCCTCCGCATCGATTCAAAATTGCTTGTGTCATCGAACTCGTCTACATATGTTTACTCGATAAGTTCAGAATTGTTATCTGCGATTGCGGCCTTCGATCATGTTACTGTTCCGTCAGATATTTTCCACAAAACGAATACAATGATATTACAAACGCAATGAGAACTGTAACAGAATCGATCTGCGAGCATACTGAATACTGACATCATCGCATTGTAATATTAAATTTGTTCAATGATTTGTTTCATTGTTGTAACGCCTGCAGCGTGTCAGACAAGGAGACTGCAAGCCAACAATGATCGAACGACAACGACACATGTAGTTCTTGTATAAATGCTGGAGAATCATTGATATTGTATTTAATACGAAATAAACAAAATATTACGAACAATTTGTATGGTTTTCTTGACTGCCTAGTATTTATATCATGGAAAAAACCCTGGCCAGAATCGCGTAATAATTACATATGATTCGAATCGGGCGCCAAAAAAGGAAATGACGCCGTCTATCTATCGCTCGCCACCGAGGTGGCGCCACTAGGAGCATTCCTTGACTCAACGACTCAAGCGCCTGTTTCTAATAATTAATATTTTTTACACATTCTGCGAATCATTCGAGCACTTTTGCTATATTGGAAAATATAATATGAACCTTCCTGTACATTCACATAAATATTCAAACCATATCATAGACCAGATAATTAGTTATTAACGATTTTCGGAAGGATTGTTCGATTTTCTATTATTTCTAACGCGTAGTTTAGTTCAAGTGTTCTACCGCTAGATGGTTGTACTGTTTCTGTGAAAAACCAATTGCAATTATAGGAATCTAAGATATAGATTCGATCCACAGGATCACTAAAAACGTTTCGTTCGAAAGATATTAATTGTGAGCCATTGCTTGTCGAGTAATTGACATTTTCCTATTTTTGTGTTTCCTGGTTTCACCGATAGATTGTGTCGCAGGTCCATTGTTCCATTATTTATTTATTTATTTATTGCGCGTTTCTCGCTGGGTTGTTCGGCATGGTACGAATGCTGTACAGTCCAGAAAATCATAGAGATTGTTTATGATGTATATTTTGAATGTTTTAATATTTACTTCATATATAAATTACACTCTTTATTATATTCCGGGTAGAATAAGCGTTAATAATAAAGTTTTCATCTTACCTTGCCATCATTCTGCTGCATCAATAATACTGATAAATACGATAGCGTCACTATAAAAGATCGAGAGCAATTTTTAAAAAGGAAAAAGGACAATGAGAAAATTACAAAGTAGAAGAAGTTAAGCGATTATAGAACAGTAACAAAAATCTTTCCAGTCGCACTGCCAGTCTCTAAAGATCATTACCGCAGGCAATTATATCAACAACAAACGATCAGTTTTTTAGAAAAGCGTACACTAGAGTCGGCTTTAATCAGAAAGCGATGGAAGAGGAGCTAGAGCGGCGCGGCGCGGCGCCGAGAATACTCGCGTGTTTCGTAAAAAGAAAAGCGCGAAAGTTCGGCGGTTGTCTCGACGTAACAGGTGGTTAAACTGCTGTAAAACAGCTACAAGGTTTGAGAAGGTCAGACTTTGCCGTTGAGAGAAAGTAAAGTCGAAACTACTATTACCATTACTGTTACAACTACTACTACTGCCGCTGCTGCTGCTACTGCTATTGTTACATACCTTCCTTGCTGCACCAGTAGCTTAGTCAGGACGTTGATAACGTCACCTACATGTCTGGTTCATGTGTCATTGCTCGACAGATCTTGCTAGTTCTCAAGCTTATTTTTCTTTTCAAGGTCATCAGTATCTTTTTACTCGATACCCTATATTTTCGCATCGATATTCTCGTAGAGCATAAAAAGGCGGATCCAACGACTACAATGACCATGCCTTTTCGATCATCCGATCTCGAGATATTCGTGTCTGAAGAGTTGAGTACTCAATAGTTTCAGACACAAATATCTCGAGATCGGATGATCGAAAAGGCACGGTCATGGTAGTCGTTGGACTCGTCTCTTCGTGCTCTACACGAACATCCAAAGAAAAACCGAAGATACCGATGGCCTTGAAGTCCTGTGGAGGGCAGCGGGTGAATGAAATAGACACGGGCTGTTCGTTTCATACACTGTTGTTTCTAAGTCTTTGCCACAAGGACCTCTCGAGTATCGTACAACAAAGTGAAGAGTAATAAATTAATGGAACGTGTTCTTTTGTTGTTGTTTTTACATTCGGAGCGCTTCTGAACGCGAAACTGTCCGGGACCGTGGGGCTGGATGGGAGGCGAACGTAAAATCACAAGAATCAGAAGGTACATAGCGATACACAACCGAGAAACGTGGGAACAAGGGACTTGTTGTGCGGTGTACTTACACGATCGGTGTATGTACACGCGTATCTATTTATATTACAGACGGCCGCGACGTATTATAAACATATGCGATACATTTATAATACACCCATGCGAAGCCTAAGTACGTCGAACGAGGAGAATCACCGCGTCCCTCTTCTCCGCGGATCACCCGCGCGCGATCATGATCGTGACCGTTCTTGTTTGCAGCGTCTCGTGCGCGTATACACCTAGTTAACATCAAAATAAATCTATACTCATCGAGGGGGTCTATGTACACGGTTAACACGTATCGTGCGCGGCCGTTTCTCCCGTTTCACAATTCGATCGTCAACGTTTCCAACGGGCTGTCAACGTCCCTTCGCGATCTACGAGAAAGAACAAGTTCACAACGTTGATCCTCCGAGAGTCCGAGGATCCACACACTTCTTTTATCGGAATGAAACGGAGCCGAAAGAGGTCAACACACAACCGGGGTATCACACTGTTCACGGTAGTACACACTGTCTCACAGTTCACCAGGGCCTCCACATGCCCTCTTCGTCTCTGATAGGCTGCTGCGGCAGCGGTGACGGTGATCCTAAACCCGTGACGAAGTCGCTGCTGCTGGCATGACTGGACGGTCTGTCTTCATGGGGAATAGTACCCTCCGCGGACAACCGGATGGTGAACTGTTGCTGATGCAAGCTCTGATCCTGATTGTGGGCCAGCCTCGGGGATCCGCTGGAGGTCTTCAGCTTCTTGGAGGTGGTGGTGAAATCGAGCGGCTGTTCCGCCGACTGCTCGTCCCGCGGACTTTTGCTGGACTTCGGACCGGACTGGTTCGCGGAGGTGGAGGACGCGGTAGCTGCACCAGCCGAAGAGGTGGTGGGATCCTGCTGCCAGTCTTGGACGTCCTCGTGGCTGCGTTTCGCGAGTTTGTCGGTCGCTTTGAGCAGGGACATGTTGGTGGCGGCCCAGATCGCCGTGGGCGGGTTCGGCCCGATGCTGATCCCGTTCGCAGCCGCTGCCGCTGCCAATTGAACGTAATGGCTGGGCAGCAGGAAGACGACCTGGCCGTCGGGCAGCCGAGAGGGTATCACTTGCACGACCGACAGCATGTTCGAATTCTGCTGCGAGCCGGGGGCCTGATCGATGATCGGTATGCCCGTGGGTGGTGCCGGTGGTAATGGTGGTGGCGGCGGGGGTGGCGGAGGGGGCGGAGGAGGCGGTGGGGGATGATGATGAGGATCAAGACCGGAAGGGTTCAGCTGGCCGAACGCAGACGATGGCCGTCCGTTGTTCACGCTACCTCCGTTGCTGTTGTTGCTGCTGTTGTTGTTGTTGTTATTCTCGTCCCCGGCCGTGGTGCTGCTGTCCGGCCTGGCCGGCTCCACGTCTGGGATCTCGGCTTTGATCAAACCCGTCGACGGATTTAAAGCCGTGCTGCAGTGCGCCGCGGTCGACGCCACGTGATGCTCCAACGGACCGGGACTTCCCGCGCCCGTCACTCGATCCGTCACGCTCCCGGGACTGCTGCCTAATCCGCTATCCGGCCTCGAACCCAGATCCAAGTCCAACTCCGACACGCAACTGTCCAGGTGACGCAGCAACCTCTGCTTCACCGCCGGGTCCATCGGCGTCGTGTTCCCCGTGATTATGTCCGGCGCGTCCAGGTATCGGCTCACCTACACCCGTCAACGAGAGGTCAGTCGATCTTTCGCGGGATTCGTTCTCGTTTCCGAGAGACTATGGATTAGTGGCGCTCGGTTAGTCGATACCGATAAATGACCCGCTTACCCGGACAACCGATTAATCACCTTTTTGCTGGCGGGACGATCGAACGAGGCATTAACTTTTTATTATTTATCGTCGATTTCCGAACGGCGAATTTTGGAAGGATGTGCACTACTAAGCGTGCTGTTTACGCAAATATTTTTCATTCGACAATTGCTGAAATTATGAATTCGACAAGTTTCCTTTATCCAAGCATATATAAAACCTGCGATGGTTGAGTATATAGCGCGATTCGCTCGGTGACCAATAAGCGTTTGGCCAGCGAGCGAGATAAAGATGGCACGTTTCAGTTTGTGAAGACGTTACCGACGCGACGAATCAACCGAATCGCCAATTCCCGAGCTCCCAGCGATACATCGAGACCGGCGAACCCGAAAGAGACTCGAAGCTCTCTCGAAGTCACCGGAGTAAACTCGTAGAGGTTTCGAGGGTTGCAAGGTCCCTGGGTATGCATCGTCCAGCGACTCGGAACGTACCTCCCTCGAGCAATCTTGATAGCCGGCCTTGTACCTCGACAGGCCGGGCTGCGCGAGGGATCGCTGCCTCTGCAAGTGGCGGACCGTCAACTCCAGAATGTCAGCCTTCTCTAGCTTGCTGTGCTTGGTGTTCTCCAGCCGGGCACTGTCGAGGATAAGCGCCTTTAGCGCCGCCAGCGACTGATTGATCCTCGCCCGCCGTCGCTTTTCCATTAGTGGTTTGTTAGCCTGGAAACAGCAAGGTGACCGACCGTCCAATCTATTATCAAACGCGGCAGGCAAAAAATGGGATGGGCGACAGGGCTTACGGTGGATCGTGACGAAATAAGGGATCCGTGTTTATCTTTCGCGTTCCTGCCCCGGGGAACGACCGGACACCGAGGAACTCGATGGAAAAAGGAAACGTCTTCAACGCGGGGATTTTTTCAGCGGTTTCGAACCCGGGAGAGGCGACAAAAATTTTTAATAAAAAATTAATTCGTAGTTTCCGCTCGTTTGTAATCAAGTTTTGTTGAGAAGAAAACCGAAAGTTGGAAACCGCTGCTCTAGGACGCTATCTTGAGCTCTGTATCTCTATGCTGCACTCTACAGCTTTACCAAGCCTTGACAATTGGCAAACCGGGAAGACGTGAGTGGAATTCATCTACGATATTAAAGAAGACCATAGAAAGACCCAAACTGGAGATGTCTTGAAGGGATGCCTCAAAACAATGATTAAAGCGGAGGGAAACTCAACGAGAAAATATCAATCATAGCCCAGTTACAACTTCTGTTAATTTTTCTCGTTGTCAGGCTATTCTCGAAAGGAAAGGGAGAACAACCGACTCCGGATGAAACGTTATGGTCCTTCCAACCCTCAGCACTTTCCATCAACATCGTGCCATCAACTTCAAAGTAAGAATCTCGAGAACCAACAAGCTTCTGACTGAAGAAACACGAAGATGTTTATGAATCTCTCGACTTCGACTTCTTCATTCTGATGCACGCGAATAGACCCTGGATTCGTGACGGAGATACAATAGACACACACATCTGCGAGGGCGATGGAAGACTTTAAGAACGTCGTCACACCATTGACGACGGGGAAAGCGTATTTCTCGGAAAGATTTCGGGATCCACAATCGATGGCGCGAACAACGAACAACAGAGTTACGCGGGATAAGAGATGCCCAACGTGTTCGCGGCTCTTCGGGGGATAAATATGAAATACGAAGTACGATTCGCTATGTTTAGGTATTTCTCTACTCACTCGACGACCGTCCGGATGTTTAGGGCTCGGGCTGAGACTGGGACTGGGGCTGGCTGCCGGACTGGGTCCCTGGTGTAGACTCTGCTGCGACTGTTGGTGATGATGATGATGGTGCTGCCTGTGACTGTTACCGGCCGATTTCTTCTCCTGATGCCTCAACGATTGAAGACGAGCGGTCATCTTAGCAGGCCGCGCAGGCCCTCGGCTGTGGCGACGAGATTAGCGTGGACGATTCCGTCGAGCAACAACACTCTGAGTAAACTGAGTACGATCGGTAGCGCGACCGGTTCAACAACAACAACAACAACAACAACAACTCGGCGGGGAACGATGTCGTCGGCGACGTCGACGTCGACGGCCGCGACCACGACGACGACGACGACGACGACGACGACGACGACGATGGCGGCGTCGACGTTGACGGTGGTGGTGGTGGTGGTAGAGGAAGTAGCAACAACGCCGGCGGCGACAGAGCGGATTTCGATGCCCAGAGTAACCGGCCCGACGCAGCCGAGGCACTCAGCATCTCGCGGTCCAGACAGCTGCTACGTCGCGCGTCGAATTTGCCGTCTGACTCGGGTTGTCCTATTCCACTAGCCGGTCGCTCGCGGTTGCCCGCCACACCATCGCCAGAACGCACCGATATCGGCCCTAGCACGCGTCCTATCAGCTGAGAACTGCCTCCCCTGTCTTATTGTCTCAGGCGCGCCCCACTCTGTCCCACTCTGTCCCACTCTGTTCCGCTCTCTGTTCCACTCTGTCCCACTCTGTGCGAGAGGGAGAGAGCACCGATATCCACGCGGTCGTTTATGCACGCGGCTTCTCCTCAGCCGACGAACTCGCAGCCGGAGAGTCTCCGAGCACGGACACGAAACGCTGGGTCACGTGGCTGCTCACTGACGGTCGCACTCATAGTCGCCGATCGCGGCCTGACAGCGCGCGTACCCAGGCGACACTCGATAGCGGCCCCGATCCCGTTCGATGAGACGCGCGGACAGGCAACACTCGATAGCGGCCGATCGCCGGCGATCCCGTTCGGCGAGACGCGATCAAGCGACACTCGATCGCCGGTTACTCGGGTTGCGACCGGACGTCCAGCGAGCCGTTCGTCGCGCCGTGAGGCACGCGACACGTGAAACGGACCGGGCACGTCATTGCGCGGACATGTGCAACGTCGAGGAACAGATCGCCGCGGCGAAGTTGATCGGAGATCGATCCGGAGAAGTTAATGCACAGGTCGCGCAGAGATCGACGCGCGGAAATCAATGCGGAAGTTGATGTAGAGATCGATGCGGAGGCTGATGCGGAGACGTCGATGTAGAAATCGATGCGGAGATTGATGCGAAGTGGTCGATGCGGAGATCGACGCGGAGTCCGATGCGGATAGATCGGGGTAGACCGACGGGGTTTCGGAGGTTTGCGAAACCGGTGGCGTTCTAGACTTGTCTGCGCGGAGCGCGCGGTGCTCGCTGTTCGAGCGACGGTGACGGACTGCGAGTCGGCGAGCGCTCGCGGAACGGAGCGGAGCGTAGCAGCGGCTGGCGGCTGTTCGCAGAGATTCGCGCTTGTGTGCGAGTCGTAGGCGAGAAGCCGGGGGCCGCGGTTGGTCGTGCGTGAGGCGGGGGTCGGTTCGTGTTCGTGGCTGCTTGCCAGAGCCGCTCTGCCGTTCTGCCACTGCCGTCAAGGGGCCTAGAGGGAGGATGAGGCTCGCTTGCCCGCTCACGCGCGCCCTTGCCTGCGGCTACGTGCGCTTTTCCCTCTTCTATACCCACTCGCTCTCGTCTCTTCTCTGCTCTTCTCTTTTCTCTTCTCCCCCGTCTCTCTTTTTCTCTTCCGTTCCGTGCACGCGTGCACGCGAACGTGTACCTCTGTGCGCCTCGTCTCCACCTCTCCTCGTTTTCCCCGGCGAGTAGCGACCAGCGAGTTTCACGCGACCTACCTTGATCTCTTTTTCCATGGCTTTCTTTTTGCCATCGGCCCTCCTCTATCGCCCTCTCCCCCCCTCTCCCCCTCCCCTCTCTCTCTCACTCTCTCTCTCTCTATATCTCCGCTTCCCGGTCATCCTTTATCGCTTGACCAGCGATGCGTCGGTCCGACGACAATGGATTTTCCTGCCCGCAAGAATTGGACTATCCGTTAGGCGAGGCAGGTTCTAGTACGGACGCGATATGGGAGGACCTTTTCGGAGACTGCTCGGACGTTCACACCCTTTCTTGATCGAGCAATATCGACGAGGTTTCGGGATTTAGTGCGTCCAGCCGTTGGGCTCGGTGGAATGGGTCGTTCCGGTGGATGTTGTTGATTGGAGACGCTTTTTATACGAGGTTTTGTTCGCGGAGAAAATTGTACACGGCACGCATTAAACCATTTATTAGATCTAGTCCAGTCAATGAATGATCGTAAGCGGGGTGTAGAGGGAAATTTAAGGAACACAATTTTTAACTGTAGGATTTTGTTTCGGCTAGTTAGAACGTAAACATACTAAAAGTCCCCACTCTGAAGTCCCCTGACTGAAGGTCCCCTTTTCCGGTTTTCCGCTTGTATCTCGGAAACTATGCGTCCTAGCGATAAGACCATTCTCTGCAAAATTAAAGCTGACAAAATGTGCCACAAGATTGACTAAATTCAGCTTTTCGCTATCTCGCATAGTTTCCGAGATATCAGCTAGACAGATAAAGCAAAAAACGTGAGGCACAAATTTCTTTTTCACGATTAGTGAACTTTGAGCGCTGATATCTCGGAAACTATATGAGATAGCGAAAAACTGAGTGGAATCAATCTGGTAGCACATTATGTCAGCTTTAATTTTGTATAGAATGGTCTTATCGCTAGGACGCATAGTTTCCGAGATATAAGCGGAAACCGAAAAAGGGGACCTTCTACCTCCTAACTAGTCCAAACAAAGTCCCAAAGTTAAAAATTGTGTTCCTTCCGTTTCCCTTTACAACTTTTCGTGGACTGGACTAATGGGCATTTATCGTATACGTGTGAAGACAAGCCCTGAAACAAATGATGCTCTTGTTTCTCTACGATGCAGTTTATTGATAATTATAATCGGAGGATAACCGTCGGACAAGGCCTAGCGTGTTGGAGACGCATGTCCTATCTTCTCTAAGATCGTTTCAAGGTGGTCGAAACATCTCCGCGCAGATAGGTCGCCGGTTTCAGTTAAAATACTTAGGCTGTGTACGCGACACCAGGCTGCACGAGGTGTGGCAGTCTAATTCCTGGAATGCACCCGCAAAAAGACAACGCCGGAGAGAGCGTCTCGCAATGACGCCACTCGAAATTACGATCAATCGTTCTCGCACGTGGAACTTTGTTGGTTTTTCTACATCGCGGTTTAGCGACGAGCTACGTACCGAGGATCGAATTGTCACGCGGTGAGCTCTCCTCTGAAATATGAGAAACGACGATCATCTGCAATACGTTGTCGATTGCAATTTGATAATTGGTCGAAATCTTTCGACCGCTTCTTACCTTCCTCTCTTCGCGTTCTCGCTCGTGTCACCGGCGACTACGTATAAAAATGATCGCGCTACGGTAGTTTGTGTACACCGCGAACAGCTGAGCTGCTCGCCGTCGGAACCATGGGTGAACGACCCGAAATGTTTACATGTCGCATCATACTTGTCGCGTGCGTGGCCCATCGTTCCGATAATCCATATTTCGAATGCGTCGCCGAATTTCCTTCGTCGTGAAGAACCGTGTCGACGGAGATGGCTGAACAAAGCCTAGGGTTTGGCATTTTAGGAGAATTTAGGACGATTTAAGAGGGTAGACTTCTTTTTCCAGGATTGCAAGGGTGCGTGATTCGCCCTCTCATTTCTCGATAACACAGACACGGGCTTCTCCAGTAGCCAAAAACGCTAGACAGAAGATCGATCTAGGGCGCTAACTCCCTCGAAAGTCCTATCTCTTCGTTTACTGTATTACTTTGTAAGATTGACAAGATTGAGGTTATTTAGACTGTTCGTTACTTTTATTATGGTACATGTGTTCGATTTAAGAAATTTATTCGATCATTTCCTATGAAAGGTTCCTTCTAATTTCGACAATTCCGCAATAAATAATCTGGGACTGGTCGATCTGACCAACACTGGCCGGTTCCGCGTTAATTTTCGAGTTAAAATAGCTCCCACTGTAAAGGGTCAACACGATTTGAGGAATAGGTCTATCTGCCCAATTTTTCGACGACCGCGCTACCAAAACTAGGACTGCATTCCGATTTTGGGAAGACCGCATTCTCATTTCGGGCGATCGCGCTAGCGAAACTAGGACTGCATTCTCATTCCCGCAAGCATCGCAACGGGGCTGGTCGAAGCGAGCGAGGTGCAGCGCCGACCAATTTGTCGAAGTACGTAAAAACTAATCGTCGCGAGCATTCCTCGGTCTCGGCGTCGATCAAACCCGGTCCGATCCGTTGGCTCGCGTCGGTGTGCTATCCGGTGCATCTCGTCTATCGGTCTGTCGTGGTATTCGTCGTCGGTACGTCTATATTTCGCGGTGGCGGAGGTTGGCGTCTCACGCGACGAACGAAAAGGCGGCGATGGTGGGTAACGGAACGGTGCGCGGCGGTGTAGCAGTGACAGAGAGAGAGAGAGAGAGAGAGAGAGAGAGAGAAAGGGAGAGAGCGAGAAAAAGCGAGAGAACGACAAAGAGAAAGAGGAAGAAAGAAGAAAGAGAGAGAGAGAGAGAGACGCGAGGGAACGGGTCGTGTGCGTGCGACTGGATATGGGTGAGGATAACGCCGCGCGATGCAGGGAGTTACGACGACTCGCCGAGGAAAGGTGGCGGAGGGGTGTGGGCTGATGATGGCTCGTTGTCGGTGCTGGCACGGCACGAGCCAGCACGGCGTGGTCGTAAAGTGGCGTGGCACGGGTCGACGCGACACGGTACAGCCCGGCGCGGCGCGGCGTGGCTGAGCACGGCACGGCACGAAGCGGAGCGGCGCGGCGTGGCCCGAATCGACTCTCGCATCGCAGCGCGCGCGCTGGTCGAGAGTTCGAGGCAAGTACCGTCGCACATACAGGGGCAAGCTCGATCCGTGCTGTTCGGCTCGTCGAGGCGATGAGCCCTCGAGGCGGGTGGAGAGAGGAGAGAGGGAAGGGGGCACAGAGAAAGAGAGATAGAGCGAGAGGGGGTGGAAACGGGCGGGCGTCGGGCGGCGTCGGGCGACGCCGTGTGCGGGTGGGTACCGAGAACCGGGTGGTCGGGGGGCGGGCGGGCGCGACTGGCGGCGGCCAGCAAACGATAGGCGGTGAGCGGCAAGCGGCGAGAGACGGGCGGCGGCCGCTTTATAGTTGATGGCACGGGACAGAGACCGCGAGACCTGCCGCGCGAGGAACAGAGTGGGAGAGAGACCGAGAGATGGTCGAACGAAGAGAGAGAGAGAGAGAGAGAGAGGTCGAGCGGATGGACCGAAGAAAGAACGACCGTGGGGTGGCTGGGAAAGCGATGAGGCGATGCCGCTCGAGGGGCAACGAGAGCGACGAGGAGCCAGGACGAGGAGAGCGAGAAAACGTGTGAGAGCCGGTAAGGCGACGCCAGAAACGAGAGACGAGTGAGAGGAAGGACAAGGGGGAAGAGGGAGGAGAGTCGGCGGTGGCTGTGGCCAAGGGGCTGAGAGGCGAGGGGAAGGTGTCCGTCGGCACGCGCGGCGCGAAACGCTCTACCCACGCAACCTACTGACGTGCACGCCGACGAGCATGTATAGGTGAAAGAGCGTGCGTGTCAGGCTACCAGCCTGCCTGCCCCCTGTTCTCCCCCTGTTTCTCTCTCTCTCTCTCTCTCTCTCTCTCTCTCTCTCTCACTGCTCCTGCCTGCCTGCCTGCCTGCCTCGGCGTGCCAACGTTCCGGCCTGTCGGCCGACCGCCGCGGCGTGTCAGAGTGCCGTTTCCTCCGCCTACGCGCGACACTGTCGTGCCTCCTCTGTGTCGTTCCGTGTGTGTTCGTGAGCGCGACAAACTGACGTCGCGCCGCACTCTCTCTCTCTCTCTCTCTCTCTCTGCACGCGCCGCGAACCAGCCCCAGTCGAATCTTCCACCGCCGTTTCCGGCCTCGAAATCCATCTTCGCCGGACTACGGATCAACCCCGGTTGCCGCACGCAATTTTTGCACGCCCTCCAAAGACCCGGATATTTAAGCTCGAGAATTACCGCGGAGGTGGAGCGACAGGCTTCACCAATTTTCCGGGAAAAACGCGGAGAGGATGTTACGCAGACTTCTGCACGCGCTGCGAGCAATCCGGAGAACGCGTTGGAACCGCGTTGTTCAGAATGCAGACGATGACGATATCGGTTGACGGCACCCTGGCTGATAATTAGGGAGCAGCCTAATTTGTCACAGCTCGCGGAAATATTCTTTCGCCATTGTTATCATAACCTACCCCAGTTACATACTATATTATGGACACTAAACTATATCAACACCGATATATAATGTACTGTATTATTAATTTCAGGATTATTGAAATTATTAATCCCTGCGGCGACGGAAGGCTATAATATGACTATGCTTGTCTCGGTTCGAGGATCTTCAGTCGGCATCGTCTCAACTTGCGAGATCCAATTCGTCGCGGCTCGATTCCACCGAAACTTTCGAAAACGTCTCACGCCCTAAGAGCTTTTTCCTCTAATGTCGTTCCAGCTGCAAGATTCTCGAAATAATTGCCCCGAGAAAATGATTTTTGCATGTAATTCAATGATGTATCAGATTGGCAACTAAATTCGCGACCTTCTGTTTCGTAATTCTTTTGTTGTATCATTATAATCTGATTCAGTGACCATTCATTTTGAACTGTGTTTCCTTGGAAAGCTCGGAACTTTGCGATTAATTTGATATAGAATACTCGTGCTTAGAAAATGTATATAAATCACTTTGCTTGCGAAAATGTGGAGGTCGCGAACTTAGTTGCCAACCTAATAATGTATTATTTTAATATTAAATATGTGGATGGCGAAACACATTTTGATAAACTGTGACACTGTGCGATGTCCCGAATACCTCGGGCATCCGAATAGAACAACGCGTGCTACCTATCGCGGAGCAACGGTTCCAAAGTAGAAACGGATCGCGTTAACTCAGACCGGGTGTACTTATTCGAGTGTACGGTCTCGAGCTGCAGCGCACCGCGGTATCGTGCAGTAGATGCGGTCTCTGCGGCCGCTTATGCACGGCAATACGCCGTCCGCAGAGATAACGAAAAGAGACTCGACGTCTGTGAGACTCGAACGACCGTCGATCGATGGAAAGCATTGCTCGCCGCACGAAGAAGAAGCAGAAGAAGAAGAAGAGGATTCGTTAAGGCGGCCGCGTCTCGCTCTTTCAGCTCCTTTTCTTGCGATTTTCCCGGTTGCATCGACGTCTGCTCGAATCGAACCCGTAGACGTGGCCACGATCGATACTTTTTTTTTCTGCTTCGACCTGACGATTCTCTGATTTCCACTAGCATCACATCTTCCACTGACCAAATGAATGCGCATCCGAATAAGCCGTTCGACGCAGGAGTGGTGCGGGTCGAAACAGTTAATCATCGGATAACGAGGAATTCAGTGAAAGTGTTCTACGGAACACAATAATATGGAAGGACGTCGCGTTTGTCTTACGCGAGCTCTGCTAGAATTACATTAAAATCATTTCGTTTAACGACGAGCAAACAGACGAATATTGATTTACACCACTTTTCCATCGGGCGGCCTCAAATGTGGAATGAAACGAAGGGAAGCCGTGTTTAATACATATTTGTCGGATATTATACGAAAATAATGATCATTTTTCGGAGCGGACATTCAAAAGGAAGCTACTTGTTATTAAATCAGTGGCGCATCAATTTATTACCGCCGAAACGAACTAGATTATACCGTAAGGAGAGAACTTCGTTATTAACTAACAATTGTCGCTGGTCGCTTTCACGAACGAAATAAACGAAGGTTGCGTGGACATCAGTGTTGGACACTTCGTGCCCTGTACGATCTTTCCACGCGCGAGATCGATAGATCCAGTGAGAATCAAAGTTCGAGGCTTCGGTTTCTCCGACTTCCGCGCTGTTTCGACCGTAAAGTCTCGACGTCGGAGGGCCAAGGAATCGTTCGAATGGCCGAGAACCGAAGAAACGGCGTGGAGATTAGGGACCGACGGTATCTCGTCGGCGTGGCCGCGTCTAAAATCGCGAGTATTCAGCGTGCAACTAGTTGTGCGGCGGCAAACGAAGCCGAGTTGACGGGATATCGCGCGGTGCCGTGGCACGATCGCTCCTGTTGAGCTGAAACGACGTCGGGTCTCGCTAATGAGGACGTCCTTTCTTGCATACCGGATAACGTTTCGCCGCCGGGCGACGCCGGGCGTCTCGAATTTCTCGTGTACGCCTCTTCTTCGTTTCTCTCGCCTCCTTCTCTCCTTCTGGGAACGATCAATGCCGAAGCCACCGGGCAAACTCGCTCTTTCCCTCCTCCTCCTCCTCTTCCTCCTCCTCCTCCTCCACGTCCTCTCCTCATCCTCGTCCTCGTCCTCCTCCTCGTCGCCCCCCCCTCCTACCCCCCGTGTCTTCGTTCCGCCCTTGCTCCTCGTCTATCCTGCACCTTATCGTGAAAAGTACGCGGCACGTTGAGTTTGCCGTCGATCGATCGAGTGGTACCCGATGGAGACGACAGTTCCAAAGAGCGCGCCAACCCGAGCCGATGCGATGGAAGTCTCGCCGAAGTCTCCGCAGAACAGCTACCTACCCGATGATTTTTGTTTACCTCAGAAATCGCAACATTTGCAGCAACCTTTTCCCGTACACGATTGCTGCGTTGCCGAGAAACTATATCGACACCATCAATTCTGTGGCGGCGCACAGTTGCTTCTCCCATCTTTTCGGGGGTCGGTATACACTGTACGCACTCGTTAACACTAAACCCACCAAGTTTGAAAAGTAGCCGGTACATGTTGCGGTATAAAGATTAAATTTATTCGAACACACTTTGTGCGGTTCGTATTATAATATCCGAGCTATTGAATATATGTATTTAATCATTTCTCTCTCACGAAAGCATCCTTATATTTATTATTTTAGGTTGTAAAGAAAGAAATGCAGTATTTAAACCTATGTTTTCAAAGTGTTATAATTAGACTGCGGATTTTATGCATTTATGATAAAAATGGCTACGCACAATTCAAAGCAGTGGTGATATTAAAAAGGTTTAAGGACATCAGCGTATTAAACGTTTTATTTGGCAGCCGTGCTTTGCAAATAACGCAAACACTTTTTATTTTGCATAAAGATCCGCAGTCTAGTTATAACTCGCATGAAAAACAATTTTGTTAAAATTGTTTTAATACATATACAATAATATGAAAATTAATTTTATATATAGAAGATTTAGTATTGTTTAATAGTAACGTTAAATTATTATGAGAATTGATTTCAATATTATTGAGGGTCATAGTATTCAAATTAATTTTACAGAGAATTGAATAGTATTTAGAAATATAAAGCTGTGCATTTTCGTTGACACTTCCTTCGCCCCATACTTCGCTGATATTCAGAGCCGTTTGAACGGCACTTCTCGGCACAGTTTGTACTCATAGAAAAAGATAATGCGAAAATCGCGCTTTGACATCCAGAAATAAAAACCAAATAATTTCATAAAAATTTCAATAAAATCAAAAGCATAATTAAATAGAGCGTAAAACAAGCTTTAAAGTGACATATAACTCTGATTAAATTAAGGTGAATATTTATTAGGCACAAAATCCTGCATATTTTTCTTTACAACTTAATAATTTCGAAAATAGAACAATAAAAAATCTGGGACCGGTGGTGGTAGGTTTAGTGTTAACTTCTAATTACTCGCATTTGATACTTACAGTCTCAAAACTTGAAATTTAGTGTTTCAAGCATAAAGAAAAGGTGTCGACTAATCCAGCAAATATTTATTTTGCATTTTTATGTAGTTATTTTATTCAATAAGAATGCATAAAGTTCCGTGCAAACAATTATGTAGAAAGTGGAGTGCGAGAAACAGAAAGTTAAAGGCTCGAGCTTGTAATTTAAAACAGTGACATCATATATCCAACCTGTTAAACGGATCAAGAAAAATTTTATTTCACTCGAGTTTGTGGACTGTCATTGTTCTGGAAGTTCACCGCTTTCCTTCCTGTGTCCTTCCTACGTCTCGCGCCCTACCGTGCTTTCCACGTTCAAGGTATAGAAGGGAGGACCTTCCCAGCGAAAACGGGTCTCTCGGGCCAATTAAACGTTCGCGCTGCCTGCCTCCTCGCCGTGCCATAGCGCCGCGCCACCGTTTAATTCGGCGACTGCCGTTCGACGCGTCGCGTCACGACCCGGAGCGACGCGACGCCACGCGGGCTTATTAATTGCCCGTAACACGCCGGATCGTTACGATTCTATCCGCTGCACGGGACTCGACCGTAGGGGGAATTCCCCTGGCTCCGGACACTTAAGGTTCACGCAGCGCCAAAACTGACCACTTTAGATTACTTTGGAAAAATGACGGGAATGTCCATCGAAATTTTCGTTATGATATCGGTGGTTGTAAGGAAGAATGCCGCATGTCACATACTTCCGAGATACTGCCGTTTTGATCATTAATTCTTCCACATTGGACGTCGGTCAGATTGCAATACTTTTGGAGCTTTTCGAATTTGTTTTCATTACTTTTTTCTGGTAAATACTTTTTTCCTTACAACCACAGATATGTACCCAAATAATTAAATTCGTCGAACGATTCCTCGCGGATCATATAATCTCGATAATCAGAAAGATTGGAAGTTGTACAATTATTTAAATGACTTTCCTTTATTAAATACGTCAATCTACAAAATACTTTTTTCCTTACAACCACAGATATGTACCCAAATAATTAAATTCGTCGAACGATTCCTCGCGGATCATATAATTTCGAAAATCAGGAAGATTGAAAGTTGTACACAATTATTTAAATAACTTGCAACAACAAAATTTCTATTTCGCACGAAGATCCGCAGTCTAACAGTCCGGCTCGATAGCACTGAACGGCAAAACTGGAGGAACTCGTACGTACTCTGGCCGGGAACTTTGACCATCGTCCAAGCAGCTCGTTAAAAGCAGAGTGCATCTCGGCGATTTTTCTCGGTGCTTCGAAATTCGGAATATTCTTCGGGTTTCGGAGAGGGTCGCGAGTCTAATCGGACCTTTGCCAGTCGATCGGTAACGTTCGTTTCGGCTGCGACGCGTCTCTCTCCTCTCTTTCTCTCTCTCTCTCTCTCTCTTTTCCCTCGGGGTCGTAATCTTCTTTTAAATCTGAAGAGGCGAGCCCCGACGGCAGCTTTCCTCCAGGTTTCTCGTAGATGTTGTTGCGAGAGAGTCATGTATCTATAAGAAGAGAGAGAGAGAGAGATAGACTTTGTGCTCTCTGGCGTACATGAACGTACATATATGTACTGGTGCGTTCTATTAACGAGTCTCCTCGGTAAAGGTTGATCCCTGGTGCCGCGATGCCCGACCACCAAACTACGGCCTCGGGTTCGAGTTCGCCGTTAATCCGTTTATCGCGTTACCGCCACCACCGGCCTAGCAACCCCCGACCAGCCCTCTCTCTCTCTCTCTCTCAACCACCCCTCTCCGCACAACCCCCTCCTGCCTCACACTCTGTGCAACCCCCTGTTACCCGTACCAACGACCACGAAGACGTATACCGTCGCGCTAACAGGCCGCCCTCCCAGTCTCGCGACGATATCGCAACCTGCGACGATCTAGATGACAACCGAAGGTCCCACGCTGTCCCACTTTTGCCGAGGACTGTTCCTTTTTTCTAGAATCCCAGTGCACAGCCTCGTACTGTGCAAAATATTGCCCCTGGATGGAAATGGAGGACGCGCGCGGCGCGAGCGAGAACATAGAAATTGCACTCCAGGTTGCACTGATCTATCTGACTATCGGAGGCCCTCCGTTTTGGATTTCCTCAAGATTTCTGTTCCGAGAATCATCGCTCTCAAGCAGAGTAGGGCACAAATCGACTAATAATTAAAAATTGATCATTAGTAGACTGCGGATCTTTCTGTAAAATAAAATCTTTCTACCCGAATTGCAACAAGCTGGGACGAAATAAATATTTAATTTCTTGCTGAATATGTTTAATAGGTTGAAAATAATATAGTAGTATGTTTAAATTCTTCAAATATTTTGACTGTCCTAAATTAGACCTACCCGTTTTTATCATAAATGCATAAAATCCGCAGTCTAATTATTAGTCATAGCAAAATAGTCATTAGATAAAACTTTTCGATTAGTTAGCCATAAGTAAATGGCACTAGTTAGTCACAGATCTAAGTAATCGTTAGTTATTGCTTATTAGTTATGATTAATCATTAGTTAGTTTAAATGATCGGTCATCAATCTTTAGTCATCAGTCACTACATATTGGGTAAAATAAAAAATGGCTACGTCGATTCCAAGACACAGAGGTTACAGAAAAATTTCTTTCTTGTTTTAATTATTTTATTGAACTGAAACTAATGCGCGTTGATGTTCTTAAATTTTTTAAAAACGTACTAATTTTTTTTATAAATGCCTAATCTGAAATGAAAATGTTTTACCTGAATTATAACAATCTGGAGCGAAATAGAAATTTATTTTCTTTGTCAATACGGATAAAAGGTTGAAAACAATGTGACAGAATGTTTAAATTCTTCTAATGTTTTCACTGTGTTGAATTACACCTACTCATTTTTGTTATAAATGCATAAAGATCCGCTGTCTACTCATTAGGCTCTTTAAAAAAAAAAATACTTATGTAGTCATTACTCAATAGTAGACTGTGCGGATTTTATGCATTCATGATAGAAATGGGTACGTACAATTTAAAGCAGCGGACATATTAAAAAGATTTAAGGACATCAGTCTACTATTTTCAGCTTAATAAGAAAATTAATCTTCACAAAAATGTCTTATTCGGCTCCTGTGTCTTGCAATCAGTGCAAACATTTTCCATTTTGCATAAAGATCCGCATCATTATTTATTAGTCACTTTCGTAGAGCTCATGAAGTTATTAGTCAATAATCACAATAGTGACTAGAGCTTGCCCAACTCTGCTCGCAAGTCCGTAATAAATAATAACGTGCGCGAAGTATCACCCAAAATTACCTGAAAGTATTGAAAAGACGGAGAGCCCTGTGTTACCCGAAGCTCAGAAATGGAAAATATGTATTTTGCATAGAGTTCCGCAGTCTAATCGTTGCCCAGAGCAGGGCTGAAGAACCTTTCTGAAAGTATATTCGCTTATCTTTTCCACATTTTAGCCCCCCGGGGGCCGAGAACGAATTCTCCGGCAGCCGGGACGCCGCGGAAGAAAAATCCGTGGACGTCGAAAAAAAGAGTGGCCAATGGAAAGCATGGTCTACGCGTAAAGAATTAATCGGATCCAGCTCGTTAACGTTCGGAATCGTGTCGGGTTATGCGGCTCGCGGAGAAAGGAGGAAGGCACGAGCGTATCGCAAGTCTAGACTCGCGACGCGAGGAAGATAGCTGTTCCTAGGCTAGCCGTAATCGGTGTAGTCGCCACACCCCGAGACTACCGTCCACCGGTTCTCTCTTCCCTCTCCTTCGATGTCCATTGCCAACCCTCTCTCTCTCTCCCTCGGTGCAGCGTTTGGTCTCTTTTCTTCGTGGTTTCTTCGTTGCTCGCTGTTCCGTGCGCGTGCGACGCAGAGAATCGACGAAGAGCGGAAAAGAGAGAGAGAGAGAGAGAGAGAGAGGGGAAGAGGATGGAGAACGAGTAACCATTCTACTCGTTGGTCGAGTCCCCTCGGGAATCCGCAATCCACGATCGGCGTCCACGATCTCGCGTCATCCGCTCCGGTTCATCTCGAGCCGTATCGATCCCACGTTCTAGAGATCTTTCGGATTTGAAGTTGGACAGACCAGCCACCGGAAGAATCCCTCCGAGGATCGATGTCCTCCCAGCGAGCCGCGATTCGCCGGCGAAAACTGTCACCGACACGATTGATTTCCTTTTCGCGAGCTTCCTACCCCGATTTGCATCGTTACCGCAGTTATTTCTAGTCTGCCCGAGGTATTTTCGGGGCCGTCGTTATCCGAATCCGAAGACCCTTGCACCTATAGAACGTTGCCGGATACCTTCGGAGCGTGTGCCACCTGAAATATGCATGCTGCTCTTTGTACAGTCTCCTTCCTCGGTTCCTTCAATCTTTTCTATTCCCTGCATCTTAGAAATGACCAAAGGCGTTCCGCAGTCAACGTCCAGCTTCTGGAGCTCGGACTTTTATTAGCCGATTTTATGCATCTGTCGATTAATTGGGGGTGGCAATGCCTAGGAAGCCAATCGGAAGACTCAGAATGAACAATTTTAACCCTGATTATTCATTTCACGAACTGAATCTGTCACTCTCGGAGTCAAACCGACACAGTGACACAAAATCAAAAAAATTTCGATGTTTTTTTAGTCAAATTGATGAGTTAACAATTTACATCTTAGGTTTCTCGGTTACGTGTCCCGCATTAAAAAAATAAAAGTCACACAAAGTTTCGGGAAAATTGTGTGAAATCGACACGAGAGATGGATGAGGGTTAATAATAATTTTAAAGTTGCACGATACAAACGTAACGTCCTCCGACGCAACTGCGTTTCATAGAACTTTCACGAAATTCCTCATTTTTTATCGAAAGATTAACCGTTTCGAGGTGCACCATTTTTCTCTTAAAAATTCAACGATCAATCTTTTTGATGAATGAATGTATCGAAAACCAGGAGCGTCGTATTTAGCACAGCGGTATTCTTCGCCGCGGGAATTCTTCGCGAGCTGCGTCTAATTCTGCCAGCCAATACCAAAAATTGCAGAAAGTTCGATTGGAAGCGAGACATACAGGAAGTCCTGGATCTTCCTCGACGCCCACGGGGAGCAGCGGCTTAGGCGACGTGGAATTCGAAACCGTATCGAATTAGAAACCGATTCCGCCGCGAGAAGAGCTCTTTGCGACTGAGAAAGAGAGAGACAGAGAGAGAGAGAGAGAGAGAGAGAGAGAGAGAGAGAGAGAGAGAAACGAGAGGAAGAAAGAGCCGCGTTAAAGCGGACGTACCGATATCCCGAAGCGTCGCGCCGTTCTATTTGGTTTTCAGTTATCGTTCCGAAGGAAAATGTCTGAACCGAGTTCAACGGCGCGATCCGTTCGACTGGAACGATTACTAAGCCACCGCGGACACTTCTTCCACCGAGTGGAAAGCCAACGACGCATCCTCTCCTCTCCCCGCGACTCGCGTAAACATACTAACGCTGCTGGTTTACGCCGCGGCCAGACGATCAGCTACGCTCCAAAGGATCGCCTGCCGTACCTGTTTTCGATCTTGTTATACACATTTTCGAACATAATCGTCTTTGAATCCAGGGAAGGTTAAAAAAAAAAAGAAACGGTGGAAACGAAATTCTTTCGCTTCGACAATTTTTTCGAACCTTTCCCTTTTTTTCGACTCCATTATATGCAGGTTCAACCATAATCGTCTTTGGATCTCGAAAGATCGGAGAGATAATAACCGAAGATGTGAAACTGTTTCGCTTCAAGGACTCTTTCCCTTTGTACCACGTTTTTTGTCTGTTCGGTACGCAATTTACTTTAAACTAACTTCTCGATGAGCTAGAGAGACTTGAAATTTTAAACAAGCTCAGAACTGGATGACAATGCAATATTTAAAAATACGTTTTTAATAAAGCCCATGCGTTCAGGAGATATAAACTATTACATTTAAAGGTTACACCTCCCCGCGCGACGCGCGGTAGTACGTGATCGCATTCAGCGATCCCCACTCCTTCCCACTCTGACTCATCCCCACTCCACTGATCCGCTCCGTACCGAAGGAGCTCGGTGTGCGTTCGAGCTCCGCGCGGTGTTTACAAAGTTACTACGTATTATTATACTATAATGTTTGTTTACCAAGCGAAAGAACAGTTACACCAAGATCCTCCGTCGAACCTTTATCTTTGACATTTTACCACGGCGTTTGTTTTCGATATGACGCGGTCGCAATACCGTTTGTAATTTGCTACATGTCTCTGTTGTAATCTCATCAAAATGTTTAAAATCGATTGAAAAATTTCACACACACACACAAGACTAGAAATCAGAAGATAATATAGAGGAAAAGTCATATATTGACAACATCAATTTTTAAAATTTCCAACACAATTCCGAATTTCATCTACTCAATTTTCCTATAAATGCATAAAGAACCGCGGTCTATTAATTGGTACAACATGTACTGCTGTGAGTTAGAATTTTCAGAATTTGTAAAATATACAACTTTGATTATTTCACTTCAAGTCGTATTTGGACATTGGTTAACTTGTCGTCTTGTCGTTTTGACAATTATTGAAATAATAAAAATGATTTTATAAGAAAATCGACTGTATAAATATCAATATCAATCTCGTAATCTTTACAAAGTAACATGTACCAGTTACTTTTAAAGCTCGGTAGGTTTAGCATTAAGGAAGTAGATGAATGTGTACAATTTCAATATCGCAAAAGTACAGTCCACGAATTGCATTCTCCGCTCTAGAATAATATAATTCAAGTTCACCACGACACCAGGAGCAACGTCGCGATCTAAGAACGCCTATGGAGATAAGTTTCGCTGCAATCGTCCACGTGTGACGTTGTAATAAGTATTGCGGGTCGCGTAAAACCGTCGGCGCAGTAACATCCAGACAGGCAGACAGACGGACGTACACAGAGACAGACAGACAGACAAAAGCAGAATCAGAAAAGCGTGCCGGCTGCTTAGCAGTGTACTTGGGTGGTGCGCGACCATGGAATATTGATATGTAAATATAGCAGCTCCGGTAGCATCGATGGTGGTAGCACGGCGGTGCAGCGGCGGTTATAGGAGCGCTAGCAGGTTAACGAGCGGCTCGCACAGTGCCGTTTCTCTCTCTCTCTCTCTCTCTCACACACACACACACACAGCGTAGCAGCTCTCCACGCCGTTTCGTGCTCGCGACGGAGGGTAAAGAGCCGGAGAGCCGAGGGGTGCAAGAGTATAGAAAGAGAGAGAGCGCGCGATAGCGAGATAAAGAGCGAGCAAGAGAACGACAGAGAGAAAAGAGAGAGAGAGAGAGAGTGAGAGAGTGAGAGAGGGTAGTTGGGAAGGGAAACGGGAAAGGTGGGTTGGGAAGCTCGCGCGAAGTCGTAGGTGGGTTGATGGAGGTCGAGGGTGAGACAGATAGATGGATGGATGGATGGATGGGTAGCTGGCGCGGCCGAGGGAGAGAGACAGGGTGTCAGAGAAGGAAAGGGAGAACCACCGGCAGAGAGTGGGCGAGAGAAATAGAGGAAGAGTGAGAGAGAAAGAGAGGAAGCGTGGCGAGAGTGGAAAGGGGGATAGAAGCAGTGGCAGCGGTGGTAGAAGCGGTAGCTGGAGACCGATGTAGAGAGTGAGGCGGCAGTGGGAATAGCGGGATGGGTGAGCGAAGAGCCGGGGGAGGGTGAGTTGGGTCGCTGCCGGCAGTATAACAGAGACGGTCGGGCGTGCCGCGGAGCGTGCCACCAAAGGGGATGAGAATTTTCCGCAGCCGGGGAAATTATTGTCGCGAGCCACTCGATGGGAAATATTCGCGAAAAATCCCACCGGTCACCCATCGGGCTGGTCTCTCATTGATCACCTGCGTCGATCCATCCTCTAGCTATCCAGAGAGAAAGTTTTTTTTTCGGGTGACCGTAAAAGGCCGAAAGAAGACGACGCAAGACGCAGCAAGGGGACAATAGGAACTCGTCGGTGTACAGGGACATGCCCTGCGGGACACGGCATGGAACGGGGTGGTCGGAACGGGCCGCGGAAACACGGAGAGGGCGGGAACACGTCGGTCGAGCGAGGGTTGCCGAGCTCTGCGAGCTGTGCTGCGAGAGAGCTGCGAGAGAGAGAGAGAGATAGAGAGCTGCGAGCTGTGCGAGCTACGAGCCGGAGGACGGGGCTACAGGAGGGTGACTATGGCTCTCCGTATGTATGCCTTCCCACGGACGGACTTTTGCGATTGTGGGCAGAGGCACGCTCGCTCTTCTCTTTTCTCTTTTCTCTTCTTCTCTCTTTCTCTCTCTCTCTCTCGCTCGTTCTCGTTCTCGTGCGCTTCGTGCGAGAGCTAGGCTAGCAAGCGTAGACGAGAAGCGAGCGTCACTGAAACCGCCACCCGCCACCAGCACGATATCTACGACGCCGCCGAGAGACGAAGGCTATCTTCCACATAGACGAACACCTGGAACGGCGGCTGGGTCGCACTGTGGGCTGGCAACCCGTTTTTCCTGGCCAAGACTCGATTCTTCGAGTTTCATATTTTCAACGAATTTTCCCGTCCAATCGATGCAACACCTCGAACCCCCAAAAATCCAAAATATTAACCGTTTCGGAACTTTCGAAATTCATAGAAATAACAGGTTCGTTTGTATTAACCCTCCGACGACGGTGCCCGCAACTGTGAAAGTTGTTTTAAGAAAGAATGCCCGTAGTATACCGGAGCTTTTTACAATTTTCGTTTAACGCTTCGTTTCGAATATTTTTTTTTTATTTCGTTTCTGTTAGGTGCGTTAATGGCGTTTTCGTTAAAAATAAATCGATATATAGAAGTATTTTTAATTTCGGCCACAAAAAAGTCACTTTCCAGACCACTTGCCACTGTTACCACGATTTTTCAAACATTTCCGATGATCCGGCAAAAAAGTGTTCCCAATAAAAGCTGATCGGTATTCACTCTTCTCTGCAAATTTTAATATAAAAGATTTCGAAACACATTTTTTGAATAGAAATTTCATAGGAAATCGGGGTCAACTGGATTTTCTAGATGTTAACACATATTTTTGACTATAATATAACCTTAAACCTTGAAATAACGTTAAAATCATTTTGCTTCGGCCACCACCTCCTTACACAACCACCTTTTTCAGGATCGAAACCTAGGAGAACGAAATAATTAAATATAGTAGTAACATTTTTAGGTAATGCACGAGGTATTATACCAATTTCATATCCATAAAATTTAAAAAATCGCCGGACTGGAAATATTCTAGATCGGAAGAAATGTTTCATTTTCGAGTGAAAATATTAGGTCGTTCGGAAAGTCACTTCGTTTTCTCGAATGAAAGCCAATTTTTTATTATTTAGAATAAATTTTATGACAATTTGTTCGTAGAATTTTCTGACTTTTTACTTCATCAAATGAAATTTGCGCCGCATAGAATTTTGTATAATTTTTATTAGTTTTTGATCTACAAAGGAGGATTTAATTTCATCCCGCTCCCTTAAAATTTGTCTACAAAAATTTGAAAACGCATAAACATCCACAGAAAACGAAATTACTTTCCGATCGACCTAATAGCTCCGAGTGCAAAGGGTTAAGGAATCTCGATCGCTAGTTCGTGGTGTTGTTGCGTGTTTGAATTTGCAATGAGATCTCGGTTCGATCAAGAGCGAGGATCTACGGAGAAATTTCAGAACGAAGGCCGAGAGGAGCGAGTCTCGGTGAAACTGCAGCGGAACGAGGTGCCAGAGTGCGGGTCGCGTGCGATCGAAAATCGCGTCCGGTCTAACCGCACCCTAACGGGAAAAAATCGCTGGAGAGCCCTGCGAGCGGACTCGCGGAGACAAAGGGCGGATAGTTGGCGGTTTCGAGGGAGAAGTAGTTCGCGCGTGTCGCGTACCCGTGCAGAGCCCGAGCCCGAGCCGCGGCGGAATGCCATTAGCTAAATTGCGAGGTGTCTGCTCGTTGCGTCGCTCTATTACCTCCGAGCCGCTTTTCACCGCTTTTCACCGGGTTTCCTACGCGAGACCTGCCCTATCCGTCGTCTTCGGATGCCTCCTCTTCTGCACAGGTGTTCCGTACAGGCTCCTCCTCGAAACGTGTCGCACCTCCCACGCACTGATCCCCAAAGTATACCAAACGAATGCGAGAATTCCGGATGGACTAAAAAATAAGACAGGCAGTTGTTTCATCAACGCTTTTCACTAAATTTGCTTTTGACACTAACAAGGGAAGCACCCCAAGTGTCCGACTTCGATTTTGATAATTTTTTGTGAAGCGATAGTATATGGATCCCTAATTATGTATGCAAAATATTAGGTGTAGTTACTCAATAGTTTTAAAGATATAAACAATTAAAGTTTCATACCTGTGAATTACGCAACCTGCTTACACGGCCAATGGAACTTCGAAAACTACCATGAGTATGGAACTTTAATTGTTTATATCTTTCAAACTATTGAGTAACTACACCTAATATTTTGCATACATATTTAGGGATCCATGTATCATCATCTCACAAAAAATTATCAAAATCGAAGTCGAACACTTCCCTTGTAAGCCTACCATAGAGTTGGGCAAAAATTTCGAATGAAGTGGGTTTTTTCCAAGTAGGTCTTAAATAGATAAAAATAAAATTTTTGCGCAAAACTCTGGCCTACCGCTGCCGGTCAAATAACTGGTTTCACAATTGTCATTTTACAACTGTTAAAATGATACAGCCGCTTCCATGGGAAATATGTCAGAATACATTTAATTCTTTGGTTCAGCACATACTCAGATAAAACTGTACACAATCCAAGTAAACGACGTTTCTAAACAGATTCTAATCGATCTTAGTGGCCGTTTCAACCGGTGAAAATATTAAGAAAACTCTCGCGTGTTATTTCCAATTGATTAAAATTGTTCAAGATGAAAACAAATTTTTATCTATAGTTGAATATTTGTATTGAGAACTAGAGCAGCATTTCGAACACTTAAAGTCTGATCTACTTATGGATTAATTAATCCAATAAATCGCATTATTGCAGACTCCAGCACTATCTGTAATAGTATTGATTTTTTTATTGAGTCTTTACACACTTTTAAAAAACAATTGCGCAGGATTATAGGATAATGATAATACTATATGGTCCGTCTATATAATAAATAATAATAATAATATTTTCGGAACCACCCCTTGGAAAGGTGGGGCACCTGTTTTGGGGCAGCCTGTATCTTCTTGCAGCATCTTTCCGGCGGCCCTCGGTAAAAGTCGAGCGGCACCCACGCGAACGAGCGGCACGGGAAGAGAAATTTGAAAACCGCGTGGGCGTTCCGAGAGACAGAGAGAGAGAAACAGAGAGAGAGGGAGAGCGAGAGAGGGAGAGCGAGAGAGAGAGAGAGAGAGAGAGAGAGAGAGAGAGAGAGAAAGAGGGAGATTTCACGGTTCGCCGGTGGATTTTCGCGAATTCGAAGGATCTCCCTGGTGGACGCGAACGGCCGTGATCGTGCGGTTCTGCGGTCGTGTGGGCGTACGGCCGCGCCACGCCGGGCGCACGGTTTGAAAGTGAGCCGTTAAATTATTCGCGGCGCTTTCGAGCGACAAATGGACCAGCGAGACGTTTTAAACAGTCTCGAGAGTCGGCCGTCTATAAATAGGCGGGTTAAGGAGACGGTTAAAATTAGTATTCGGCGATACGTTATCCTTCCGCCGCGGCCGATATTTGTTCGGTTCGATCGCGGGGGCAACCGGGATCCACGAGCCCTCGATGCTCCGGCGAGAATCGCCGAAAATTCGGACGAGACTCACCTGTTTTCAGTACATGAACGCCTCTCCTTATAATTAGGACAGTTCCGAGGGTCTTCCGATCTGTGGAATTCTAGATCAGCTTCGTTTGATTCACTGAGGTCGAAAACTACCCTTATGAAACTAAGCTTCCGACGATTTTATAGCAGATGATCTAGGATATTGTCAGTAGCAAGCAGGTGATTTAGGATTGGAAATATCCAGGACAGAGCACAGTAGAAAGAGAACACACCACCCTTACGTCTCCTCTCGGGTAGCTTTAATTGACCACCGAGCGACGAAGACGCCTGAAGGAACGGTGTCAAGTGAAGAATGACGAATGGATTTTTGGGGATGAGCGATCTAAGACATACTTCTGGCTTGCACCCTGTTCTCCCAGCTCTGCGTCAACATCCGAGCTTCCGGCGCCGATGGACAGGTAGCAGACGGATTGTCCACGTGTTTTAGTCACCGGGAAATAATTGCTTTCCCCGCGAAGAAGTCTGGTATCGGAATTCGGTGGGGTGGCTGGTCGGAAAGAGGGACGTAACCATAATTCGGCGCGGTGGTAACGGCGTGCGAAAGGTAGGCAGGGCAAGAAAAGGCAAGGCGAGGTACGGTAAGGCAAAGAAGAGCGAAGGGAAGGAAAAGAAGGGCAAGGGAAGGTGAGGCAAGGCGACGCGAAGAAGGGCGCCAGCGGAGGTAAGAAAAGGCAAGGCTCCGGCGACCGCTTAGAAGGCTCCGCGAGACGCGGTAGCCTCGGTACCGAAGAGAAGACGGCTCGGCGGTGCGACGAAGACGCGGGGATCAGTCGAAACGGAGAAAGTAAAAGAAGGAGCAAGAAGAGAGGCGGCTAGGCGAGCATTAAATCGGAGAAAGACCTGGGGGGAGGTTGGGGGCGAAGCCGGGAAGGACAGACGAGTGGAAAACGTTACGAGGGATCGGGAGAGAACGCGGCGGGTGTTGGCAGGAGGAGGGAGACGAGCACGATAGCGGCGCTGCGGCGTAACGACGCTATAACGTGAGCCGCCGGGTGATTACCTACCACCTCCGTACCCCGTTTACCCTTGTGCGTCGAATACTGGTGCCGTCGCGCCACGCCACGCCACGCCAGGCCATCCCACGGCGCTCCGTGCCGTGCCACGCCAACGCCACGCCAAGCCGTGCCGTGCCGTGGCACGCGGAGCCTCGTGGAGCTCCTCCTCGGCGCCAGCCACGCCACGCCAGCCACGCCACGCCGCGGCGCCGCTTCTCCCGCAGCCACGCCGAGCTATCGCGTTTGACCGTGCTACGCTGCTACCACCCCACGCATCGGTAGCTCTGGATGCCACGCCATCGACCCGCCAGCATTACGCCCTACGAATTCTTCCCTGTGGCTCACTATCCGTCTCTCTTTCTATCTTGCGATCTCTCCCTCTCTCTCTCTCTCTCTCTCTCTCTCTCTCTCTCTCTAGCCTCTTCTCTCTTTAGCCTGCATCTTCTCTTTCTCTCGCGAGCTCCTCTCTCTCCAGCTCTTGCCTCTTCACTCTCTCTCTCTCTCTCTCTCTAACTCTTTCTCTCTTCAGCTTGCTTCTTGTCTTTCCCTATCTATCTTCTGTCTAGCTCGTTCTCTCTCTCCAGCCTCACTCTCTGTCGGTTTGGCTCTCCCGTCCGTTCTTCTCAGCCAAGTCTGCGGGCAGACGATCGCGGACTCTAGTCTCCGCCGTTCTCTGGCTAGTGGTATCGGTATTGGCACCCGTATCGGTGTGTACCCGCGACACCCAGCAAACCCGGTAACCCGCCCCCGCCCGCCGACCACCCCCACCCTGTAGCGGTAAGTTCGGCTATCGGAGAACGTCGACGCCGTAAACGCGACGCGATGCCACCCGAGAGCTAAGAGGAGAGACCAGTTTCAGAGCCGAGTAGCCCCCAGGCGAACGCACACATACATGAACCGTCTCTACTCTCTTCTTTCTCTCTCTCTCTCTCTACCTGGCCGTGTAACCTGACGGGGGTGGACCCGTTCCGTCGCTACGCTCTCCTGCCGATCCGTTATCTAGTCGGTCAGCCTATGCCGCGTCAACTCCAGTCGATACTACAACCACCCGGACTCTTATTCCTGGTGATCGCAAGCGGTCGACACCGACACGCTTCCTGCCGACAGCGGAAAGCTATAGCAAAGACCTGGCGATTCGTTTCTGCGTTAGCTATTGCGTTCGGGGATGTCCTCCGTTGATCTATGTTGATCAATCGTGCACAACTTACGTCTACTTTGATAAGGAACTGATATTTTAAATAATGATACAGCCGGTTCCTCTGCGAGAGCCAAAGTTTCCTAGTTTTCAATTCTTCTAATAAGTTTACTGTGTTAAGCCACTGCTGCTAATTTTTGTCATAGTTTAAGCAATGACCCGGAACTGATAAAATACCGAAAATCTCCTCGGTTGAAAGTAGAGCGAGCTGTCCAGTGAACGGTCGCTCCAGCTGCATGTCCGTTCAGACTAGTACTCGCAAATCGTTATACGCTTATTGCTATAAAAAGGCGTCTTTCTAGGCGGACTACCCCTAGGGAACTTCTACAGTAGTCCCTTGGAACAGTGTACGTCTGCAGTCAGCCTCTTAGAACACTCATATACCGTTCCGAGCCCTATTTCTTTGAGATCAACGCGGAGATCTTCGTATTGGAATATAAGTAGCCCGTGATTCGAATCGGCTGCTAGAAAATGCGAATTTAGACGGAACGTTCTTGAGTCTTGCCGGGGTGAAATCGACTAGGTTCTTCAAAGACGTTTCTAATCCGCAGTTTCGTAGCAGATCCTGGTTCGGCGGAGCCGTCGTCCGATTCCGTTAATCGTCGGAAGTGAGACGCGTGCGATTGGTTCGCGCTGGCGGTGCGTGTGTCGGCGTGCGATCCGCGCGCGAGATTCGCCCGATTCGAATTTCCTCTCTGGATCTTCGGGGGTTTCTGGCGATCGGTTCCGTCGGTTCGAGGCGAGGCGAGGCGAGGCCAGGCGCGCGAGAGTTCGCTCTACTTTTCGATCTCGGAGCATTTCACGGAGCGAGGACTGTGCCGTTCCGACGGTATTACGGAGCTATCTCCGTTAAGTTAGCGCCGCGTCGTCTCGCCTCACCTCGCCGCGGGTTCTGCCCGTGTATACCCCCGACGATCCGCGATCCGCGATTCGCGGCACGACGGCACGAGGCCACGCCAGACCGCGTCTATCATGACCCAGGGTATGGCGTGGCGCGGTATGGCGTGGCGTGGCGCGGCGCGGAGCATGGCGTGGCACGGTACGGGGCGCAACGTGGCGCGGCGAGCCTGGCCGAGGCGAACCCAGACGAGGCACGCCACGGTATCGTTTATCGCGCAGACCCAAACTCTTGGAACGGAGCTGCGCGACGCCGCACGTATCTGCCATCGAGCACGGCAGGAACGAGGCTATTACGCGAACGCGCATACATATCTACGCCAAACGAGCGACCGCGTACTCGCACGTGCGCCTCGCCTCGCCTCGCCTCGCCTCGCACCACCTCGCCTCGGTTACTCCGTATGCGGCTCTCTCTGTGACTGCGAGCCTTTCGACGGACAAAGAGAGGGCGAAAGAGAGCGCGAGCGACAGAGAGGGAAACCGTGGGTGGGAAAAACTGCGAGGGGGCGAAACGGCCGCGCCACGGCTGCGAGCAGATAGGCGGGGGGTTGGCGGTGACGATGCCGAGAGAGATTACTGCGGGGGTTTCGATTTCACCTTTCAACGATTCCGAAGAGTTCGCGCTTCGAACCGGGGCGGGGGAGGGCGGGGGATGGAACGTCTTCCACGAAACGTTTCGCCGTCGTGGGCGTCGCGCACCAGAGTTTTCAACCCCCGAGAAGCGAGTGGCAGCCGCCGACGAAACGTCGCGGACCCGAGGCTCGATCCGTTTCAATCGTTCCGCATCGATTTTCCGCCGTTCCCGACGCGCTTCTTCGGCATCGACTGCGATCTCGCTGGATGCGAGTAGCTAGTTTTAGTCGGCTCCTCGAGGGAACTTGTGAGTATCGCTCGAATTTCAAACGAAAGACTCCCCGGTCTTGTCCCTTTGAGATCCGCATCGATCCTCCTGTGGTCCCTAACGCAAATAGCTGACCTAACGGCTAGACCGCGGATTCTATGCATTTATGACAAAATTCGAGCAGATGCACAACTGTCGGATCGACCGTCGAACTATCAAAAACCAATCGGAGCATCGAGGAACGTTCCTCTAAACGTCTCTCCTCTGCGTCTCGTTAGCAACGGGTGATCCGTGCGGAAGAATGGCCGGTTTCTGCAAATAATCGCCTGGGAAAATTCTGAAAAAGCTCCGGCACGTGTCACAATCCCACCCACACGTTCCGCAATGTGTTTCTATTGTATTTCCTCGCGGGCGGAGGTGTCGTTTCGAGGGCATTTTCGACGCCCTCGTCCGGATGTGCCCTTTAGAGGCCAACTACTCGACGGCATTCGATCAAACGAAACTGGCAACGAGTTTCTTTCTGTCGGCGACGCGTGCCGTCACGCCTCCACGAGCGTCTCCTCATTCTCATTCTCTCTCTCTCTCTCTCTCTCTCTCTCTCTCTCTCTCTCTCTCTCTCTCTCTCTCTCTGTCCTCTTCTCTCTCCGACACCGCGTCAGACTTTGCAAAGTGCCGTGGCTGCGGCGAGTAATCGAATTTCTGGGGACCCGTGCGCCACGATTCGCAAGCACACCGCCCACGCTTATCGTCCCCGGTTATCTCTCTTTTCTATCGTCTATCTCTTGTTCTCCACTTATCGTGACCGATCGATGGATCGTTTTCGCACCGCGCCATGCGCCATCGTCGCGTTTTCGCGCCAGCCACCGGAACCGGCTCGGACATCGAAATCCCATGGATATCGAAGTAGACCCCGTTAATTATACTCGGATCAGCGTAGATCGCTCCGGAACGCTATTGGCGAACGCCTCGCTCGCCGCGCCAGTAGAAAACACCATAGCTCGAGGCGAGCCGGCGCTTCACGGGGGCGGGAAATTGCGGAAGAACGAGGCCAATCCGACGAGTGTCGCGGCTACCCTTCCCGTCTCGCTTCCGATCACGTTTGCTCGGCTACGCGGAAAATCTACCCCATTTTTCCGGGCCACCCCCGGCGAAGGATTAATTGAGATTTCGTGGACGGTGGTCGGCCTACAACCGTTCTGCGGTTGGATTATTATAGATCTTGAGCCGAGAGTCGGCTCTTGAAGGAACAAAACTTGACGGTCGAACGTCGAATTTATAAATTTCTCGTGCCTCTCCTGCGGCAGTTACGTGGACGATTTTCACGTGCAATGATTCCACAGGCTCACCCGAGTACAATGGTATATTTTTCCCAAGATTGTGAAGGTTGCGTCGAAATAATTTTTATGAAATGAAGAAGAAGATTATGTGGCATGGAAATATCCTGGGCAGGACTGTTTGGTTTCCGAGTGCAAATGGTTAATAGACATTGCGTCCGATCGACGGCCGCGTCGGTGGAGATCGGGAATCGATCTGGCAGGTCGATCGAGCTTCGCAAGACACACCCGTCGTCGTCGCGTGGATGCCGGGGGTTTGGGTTAGGGTAGGAATATTGGAAGAGTGGTGGCGGCTGGGTGGCTAGGCGACTACTCGAGTCGCTGGTTCGAGTAAAACTAGGAGAGCTGCCACGAGCGAGAGAAGGAGAGAGCGAGAGAGAGAGAGAAAGAGGGTTGAGGATGAAGCGAGAAGGAGGGCTAGAAGGAACGGAAGAGGAAAAAGAAATAGGCGAGTGGCGACGGTATTGGACGGTGCGTCGTTAACGGTAACGACAGCCACCGATTGTCCCAACGATGCCGGTCTCCACCGTCGCGTTTCCCGTTTTCCACCCCGCCGTCCTCCGTTCCCACCGCCATCCACCGCTATCCGCCATCCGCCCTCCGACCTCCGGCCACGCCGCGCCGCGCCAAGCCACGCCGAGCCACGCCGCGCGACGACATTCGGCCTCGAGCCACCTTATTGCCGCGATAAATATAGAGCCTACTCCTTGAAACCGTCTACCCGCTCCACACTCCGCTCGCTTTCTTCCTTCTTCCAGCTTTACGTTCTACGTCCTTCTCCTCTCCTTCGTCCTCTTCCTCTCGAGCTGTCTCGCCTCTCTTCTCTCACCTCTTCACCTTCTCACCTCAGGGACACGCGTGGCCACCACAGAAACACCGGAATCGCTGATTGAGCACCCGAGTTTGTCGAACCACCATCGACCACTGCGAACGGCTCCACGTCGCGATGCATTCATCGTAGTTCAGCCGGCGACCCTGGGTCGCTCCTGACCCGGTACAAAAGGTCACCGAGATCCGTGAAATTCGTCCCGTTGAAAACTGTTCAGGCCGGTTGATCGCGAACAATTGATTCGCCGTTACTCGGGCTTCCACGGAATCGAACTCGAGGCGCCATAGTTTGTTACCCCAGGAATCGTAATCTAAATTTGAATTTGAACTCGCATCTCCTGGAACTTGAATTTCAATTCCACAGAGTTTGAATTTGAACTTGAATCTCGTAGAATCGAAATTTGAATTAATGTTGAATCCATTATGAAACCCGTGGTTTGGTACCCCAGCATTTGAATCGTAATCTAAATTTGAACTTGCATCTCCTGGAACTTGAATTTCAATTCCACAGAGTTTGAATTTGAGCCTGAATCCCCTAGAATCGAAATTTGAATTAATTACGAAACACCGAACGATCGAAAAAAAAAATGTTTAAAGCGAACGGTAACGTTTCGGGAGGAAGTTGGTCTTGTGTCGGTTCTCGCAATCGGTCTTTCTAAGGTTAAGTCGAGCCAGGGCTTGTTCGATGATACCGTGAAGCGGGAACCGGAGCGGGCTACAGGGATTAATCATTGAGCACGGTCTGGATGCAAAATGGCTGCGATCGATCCATCGCGCGGCGATGCGCTGGCGAAATGATTTCGTAACGAGGTTCTCCCGACGTTTCCCTCTCTTCGCCTAAACGTCTGTCCATTTATACATTCGTCTCTGCCGACTGTCTCTCTCCCTCTCTCTCTCGGTATCTCTCCCGCTCTGTTCGATTGTGTCTCTGTTTCTCTCCGCGCTTCGTTTCTCTGTTCCATCGCAACCCCCTCCGCCATCCGAAACCAGACCTCCTGACTATTTCTCCTTCCCTCTGACGTTCGTCCGTCGGACGTCTGGTTCACGACCTCGTTCTATTCTTGCTGAAATTACGACGCTTCGTCGGGTCCGTTAGAGACCGGGCACACTTGCCGCTCGCGACTCGCTGAACGAGCCACGAAAACGCCGAAAAAAAAAAGAAGAAGAAGAAGAACGAACACACCGACGAACGCCGTCACCAACACGCTCGCCAGCGAATTTACCATGTGCCAGGCTGACTCGATAATTACCTGAGACATTATTAGAAAATTCGTTACGTTAATCTCATTTTTCAGGCGTCCCTTCTCTCCTCGGCAAGCTGGAAAAAGTGTTTCCTGATGGGAGAACCAAAGGCTTCCTCTTGGGTCTTGGTCTTTGGGAAATTAATGATCAGGGCTTTTACGTCACGAGCTTGCAATTTACTTAAAGATTACGTATTACTATGTTTTACATATACTCTACTTCGAATATGCTTTTCAACAGGCTCAGAAATATCGAACTTCGACGAAATTCCAGAAAAGCACATGCGAACACTCGAGTTTATGACAGGCATCGCTCGTCCGAGTTTCAACAATCATTCCCAATGTTAATGCCGCAGATTTCTCGGCGGTTTCGAGAAACCAGTGCTCCCTGCTCGTCGATTGATTGCTTTAATCTCGCTACAGCTTCCCATTTTCAAAGAAAGAATTTCAGAACGCGATTGTTCGCCCCCTAATCACAAAGAAGGAATTTACTATCCGTATCACTCGCTGATCAAGTCAGCAATACTGAAGGCAAGAACATGATTTTTTTTTGGAATGGTAATGTTTTGTCGTTCTCAGTGGGTGTGGGGGTTGGTTTAAGGGTTGGAACCCCCGTATCGCTATCCCGTATCAGCCGATTAGAACGATTCGAACGTTCCCCTTTCTCCTGGTGTTCTTCTCTGTTTATTTCTATTCCGATATCTCGCGTGCCCCTCCTCTTCGTAATTCCGTTCGACGCGCTCCTCCTTGATCATCCGACACAATAGGCACGCGAGCTGCTCCTTGCGCGCCACGCCGTTTAAAGAAGATCGCACGTTAAAGCGAACTTGCGTTTCCGAGCGGAACACTGCGAACTCGTTGTTTAAAAGAAATCAGGATTCCCATAAAAATTTTCACATTTCATTTCTTTTTGAAACTATGACGGACTCGTATCGGAAGATATCTTTCCACATTTTTGTACATTGATCTTGTACTTCTTTCGAGATTATGACCGCAAAGAAGAGATTATGGCCTCTTGGCCGACGCACAATGACTCGGAAGATTATTAATGGGTCATTCGCACACGCCGCGAAGATCCGCAATGCACTTGTCACCGTGCGTTCGGCGGTAAATGCAGTGCTTGCAAGAAGCAGGTATTACACCTGTCCGAATTTCAACGTTCCGTAGAATGTCTCGTGGACAGAGTTGTTTTCTTTTTCCCTTGCTCCCTTCGTTTCGTTCACTCTTTCCGAGAGAGCGGGTTTTCCCTTTTTCCGTGGACGCGCGAGCATCGATCGTTTCGCACGCGCTTCCTATATCCGCATAATTGCAACGATATACCGATAGAGAGACGGCGAGGGGTGAATGGCGGATGGAAAAAGCCATAGTGCGGCGGTGGGGAGCGGAATATCGCGGAAATCAACGGCGGAATAGATTGCTTCTAGTCCCAGCTTAACAAAGTTCAAATTGTTAGCGCAATATTTTTATTATGACCGTTCCCTTGTGGTTTATTCAACTCGCTGTTCTCAATTTTGTCTTCTTGTGCATTTATTATACAAACTTAGAATATGACAGTGTTTCTAGATTCATCTAATGTTTTTACTGTTTTAAATTACACCTACTCATCTTGGTCGTAATTGTATAAAATCCGCTATCCATTTATTGTCAATCGGACGTTACGATCTATCATTTTTTCAAGAGGCACTCTCAATCCCTTTCTTTTCAAATAAAATTTCTTTCCGTAAAGCTTTTAAATCCCCTCTTTTCAAATAGGGGTGGACCGATCGATCTTGTATATTATTTTGAATCATTCAAAAATCGATTCCGCTTACCTGTTCCCATGATACAGAAGAACGTGGCAGCAGCTTCGCAGGAGGAGAAGGTTGATCGACGGAGTTGCAGAACGAGTGGGTGGGAACGATTGGGAATTGTCGCAGGCAGATGGACCATCCTTCCAAGTACCGCAGGTTGTGTCGTTCTCGACGTTACCAATAAATTCAATTGCAACAAACTGGAGGGAAATACAAAATTTTCTTTTCGCACTCGAGTGGCCACTCTGAGACACCAATAAAAATTATTATACCATTATTCAATGTATTATTTACATTATTATATTATAGAAGGTGAGTCACCTAACGTTGCCATCTTGTTTTTAAAGATACGTCGAATGTCTGAAGGACAAAGTTGAATGGTAAAATGGGGCTCATACGATACCAAAAAAATGTTTGTTTTTGTGTAATTTTTTTGGAGACATGAAGGTCACCTTCTTTTTTTTAAATGGAATGAGGTATTTTTTAATACTTCAATCGACGCAGCTGGACAGTCGTTACAAAAAAGTACTAACTTATGTAAAAATGAAGGTGACCTTCATATCTCCAAAAAAAACTACATAAAAACAAACATATTTTTGGTATCGTGTGAGCCCCATTTTACCATTCAACTTTGTCCTTCAGACATTTGACGTATCTTTAAAAACAACAATGATATTTGAGGTGGCAACGTTAGGTGACTCACCCTGTATGTATATTATATACAGATTGTAAAAAATCTCGAAGACATGTGATTTAAAAAATTACAAACTGACACATGTCCTTTACTGTTTCGAATGGGGAGTCAGATGGCACTACTAGTTCTTTAATGCGTGTGCGTTTTCAAGGTTATTCCAAGGTAATTTTGTCTTTTTTCATCATAGACCCATATTTCTTATTTCCGAATCACATTTACAAAAAGTTGTGCATCTTTTCACGTAGAATGTGATTCCGAAATAAAAAAATACTGGTTTATGATAAAAAAAGACAAAATGACCTTGAAACAATCTTGAAAACGCCCACGCATTAAAAAACTAGTAGTGCCATCTGAATGGCCACTCGAAACACTAAAGGACATGTGTCAGATTGTTTTTTATAAATCACACGTCTTCGAAATTTTTTACAATCTCAACTTATAAATGGGACACCCTGTACAGTAGTATAAAATGGATATATTTTTGGAAGAAAAATTTGCTTCGAACAGGTAGGAAATAATACAAGAATATGTTCAAATTCTTCTAATGTTTTTACTGTTTTAAATTACAGCTATTCCGTCACAAATGCATCAAATCCGCTGTCTACCATTAACGCACAGGCTTGTTAATAAAAATCGAGTGTCCTGTATACGAAGGCAACAAATCCGTACGGTACACTTAAACAACGTTGCGTCTATGTAAAATTGCAAATCGCTTACAGCATCCTGCAGTATAAAAAAGAAAACATTGCATCGGTCGGTTCCCCTTCCCCGGATCCCATTCGACAAGGGAGAGTCATCGTACAAAGGAAAACGGCGATTGGTGGTTTTACGCTTTATTAGCTTAAAGTTTTGCAAAGAAAGAAACCATACACACTGCGGGACGACGTTAGGCAAAATCATGAAAATCATCCGACCGAAAAGACGCGCGTGTCGTGTTCCTCGAAGAAAAACTGAATAATCGTCGTCGTTTCGGCAGCGCGGGATCGTTGTGTCAAGCAAAATACAGGCAGCGGAGCTCGTTAGATCAAGGAGATATTACTTTTCGCTAATACATATTACGTATGGATGCGGGGTCGGGGGTGGGGAGGATTTATTAAATATCAATCGACAGGGTTGTTTGTTCTGTTGTCTCGTCGTTGCGATTATCACCATGTATCATCATGTAAATAGGTACAACGTGGTTGTGCATTGCAGTTTCATAGAAAATGTTATGCATTTAGCTTACAATTACGATACGATACGATACGATTACGGTTTTACGATTACGATTACAATTACGATACGATACGGTTACGTTTACGGTGTTACGATTACGTTCTTCTTTTCTTTTTTTATTTTTTACGATTACGATACGACGACGAGTCGCACGCACCACTCGTCGCGCCCCCCTTCATCATGCGTTTTGTCACAGTCCTCCGTCCGTCTTACACTCTTCGTAAAAGTATAGCGTTTCATTCTTCTTCTTTTTTTTTTTTGTCGTGGTTTTTTTCTTGTTATTTAGCGGTTTGTCCCGCCGATCCGCGAGAAAATGATCGGCGGGGCTCTATCGTAGCAGAGTTCCAGAACTGTCACTGCCAGCTCTCTAACGTCTCCCGAACAATGTTGACGCGTAACAAGGCTTCGTTCCTTACGGGAACTGCTCCTGAAAATACGTTGCTTAGCGATGGCAGTGAGTAGAACGAGCTTTTTCGGTTTCTCGAGCAACTAGGAATACATCTCTATTCTCTGTTTTTTTACTCCTCGTTCGTTCGTTCGTTCGTTCGTTCGTTCCTTTCGCTTTTTTTTCCTTTTCTCTTTCTTTATTTCCCCTCTATTATATGTACTTCAAGACTGTGTGCGTCCCGACGGAACGTCGGAACGTTTCGTTGCACTTTATAGCAGCTTGTACCAGAACAGATAATGCTCGCTCTCGCTGATCTGCAGGTCGTCGACGCCTGAAATCGATCGATTTTAGTGCCAGTGGAACGGAACCAGGGTCGGTCGACAAGTGTGTTACAAACTCTATTTTCGCTGTATGTGTGCCGGTCGATTGCGAACCGACGCTATCAGAACTCGCGTCTCCGCTTTTGCTAAACGTATTTTTCAACCAAGAACTGACCGCTAGACCATCGTCAAACTTCAGACAGACAAAAAATCTCCAGGAATAAATGCACTGGTGCCAATGACATCCGTTTAGTGCGTTTAAAATTATACTTCGCTCGAAATGTTCTATTTCGCACGACTGAAAAGCCCATTTAATATTTCATACACGACGGCTGCAAAAATTTCACAAGATACGATTTATTTGACCTGATAAAAATTGAAAAGCTTGCTAATTGTAGAGATTCTGCAGACTCTAACTTTTCCAAATAATTCCGTTTACCATTTCTATCAAAGTGCACTGTAACTTCATTATACAGGGTGAATCACCTAACGTTGCCATCTGAAATATCATTGCTGTTTTTAAAGATTCGTCAAATGCCTGAAGGACAAAGTTGAATGGTAAAATGGGACTCATACGATACGAAAAAAATTTTTGTGTTTATGTAATTCGTTTTAGAGATATGAAGGTCACCTTCATTTTTTTAAATGCAATGAGGTATCCAAAAAAAATTACATGAAAATAAGCATTTTTTTGATATTGTATGAGCCCCATTTTACCATTCAACTTTGTCCTTCGGACATTTGACGTATCTTTAAAAACAACAAAAATATTTGAGGTGGTAACGTTAAGTGACTCACCCTGTGTTCATAGTGGCGCGCGACAGTCACGTATCAAGTGATAGGTGCATGCATACCTTGGTTCTCATTTGGAGCCCCAGCGAGGTGAAAATGTCTAATAAATCATTGGACAACATTGAACCTACTCGTTAAAATCCACAAGGGCATTATCGTTTTATATTATCGTCGAGAACCACCCCTTGAATTTTTTCCCACCCGTAGTCGAACACCCTGTATATGCATACAATGCAGACACGTACTCCTCCTCTGTTTCGCGACTTTGTCCACGCACTTGTCGACCAACCGAGTGCAACTCCCAACAAAATCCGTGAACATACCTCCAGGTGCGACCAGTTGATTGCCCGGCGGCGTGGAAGGGTCCGGCGGTGAGGGGAGCCGATAAAGCAGCCAAAAGTGATAGGTCAGCGGCTCCTCTTTGTATCCAGCTATCGTGTGAACATAATGGCCGTTGGGCCACTCCGAGGCGACGAACTGGAAGTGCGGCGACATGTCCGCGGCCAGGAGCATCACTTCGTAGAACGTTTCGTTCTTCGGGGCGGTCACCGTCAAGTTGTACGTCTCGTTGACATTGCTGCCGACCCACAGAGTGTACGACACGTTCACCATAATCGGCGCCGTGGTGCCCACGATTGTTCCACTGTCTGTGTTGCTGGCGTTCAACGCGTTGTTCCCCGCGGTGTTGTCCTTGACACTGCTGTTGCTGTTCTTACCGTTGTTGTTATTGCTGCTGGCGAGATTCCCGTTGCTTGCGTTGCTCGTGTAGCCGCTGTCGCTTGTACTGGAATTGTTTATGTTGTTCACTAGCGTCGGGGATGACACCGACTCACTGTGGTTGCTGGATATCGTCGGCTCTGGGAGAGACAGACGTGTTAGGGTTCGGACACTTTTGAAAACGAAACATTTCTCGAAATTGATCTCTAGTCTGAGTCGTTTCTTTTTTTTTTTTTTTGGTAACAAAATTGCGTAACGTCCACAGTCTCGTAATTTCTGTTTCTTTGGGAATGTGATAGAATTGAAAGACGAAAATTAATCTCACCATTGGTGTTTCCATTGCCGTTCACGTTGTTCCCGTTGCCGTTCCCGATGGTGGTCAGCCTCGGTGGCGAAGTGTCAGCCAGTCCCTGTCCACAATCGAGAGTCCTAATGCTGGACAGACCTCTAGGAGTGACACCAAGGAGTGCTTCAGCGGTGGCTCTAACATCGCCCGCGAAGGAGCCGTCAGCTCTTTGCTGGCTACTCAGCCAGGCCAGAACAGCAGACCTGTTCCAATTGTCAGCGGGCTCGTTCTCAGCTTCCTCCAGAGCTTGCATCACCAAGGCCGTTGTCCTCAGGTCTCCGAAACTGCCGTCTAGTCTCTGCTGCTGCGCTAGACCGATTGAAGGCTTGCGCACGAAGTGGTGGAGGTTTCTGTGTCTGTGGTCCTGCACGATGCATTTCAGTGCCAAGATCACCATCGCCACAGTATCTGCGGAAAGGAATTGTTAGTGACATACTACTGCTAAGGCGTCGCTCAGGCACATGGCTAGTTTGTTGGATTAACGCGATGCTAACCGACGTTATGATCCTGGGCGGCGTTGGCGATGTCCAGCAGCCGACGAATCTGCCTCTTCCGCACGTGAGCTTGCGCGTTGCAAGCTGCCAAGGTGGTCAGAGCGAACTCGTAGTCGGTAGGAGGCTCGTGATGCTGCAACGTGCCGATGAGATCGTGTCCGTGGAACTGTCTCGGGTCCGTGCACATCGCGTTCAACGCGAGAGTGTAGCGCGCCAGCCGGACCGGCGACAGACCGATCTCCCGGTGCCTGAAATGTCGATCGGGTGCCGTCAATCGCTTCTTATTAAATTGCGAGTGTTGGAAATTGCACTCGTTCAAGTTCCACGCTTTCAGGATTCACGCATTGGAAATTGCACGCCTTCAAGTTCTACGTGTTGCAAATTGCACGCGTTGGAATTTGCACGTCTTCAAGTTCCACGGGTTGCAAATTGCACGCCTCCAAATTCCACACGCCCAAGTTTTACGCATCCAAACTGCGCGCGTTGGAAATTGCACGCGCCCAAGTTCCACGCATCCAAACTGCACGCATCGAAGTTTCGCGCATACAAATAGCACGCGTTGAAAATTGCACGCGCCCAATTTCCACGCGTTGCAAATTGCAGCATCCAAATTGCACGTGCTGGAAACTGCACGCCTTCAAGTTCCACGCGTTGCAAATTGCAGCATCGAAATTGCACGCATGCAAGTTCCGCGCGTTGAAAATTGCACGCGTTCAAGTTCCACGCATCCGAGCAGCACGCATGAGCGGATGCCCAGCCTGCAGCAATATTGCCAGTAGACAAATTGCATCGCAAGGGGTTAATAACGACGGTACGGTCCCCCGTTCAAAAATTCCCAGCATAGTTACCTCCAAAGCAACAGCACGATCTCCAGCTCCATTTGCTTGCTGCTCAGCTGCAGCTCCAGAGGCACCGGTGGAGCGACGTTTTCCTCCCTCGACAGGTTTCCAAGACGAATCACCAACAGAACCCGATGAGTATCGTTTCCCCAGCCAGCATCCTTGTCTCTCTGACTCCAGAGCCATGCGGTGCCTCGCTCCAGAATGCTCTCCGCTTCCGCGTCGCTCGAGCCGACCTCCGCGACGCTTCCTATTAATCATAATCATTCGTTAGCCTCATCACGGACCTCGAGCTTTCACACCCGGTCATCGCACGGTTTCTACTGTCTGTTCGTTTTCACTTGCTAGCTGAACTAATAGTAGTTCCTATAGAGGAATCCGCGAGAAGTGCGGCTAGCAAGGAGAATGCTTGATCAGAGGACAGAAGACAATGATCTTTGTTGTTTCGAAAGATTAATTATCAAAGAATGGAGGCAGTACCTTCGCATCGAGCCAGGTCGAGGACGCCCAGACAGAGGAGCACCATCACGGCTGCCATGCTAGCTCTTCCCCACATTTTCACCCAGTTTTGGACGATGCACATAGACTGCTGGACGCCTTCTGCAACCGGACAAGGTGAGATCGTCGCTTAGACACTTCCCAACTTGATTTCTCGATTTCGATGAATTCTGTCGAGGTTCTTCCGACGCGTGTAACTAGTTTGGACCCGGGGACGAGGTTTTTGTGTCTGAGGGTAGCACCGGTGAGTCAGACACGAGGGTACCTCGCCCGCTCGCGGAAACACTACTGGGAACAACACGATATTGCGTGGGGGATCGATATCGTCGCAGCACCCGTCGTCCTCCGAGCCAACGCACGGTATATACCCATATACTCGGTCTCGCCAACTATACGTACACTCGTTGGTAACACCAGATAGGTACGTGTGCCCCGTTCTCTCTCTCTCCTTTTTCACGCTGCCGCCTAGTTTCACTCTCCCTCTCTTTCTCCCACTATCTTTCTCTCGCTATCTCTCTCTCTCTCTTTCCCTCTCTATGCGCTCGGTGCATCCATCACACACGCCCCGATGCGCTTCCGGTGGCGGCTGCGGGCGGCAGCAGCAGCAAACCTATCACTGATTCACCCTCTGCGCATCGTCTTTAACCCGGGATTATCTGTCTGACTCGCCTAATTGATCAAACTGCATTTTTAATACGGGAGAACTCCTCGCAAATTGGATCCGGCGAGCTCTCCGCCCCTTTGACAGGCCGGATAATCCAATTCGCTGGAGGACGAGTCGAAAGAATTCTCAGAAAATTGCGATTGGTCCGAATAGCGAAAGTCTCGGAGCAGAAATGAAAATTTTAGAAAATGTAATTTAAATATAAATATAGTAATTACTCTTTCTAAAACTTCCGCAATGTTCGTGTTTTTATTTCTGGATTAATTTATATACATCCGGGACATAAAACTATGCGTCAAAATTATAAAGTGGAATTTTCGAAAATTTTGGTCATCGACAGAAGGGTTGAAAGGGGTAGACGGTGACGCGCTCCGATCCTGACATCCGCGAAAGGTTAGTCATCCAGGGTTAAATCCTGCCGCGCTTTCTCCCCCGGCCGCGTATACAGACCCCGCCGTGCTCAATCTATTCGCTTGCTATAGCGATTGATTATCGGATTGTCGAATGTATGCAGATCTAGGTAGATAAGAAACGACAGGCGACTGCGACGACACTATTACCAGCGAGGAACGAACGTCTAGGAAAATCGATGTACCCTATGCAGCTGGTAACGCGATTGTTCGGTCTCTCGATTGAACGAAAAACTGCATTGTTCCTTAATCATTTCGATCTGATGACGATGTATCAACCCTTTGATCTTCTCTTAATTTAACGAGCAGTTTGACTTCCTTGTGTCAGTCCTACGAGTACTGACTTAAGTAAGTTGAGTGCCACTTAAAATTGCCACACTATTATTCAAAACGATGTGTTTACATCACTGTATTATTACCAGTAATAGTCATATGCTTCGTATGAGAAGAGAATAGAAATTTAAGGGAAATAAATCGTGTAGAATAGAAATATTCTAGGACGGAAGATGTGTGATGGTTTTGAAGTTGAAACAGTTTCGACCGCAGAGGGTGAAGATAGATATGAAAGTAAAGTGAATGTAGATAAGTAAAGTAAGGTAGATATAAAGACGGGGGTGGTGGAATGAGTAACAAATTTTTTGAAGGGGTGAAATGTTGGTTGCTCTAACGTGTCCGTGTGTGCGGTGCACCGTGTATTCCACTTACCTTACCGTCTAGTCGTGTGCGGTAAAAATGGTCGCGGTTCGCGACTAGTATCGCGAGCACAGCGGTGTTCTTAGAGGGTGGTTAACGGGTAGGAAAAGCGTTGGAAACGCGTCGAGTCGAGTCCATCGTCGTCGGCGAAACTGACGCGAGAAAAACCTCCGGAAAACCGATGCAACGAGACGACACGGAACGGAACCGAGCAAGGGATGCGAAGGGCTTCGAGGTCGCCCTCTTTCTCCCGTTAAAGAGGGTAAACTCGGCGCATCCCCTCTACGGTCCTTCTTCGCGAATCGAACGAATCCCTTCTCTGCGGCACCGCGACTCTCTTTCACGGTTGGTCTTGCCGCTCAGCTGGTCCCGACACATGCACCTTATGCGACAATTCGCCTAGGTCGAGCCATAAATCGTCCCTGGATTTCGCACATCGATTTTCCTCATTGATCCGACGGACGATTTTCTTAACCCATTTGTGCCCATAATTATGAACGTGGTCTGAGTCATATATTTCTTGTTTCGAGATACTTAAAGGAAAATGATATTAACACTAAATGAATTCCATATAATGTTGAAATAACGAGCACTATCTAACGGTTCATTTTTTACAATATCGTAAAAATTACATTGAATTCATTTAGCTTGAAATAATAATATAACAATATTTTTTAATTCTCCGATTGTTTTTACTGTTTTAAATTACACCTGTTCATTTTTGTCACAAGTGCATAAAATCCGCTGTCTAGTAATGAATCATTAGGATGATACATATACGTTACTGTAATTTGTTCATAGAAACGGAAATTGTGTATGACTGGGCAGAATAAATTGTCATTCAAAAATAGTATGAATCAGATCCTTCCCCTTTCCCTCTCCCTTTATTATTTTATTATACCTAATAGTTTGAGTGTATGATCGACAGAATACATCGGCGCAGATGATTCTTGCCGCTGTTTCCATAACAACCAATGTAAATTCCGGCAAGAATTATCTGCTGCTTATAAACGTCCGTACAGCGCCAAAACATGCAGCGGAAAAACGCTCAAACTATTAGCCAAAATTACCTTTCTTATCTTTCTTATCTTTACACAGATGGCGCTACTAGTAATTTCCACCGTTACCGACCTGAGTGTAATTTGCGTTTGGTTTCAGCGTTTTGCAACTATGTCAATTGGCGTTGTACCGAGACTTTAAAGAAGCAAATGATTCTTGCCGAGATTTGTATTGAATCTTATGGCGGATACGGTAAGAATCATTCACGCTCGAATATAAAATAATATTTGAATACTTTTCGTACAGATTTTTCACTGTACGACGGGCCAGATTGAAGCTGAAAGATTGTATTTTATACTCGATTTATTACGATTTGGAAACAATTACGCTGACATACAGGAAATCATTTAAAAAACTAACTACAGGACACGTGCTCAAACGGAAGGATTTCGCAGAAATAACTTCTGTATGGAGATTTATGAATTTTTAAATGTTTAAATTTTTAAAAGCTTATAAAGCACACCTTATTTCACACTGAATATCATTTAACAGTCAATAAATTACATTTAAAAGAAGAGCAAGGGAATTAAATCGCAACGCGGTGGAATTCGGCCGAAAGCGTTGACCCGTTGGCGAGGAAAAATGTTGGATTGGTAGTTGCGTCGACGATCATTTTTGGCTGAACTAATTATACAACTTGCATAAATAAAGATCGACGCGTTGAATCTCGCGGGCTCTTCCAGCGAGGTGGTGTTATCGACGCAACTGCTCGGTCGCAAACGCGTGCGTCGACGTTGTTCGAAGCGTTTAATTGTTCTGCTCGGGTCGCTGACAATTAGTTTGAAACATATCGATCGACTCGTTGATATGTAGAGTGTTCATTAAGGAACGTCTAAATTCCATTCTAACTCGTCGCTCGTTCGAAATTGAATTTCTACGATCGATAAAGGAGCGGTGTGCTAAAACGGTGCTCTAGAAAAATCGAAACGGCCGTCGGCCATCTTGAATCACGCGAACTTTGTTTGCGCCAACTTCACGCGACAGTCGCATTTCTCTACTTTTTCGCGAGATTGTCGCTTCTCGTCTGCACTGTGTCTGTTCTGGATCCGTAACGAAAACAACTATTCGCGTTTTCCCGTGAAAAAATCGTCGCCGAGTGTGTGTTGGTGTGGACGCAGCAGGAGCCACTTCTCGGTGAGTCCAGGAGACAATGAGATTTCGGGAGAATTCGCAGGAAACTGCGAACATCGTGGGGAAACATCGTTCTCGGTCGAGGACTAACGTATTCCGTGGAACGTTTTCGAGAATGACACAGTTCCCGTTCACATCCATGTTATCGCGTGATTAGACGCTTTTACGATCGCTCCCGCGAACCTTAGAACCTATGACAATGCGTTTTTTCAACGCCCTCGACAACGTTCCACGCGAAACCAGCTCTCCCGACTCCCGACCAGCTTTCCGCGGAACCACTCGTGTCATTTCCACCATTCGTCTACCTCGTTTTTCACCCACCGTTCCCTAGATCAAAGGTAAAACCTAGCAATTCTTATCAGAAATCGCTGTGACTCGATGCGTTTTAAATCAACCGCTGAGGTTTCCACTTGGAGGAGGTTGTCGCATTTTCCTTCCTACACGATTCTTTATTTACAGACTATCCACCGAAAGCCCAATGATAATGCCTGCGCTTCATGTCTGAAAGAAGTCTGACAATTTAAAAGAAAATAGTGGACGGTGTAACTGCAGGTAGTTCGCTAGTTTTCTAAGGTGTCCGCTATCGTTTTAAAGACCATTAAGACTCTGCCGGTAGATAAAAGTTAACACTGAACATGTACTGTCAGTCGGAGTATGAATCATTGTTTGTTTGGAGTCATTGTTCCAGATACAGTAATCTTCTATGACTGGTCGTAACCAGGATGTCCAATGATTGATAGCTTCGAATTGAATATTGAACTACTATGTTTCGATGCATGTTAACGCATGGTTTGTTTGTAGTACCGTAGGTGACGAGGCAATCGAGCTCTCTTTGAAAATTTCTAAGGGCCATTAGTTTCTCGTTGATCCTTAAAAACATCTTCGGATATTAATCCAGATCCTGACTAAGTACCATCATTTACTACTCCGCAATTTATATGAGTTTCTCTATCGATACGTTACTGTTTGTACCGCATTGCTGATTACAGGTGTCCTCTTTCAGAAATAATTCTGAGCTGAAGTTCCTGAAACTAAAGGCTGAATTCTAAGAGTCGATTGTAGCCTCGTTTGTCGCGTCGCATTGATCACAGAACGGAAAGTCTGTATATAAAAATGCAGTGGCACAAGGACAAAAATCGCGATGCAATTACAGTAATTTTTCTCGGTCGAACGCACCGGGTCTCACGCTCGCGAGCTAGTTTAGAGTCGGCAGGCTGGATCGTCGACCGAAATTGTCGCGTTGTTCTCCGTTAATTGCTCCCCTTTAGCCGGAGCAATTAGTTTCCCTTGGATCTCGATGTCATTGCATTTATGCGAGGTCTTTAGAATCGGCTCGCGGGACAGGTGGTCGCTGGTCCGTCTCCGAGAGTGAACTGCAGTGATTTCGTAATAGCGTGCGTTGTTTCATTATCAAACAATAATGACTCACTGGTACACGCCGGTGGCCAATTACGCGTGTAACGGAAGGAGAAACAAAGAGCTGCTCTCTCTGGTTGATAATCGTCGTTGTTCACCGAGCGATTAACACCGTTCACCGGGAACGGTTCATTCTAACCGCCGGTGGCACACTATAGCGACGATATCGATCGGAGATTAGCCGACCGATTAGAGGAATTCAGAACGACAACGTGTCCTCCGAGACGGGTGTGCGGCAAGAGTTGACGAACTCCCCGATCAGAATTCTTTACCGTTAACCAACGGCGCTCTCGGGTTGCACCGGCTCTATTTCTGGCAGCATTGATTTCTCGGTGGACACAGAGGTAAATAGATTATCTAGCGTATCCGCTGGCATCGCGCAATATTGTGTAACACCGTCGGACAAACGGAAGAAGGGGCCTTTTACCCCTTTTACAAACGCGCCGCTCGAAACGGTTCATTGAAACCGAGTCGCCGCACAGCGGGCCGGAACCGCAAGATGATTGATAAAATTCGTGTCTCTGTTAATCGTACATTGTCGACCCACCGGAGACTGGATCTGTTTTGACCCGCGATATCAAAACCGACATTCACGGACAGCATTTAGAAACAACAGGAAGTATTAATAAGTATTAACCCTTTGCACTCGGAACTATTTTAACACGGAAACTAAACATTTCTTCTGACCTAGAATGTTTTCATTTTATGGACTCGGAGTCGCCACTCGAGTGCTAAAGGTTAACTTACGAATTACCTAGTTTTAACCTGTTTCACGACACGAACATTTGTCAATCCCCATCTGTTTTATAGAAACGGGCCACGGTACGCCGCGGAGCGCGAGTCGTTAGGGAGACGTTAACGCAACGCTGGTTGCGCGAGGTCGGGGCTAGAAAATGTCGGTTAAAAGGCCAATGAAAGGGTCTAGGACAGCCACGGCGGCCACGGTTAATTTTAGTCGCTTATCGCTGGCTGCCTGACCCAGCTCTTCGCGCCTCTTCTTCTACGGTTTCGACTTTTCTGTTCGTCTCGCCGATTCTGCCGGAGCTACACGAGAGGTACGGACTTCAGGAAATTCGGAGAACAACGGACAAAGAGCAACGGACTCGAAACGGCTCGGGCAAGGATGCTGCGCTCTGCTGTCCTTCTGCCGGCCGGGGACAAACACGCAAAATCCTTTTTCCTCGATACATCGCTCACTGCCCGAATATGTAAAACTGACGTCACTTCTTGGGAGAGCGCAAAAGGACGCCCACATTCCCCGTCATTCTCTCCTTCTCTCTATCTCTCTTATATTCTTTCTTGTCCCGTTTTCTTACAATCGATCGCTTTTTCCGCGGAAAACCGCGGACGATCGATTCTGCCCGATCATTTCCTTGTTCTTCGCTCGACGATCTTCGCGCGAGGCTCGTCGCAATTCTTCGGAAGCGTACTCGAAACGGCGCAGCTTTTATGTAACGGTTTGCGACCTGGCATTGTCGCAACGATAACCGTGGAGATAGGTGTCGTGGGCTCGATGAATATTAATCGCGCGATTAGAATTCGTCGCAACTTTGTTACCAGGGGAAGACGACACCGACGATCGAGAGAATAATGAAATCGCGAAACAAGTCTATAACCGGAGGATCTAACACGCTGGGTCCGCTGCGTAGGTCGCCGGTTTCGCGAGTATGCTAGTTGTCCGAGGACTATATCCCCCGCCCACGTGCAGTTCGATTTTCCTTGAAGAACTTCACCTTCGATCCGCGAAGAATCGTAGAGCGAGTCTCTTGACTGAGCTCGATTCTTTCCGTGAAAGCTTCCTGAAACATTCTAGACACCTGCGATATCCCAGGCTGCGGATTTTGTGCGTTTATGACAAAACTGAGTAGGTGAAAGTTAATACAATTTTTCGATCGGCTCAGGCTAGCTGCTTCTACCAGACTGAATTTTAACAAGTTATTTACTGATTACAGAAAATTGAAAAGTTTTTTCAACGATTCGTTGCTCGATGCGTTAACGATCTCGAGGAAGACCGCGCCCGTCGAATCGAGCATTTCGACTAGGATAGACGGAAAACGGATGGAAGAGAAAGAAAGAGAGAGAGAGAGAGTGAGGACGTTGCACAAGCGGCTAGGTTTATCGGGGTTTGTTAAACGTTGCTCTGATAAAGGAGATAACGCAACGACTGACTGCGTTAGTCAGATCGATCGTCGCGGCCGGCTGGTAACGGCTTCGCAATCGCGTCGAGCCACGTGGTGGTACACATACATGTATATCCTCGATTGCCATTGCCGGCTCAGGGATCCCGTATTTGGAGGTTCCGTTTGATCGATACGAGCCGGACAACCTCGCGGTTTGCCAGTCGTTTCCTTGTTTCCGCGTTTCGCGACGATCAGCCGAGCGAAACCGCCCGAGCTCGTGCGGCGGAAGCGTCGCGAAACCCGTTTCCCGTTTCTGCTTGAACCCTTTGTCGACGTTTTAACGACACCAAAACTGTACATGTCATTGCCGAAGCCGCAAACATGCAGTTCCTTACAGACTCAAAATGGTAATTAAAGCTTTTCGAAAAATCGTCGGTCCAGGGTCTAAGGACAATGGCACGACAGAGGACAGGGTCCTCGAGGCGAAACTGTTGGAAAAACGCCTACAACGACCCACGTCGCGATGACTCTTCGCTCCTCGTTTCTACCTGGGACAAGCAGATCGTGTAGGCAGGCCAAAATCACCTCCGAAAGCAAAGTGACTCACGGTTCCCGCGATTATCGCGTGAATACAAGCCGATTTATTATAAGCTACGTTTCCTGAAGCTCGCCGAGCTTCGATTTGGATTCACTACGCTCATTGTTAAACAATGCGCAACATCCGCGAAGCCCGCCCATTTTCGTCGCTTACTCGCCACTTGATCTATCGTTTCTACCATTGTAATTGCATTTGCATTTCGCTCGTAAAAATTTCTTTAGCCATTGTCCATGGGCTTTTTAAAGTTATGGAATAATTCCCGGTGGGGGAAAATATTGGGTTGGCAAGAAAGTATATTGTTGGCACGATGGTGGTTGTACCGTACCAGTAGGAAGCTTAGAAATCTTCATTTACGTTATAATCTGAAACGAAATTGTCAGATGACGTTACTGGAGGTAGCTTGTTGGTTCACAATTGAAATTATTGTTGAGAAAATTTCTTTAGCCATGGACCGTAGGCTTTCAAACATCGTGGAATAATTCCCGGTGGATGATGCGTTTATTTTATGGAAATCGAACGAAGGAGAATATTTCCTGTCCTCAAAGGGATGCAGCAAACTCGGGTTGGATCGACGTGTAATCAAGAGAAAGAGAGGGAGGAGACAGAGGAGCCAAAGCGGGATAACGTAATGACCTCCACCTCCGTGTTTCGAACTATTTTCGATACACGTCTCGGCTAACTTTAGCGTTTTCGTTGGTCCAGTCGTGTTTGACTTTGAGCCGCGCGTTTTCCGTTCGAGTAGTCTGTCGCGAGCCTCCGTCCTCGTGAAATCTTTCGCGTCTCCGGATCTTCTTTCTTCTTCTCGGAAGCAACCGGTTTCCCGCGTGCTCAGCGTCGTGCTCCGTCTCGTTCGTGGTCTCTCCTCTTCTCTCTGCCAGTGTCATAACAAGAACCGTGCACTATTGCGGGTCGCACGAATTTTACGGGCCGGCTACAGTGAGTTTTCGGTTGTTCGAGACGTGAACTGCGTTCGGGAGCTCATTCGCAGGGATTCGCATAGATACCAGGGTGATTCAGTAACTATCCGCATTGCAGTCTCAAAGTTCGCTGCGATAAGATCGTTTCCAATGCAAGCCGTCGTTGCGCAAGCATTTTCACACCCTTGGAAAAGCTTCTAGGAAAGCTCGAGTCGATTCTAAAGCATCGTGAACAGTGCTAATTGACAGACTAGAAGTAACATTCGAAAATGTTCGGATACGTTCATCGCGTGTTATAGATGGTAATGTCTCCTGATGCGATTCTGTCGAAACGTTTGCGATTACGGAAGGATTACTTCAAACAGAACATACGCATAACAATGAAAATGATCGCACGCGAAACGTGGAAGACATGAATCAGCGTTTACCGTCCACAATGTGGCGAGAAAGTTATTCCGTTTTAAAGTGTACTTGACTAATTAGGTGAGTCACTGCATTTTAATAGAAGAGCGACCACTCGAGCATCGACGCTCCTTCTTTTGCCTTTTTCCTTCTTTCCGGTAATCGTGATTGCGTCGATGCTGATTTAGTGAATGTTCGTGCAAAATAAAGTCTGGATAGTTTTAATAAATTTAGAACAACGTTCTTGAATTCCTCACTTAGCCATTTTTGCCATGAATGCATCCTTTTGCTAAAAGAACGATTTTAAAGAATTTCGTGCAACGACAGGAAACGATGTTATGGCAAAAGATTCGACAATAGCGTCGCGGACAATTACTGAATCGGCCCGGCAATTGCAGTGTGGTCATGGCAAGCCTCGAGGGAGATTTCCACGTCTTTGACTCGCGAGGACCACAATGGCGAAACTAATGAGGATGGTGCTAATCAGTGACCGGCACCAGGTACACTAATCTCGACGTTCTCTCGCGAGGGAGTCGATTACGCGAGCATGGTGCAGTGGATTCACGAGTGCGCGGCCGAAAGCCATTTATACCCGATGTGTATTTTGAAAACAGCGCGTAAAATTAACCCGACGCGAATACGTTTCCGCCGACTGGAATACTATGATACATAGTACGCGGCGGACTATTTCGGAGAGCTGACATCCTAGTTCTTTCTAGCACGGTGTCTCCTACTGAATGGAGTTCAGACCCCGAGGTTGAACCCACGGTTTTGTCACTTTTCCAACCGAGTCGACGCGTCCAACGTAATCAGAATTTTCCGCGATGACTCGACCGAATATCCGAGCTCGATATAACGCAGAACTCGCTTGAGATGCTTCTGCTCGCTTCCGCGAATTATAGATCATTTCTGAACAAGAGGATAACAAGTCTCTCCGCAACAGAACACTTGATTGCTCGGGTCTATCGAGGAAATTGGATGGTCAAGCGTTCGGACGTTTGATCGATCGACAAACCCACAACACTTTTCTGGGCGAGCAACAGAGCGGTCACCAAAATTTGCGTTCTACTTGGCCCGCCCACTAAAGAACTACAGTCAAACCTGTTTTCGTGCGGTAGATAGCGACCGCAGAAAAAAAAATATTCACAAACTTCATGAATAGCTATAGCAAATAATTTTTCACAACATACTAAAGAACATAGAAAAGGTACTATCCAAAGAAGAAAGAAAATTGTTTCGATAATATATCGTTAACTATTAGGTTTAGGACATATGAAGGTCAACACTTTCATACTCAGAATTTTATATCTATCAATCTATGGTATACAAAATAGGACATTCCATTTTAAAAAGTCAAGGTGGCCTGGGAATGTCCTCCGCCACTTCACCCACAAGAAAACGATTAATACTACGTAATGTAGCACGCCATACCAAACAACTTTTGTAGGAACACTTTTTTTGATAACGACAACGTCTTCCGAGATATCCTGCTGATCTGATCTGATATTCATATACCGCATAAAAAAAATCGCATAGAAAAAGAGCGCACAGAAACAGGTTTGACTGTATTGTACAAATGAGAAGTAATATGAAGAAAGTGTGGTCTAAATGAAATATTTCTTGTTTCGAGATGTTTAAAGGGAATGTTGGCAATTGCAAGCAAGAGATTGCTTTCGCCTGCTCATTTTTGTCGTGAGTGCACAAAGATCCATAATCTGGTAGACTCTTGTGGAATTTATTTAGCAAAGTACACGGTTCAGAAAGGTAAAACTTTAGGATTTAATGCGGACAGAAGTTTTGCGGAGGCTCGGCCGGCGGATTCGCGATCTGTTAATCGCATTTCACCTTTTACTGGCGCACTTGAACCCTTGCCATCAGCCTTGAACCCATTACCGTCGCTTTCGCTGGTTTTATTCTGAAACGCGTCGCTCCTCGGTGTGTTTCTCTCTGTGTCGCGAAGAATGTCGCGCGAGCGCGTGCGTCCATCGGAAGCTTTTCGAGGAGAGGATATCTCTTTGGGCGATGGCAACAGGTGGCCGGTAGCAAGTTCCTTTGACACCCGGGACTTTCGGCTGATGAAAGTGCTCCGGAGACTTTGACTCTAGAAAGTCGCGTAGCTGGTCACGATACCAATCAACCGCGTTGCACCGTTCACCGGTGTGAATAACGCTGTTCAATTCTGCGTCGCAATCTTTGCAAATTTCCTGAAACCAGCAGCAATTCTTGAAGGTTCCACTTTGTCTTCGAATTTCCATTTCTCGAGGGCTAATGGCGAACAGCGACTTTCTATACTGAATATCTGCGATATTGTAATCGAATGAAATCTCCCTGCATCACGGTTCAACAACATTCTCAGCCAAGACGTGTGACGTAGTCGGTGACTCACGTACCCACATGGCAGATACAAAGGATTCACGGTAGAACTACCGAGTGCTCTAGCATAAACTTTCAATCGACAACTTCCTAGAAAGATGAAAAATCCTACGAGTGATGCGTCTATAAAAAAGATTAAAGCCCCCGGCAAAAAGTATTCAATAGCAAACAACTTCTCGTACAGACAGAAAACGCGATTAATTTTGCTTTCATTTTTAACAAGTTACTAGACGCTCAAGTATTGTATAAATGTTTTCGAATTAAATTTGTTCATATTGCTTGCAGCGAATATTTTCTGACCGGGGTTGGATATCCAACGTTGCCTTCTGTCGGCTGGCGATATCGGTAGCCATTCCGCTTGCCAATTGGCCTGCTAATTACAATAACTGTTCTCGCATTGTTCGACAGGTGGTTGCCTAAGCTCTGACATCCCGAGCACGAGCACACTAAACGATGGTAGACTACTACAAGGTACTCGAGGTGCAACGAACCGCCAGCAGCGGGGACATCAAGAAGGCGTGAGTATCCTCTTGGTCGCCTGAAACAACAGAGACAGCAGAAGATTATTCGACGAAACTGCAGAACAGCTACCTAGCAATTAATTTACATTTGATTCTTTTTTTACAAAAAAAAACTTATTTAGAAATACTTCACTTGTAAGTAGTTCGGAGAAAAATTGACAAAACCGATTCGACGCGATACGATCTGGAGCACTGGAAATAGGCCCTGTCTATTTATTTTCCAAGCTGTGGCCAGCGGAGATGCTGGTCTCGAGGAGAGATTGAATGAATGGCTTTTTAGCCCCCGCCTTTGAAACGCCTGGCAGCGATCCAGGAATCGACTCTTCCATCGCCGCAGGCCACGATTCAAAAGAGGACTAACGCGTAGTCTTTTTAATCCTCCACCGGGCTCGGACGTGGCCCTTGTGTTCCTAACACCTTGCGTCGCTTTTTTTAAACCAAAGATAACACGCTTACATTCGTCAACGCCCGGTCCCATCAAGGGCTAACACGTTCACACGAGAATTATTGTCTCTAGCGTAAAGACGGAAGAATGGAAGACAAATCTTGGTCTAAATAATAGCGGATCGTTATGCAACATCAAACTTTTCTTAATTATAGCCGGTCAAGTTTGTCATAAACTCTGATTCATACTCTTCTGCTCGTCCACCTGGACAAGTAATTCCACCAGCCAAATGTGGCTGACCCGGTGAACGTGCTATACAACACGTCTATGAGTATACAACATACTAAGGTCTATGGTTGGTTCGCAGGTACAGGAAATTGGCACTGAAGTGGCACCCAGACAAGAACCCGGAGAACCTGGAAGAAGCGAATAAAAGGTTCAAGGAAATCTCAGAGGCGTACGAAGTGCTCATCGACGGTAAGCTTCACCGAACTAACTAGCTAGCTACCTGGAAGCGAGTTTCCCTCTACGGTTCTCTCTCTACGAGGCTCTGTATACGTAAGAATCACTTCTCTGCGGCTTGAATTAATTGCCTGGCCAGGCAGAGCGTCGCGATGCCAACAGGAGACGAACCAAAGGGAGTCCCTGCTTGTCAGCAAAGCCGAATTTCGCATGAGCCTTTTCTTTCAAGCGGCCTCCAAGTAGTACGACTTATTCTGGGAGCCAGCGATGCGACTCGATCGTCCACCACCACGCTCAGCGGATCTAGAACGGATTAAAGAACGGTCTTTGTTAATGATCGTTTCATAGGGGAGCTACATCAGTCGTTTACCTGGTGTCACGAGAATCGTTCACGTTTCTCAGTGGATATCCTCCTGATGTTACTTTCTTTCTATTATCGATTCTATCTTAAGGAGGTACATTTTAAAAAGTCGATTCTGAAGAGGAAAATTCTAAATGTAACTGTATGTACCTAGACTGATGTTAGGAGAAGCTGTACCTCCTTAGAACACGTTCTTGTTTGCTTCCACGAAAGCGACACGATTAATGATACACTTTGTACTGGTAGAATGACTCGCAGCTCCACCGTGTCCCGATTCTCGAGTTTCCTGTTGGAAAAATCTGTGTCGAAAACAAGTTACCGTACAGAGAGTGGTCTGTGACCCAGTGGCGGCGGCACAGGTTCTTGCAAAAACCAGGAAACTGGAGAAAACCCAACTAAGTAAACGTTAGCCGAAGCATCGCTGTAATAACGACGAGCCGCTGCGTGCCGACGATTTCTCCGAATCCGAGGGAAAGAGATATTCAATCAGAAATCTTTGTTTTTCCGGGGACGATCTGTCGTGTGACCCATGTGTGCTCGGTGTGCAGATACGAAGAGACGAACCTACGACCAACGATTGTATCAGAAGGCGTCGTCGAGGCCCGGCCGTGGATTCACCAGCCGGAATTACTTTGACTCTGCTTTCCAGCGATTTTTCGGTACCACTTGAGAGAAAAAAGAATTTGATAGAGAGAAAGAGTGGCCAAACGTTGTTTTCTTCCATCTACTATTTTTTTGTTTTTCTTTTCTTGACCTCTTAGCTGCCTAACCCGATTTTCAAAGTGTGTCACCTACTTCTTTTTATTTTGTTCTTGCCTACCCCGAAATGTCTGAACTGTTCGGCACTCTATTCTCGTCTGACTAGTACACTCGTCGTGATAAAAAGAAAACTATTGTTAATTTCTATGCGACCAGTGTACTCGTCGCACGCAACTAAGAGGTTCATTTGTTTTCTTTTTTTTTTTAATTAATCCGTAAAAATGCTTCCGACGAGCAGTCGTTCCCCGCTCGAGTCGTAGGATCAAGAAGATTTTTGATGGAGTTTCTCGATGGTCATTCGCATCGTTGCTCGTGGAAAAGAGACTTTTCTCTCGTTCACGGTGTACGAGGCGCCGTTCTTAATTGCAGTTAATATTGCCTGCACACCTTTCCGCGCTTCTAACAACTGCTTGACCGACCTAACGAATGAAACGATGATCTCGTTGATTGTTCTCGCTACTCCGGTTTTGTTGTTACGGTGATGTTCGTCGACCGACGGTAGAAATGACCTTAAGCAGTACTGTACTAACACCGCAAGCCTTGCAGCATCCGCTTCTTGGAGATTGGAGCATCTAAAACCAGAGCGAAAGCGTTTGCGATTACATGTTGGGGATGATTGATAATAATCGTGGTACTTTCGCGCATATTTTACAGAAAAGAAAAGGCGAGTTTACGATCAGTATGGAAAGGAAGGTCTTCAAATGCCGGGAGGAAAGAGGCGACATGAGGACGACTTCGACACACACTTCACCAACACGTTCGTCTTCAGAGATCCCGAGGAAGTGTTCAGAGAATTCTTCGGCGGCACTGCATTCTCAGACCTGTACAAGATGGGTGGTAAGTTGGCGCACGTGTGTGTGTGAGAAACCGCCGATGAGAATGTCTCTATGTAAATGTACCTTGATCGAGCGAATGCCATAACGACTAGACTGCGGATTCTAATAACGTTTTCGAAACATTTTTATCAAGAAATTATGAATTATTTAGCAGAAAGATCTGCCGTCTAGATCGGACCATGTGTGTGCCCGTGATTAACCGAATAATAATGAAAAGATCGTTGAATTGTTTCCGACAGTGGGATAGTCGTGATTAAAACGATGTTATTAATTTTCCCAAAGTCCTCAACGGAGGGTTCCACAGGCATAGCCATCCAAGCAGTAACAGCATAAGTACATCCTTCTTCACTCCGTTCGGCCTAGGTTTTTCACCATTCAACGTTTTCGAAGGTGCGTCAGGACCGATCAACTTTACATCGTTCGACGCGTTCACCAACTTCGATTCATCCCGTGGCAGAGGCGGCGGTGGCGGTGGAGGCGGTGCTGTCAAAATGACAAGCACATCGACTAGATTCATCAACGGCAAAAAGATTACCACGAAAAAGTGAGTGGTCGTTGCCTCTCTCTTATCAGATAAGCTAGGCACTTTCGATCTACTATAGAAATATTTGAACCGCCTTGCAATATCGACGCATTCGCAGCTGGAGAAAGTCTGTATACAGGGTGTTTCTAGTAGGTATGATTAAGCTAACTGAAAAATCCTGTATAAAATATACGAAAATCTTTGCAAATGTAAAATAGAAGGTGTATAATCGTAGAACTATTTACGCATTACCGGCTGCGAGTGCATTCCTACTGAACCCACCGATGTTAACCGACAACTGATGGTAATTGGTGTTTCCGCAGGGTGACCGAGAACGGGAAGGAGACGATAATGTCCTACGAAAACGACGTGCTGAAGTCGAAGACGGTGAACGGCGTGCCACAATCAATAACGTACAGTTAAATCACAGATCTCTAGAAGAACACGCTCGCTCGATCTCTGCTCGACAATTGAGAAATTCCTGTCGTCGTTTACGTCTGCGAGTAATACCACTGCGATTCTGCCGAGACGTTGTTCCTGCTACTAACTACCTGACAGAGAGACAAACAGAGAATAGAGAATAAACGCATTATAATCGTTGGTTCGACTTGTTGCCGCGGCTATATATACATATACATATATCTTCTCTTCGGGTAACGTCGAACCGGTTCTTCTCGTTTCCCCGTCTTGAAATTCTGTAACTTTACCGATTATCTTGTAAACACGGTGTACACCACCCGCAGGTCGAACCCTCTACCCCACGCATCATTTACACGAGAATCATCGTTCATTGAGAAAGAGAGTGAGAGAGAAAATAAACATGCACGAGTTTATCATCTCATGTGTGCAGCAAACGATATCGAAGCAGCGATTACTCCGCGGCAGTGTGCGCGACTCGATGACAGTGGATTGGATCTCTTGGCTCGAGCGATCGCGATGCAGTTTCTATTTAAAAACAAAATAATGCGAAATCAGAGAGAGAAAGAGAGAGAGAGAGATAGAGAGGCACTCTTTACAAGCATCTTAAGTTTCGAGAGAGCAAGCTGCGAGATATGCTCTAATACCATCGAGTTTTTTTGTTCCCGTCACCTTCTCTGTTTCACCAGGTTCGACGAGGCATCAACGAGTCGCCAGCTAACCGACAACGCCAGCAACATCGCGATGGCTGGCCAGAACTCGAAAACAGTCCACTCCACTCCTTCAGTCGGCGATCGCCTGACAATCACGAAACAGACGCACCATCATCCACCCCCCACTAAGAAGCACACAGACAAGAGTAAGAGAAAATAGAGGGCCGCAGTTGCAGTCTCTTTTCTCGGTTCATTTTTACCACCTTCTCTTCCGTTTACACTACTACTACTACTACTACTACTACTACTACTACTACTTCTTCTACTTCTTGTTTTTCTTCTTCGTGTCTCTCCATTCTGTACCTCTTTCGTTGGTCTCTCTTCGTGTTTATCTTTTCTCCCAATCAGACTCATCTACTCGCGGCAAACAGTGAGAGAACGAAAACAGTATTCGTATACGCTACCTGCTAACTTTTACTTAATCTCAACGCATCGCGAATTGCCGATTATTTAGATGCGCAAATTCGCCGAACGAGAGAATGCTTTTTAACGATGAAAATAATTCTTCCTCAACCATCTACTCGGTTGAGACGCGGTTCGAATTAGCATACGAATATTTTCTATCCTCCCCCACTGTACATGCATACGTACAAACATATACCGTACATATAGACACACACACACACCTTACAAACACACATATATTGTTGTGTGTGTGCGCCAGTCTACGAGGTCGATGTAAATTTCCGTTTCTTTTCCTAATTAACGCTGCTTTCGCTGTCGTTCAGAATAAGGAAACGTGTGTTCGGTGTCGTGCGGTTCCTCGGGGAGAGAAGGCGAGCCTATGCGAAGAAGCGAGATGCATATTTATTAATTTAGTATCGACTGGTCTCACCCAATCTCTGTTCGGTATTTTTCAATCAATAAAACACGGAAACAAAATTCGTCGTCGAGTTGTACTTGCTTTTTTTGTAAAATTCTTCACACAAGGTCATTTCTCTACAAGCGTCCACGTAGAGGCTGTCTCGCGTTCTTTCTTTCTTTCCGTTTTTCCTTCTTTTTAATTCACAAAAAGCGATCGTCGTATTCGCTTGAGACCCGACACCGTTATACGTTATACACGGTAAGTTTCGCTTGTCCCTAGTTTCTTAGACGATTAATCGATCCGTTAATTTGTAAGTTGTATGTCCATAGGCTGCGAATAGTTTATGCGAGTATAATAGACCGGTCTCCGAGGTCGAAGGAATTGTAATAGATATCTCAAGCTAATCCTATATCAAGAGTGTCTCCAATCGGAAACTCGATCGTAGTTTTTCGCATGTACTCAAACAAGAAAACAAAGTTACGCTGTAAATGCATCCACAGTCCAGTTGCACGTCATATTTCCAAATCCGAAGAACTTTCAAACGAAACTGGAACTGGACAGGACCTGCAGAAGGAATACACATACACACAGAGGCAGACACATTAGTAAAGAAGAAGGAATTGTTCGCCGTACAATTCTTTCAACCATAGCAGCCCGTAACTAGTGCTCTAAAAACGTTCACACGATTGTAACAATATCGATTATTGTAGATTTATATATTTGAAAGACACCGACCCTATCTATATATACGCTGTGGACACTAATTTCTTCTTCGTTAGGATGAAATGTTCACGATGAATGAATGATGTTGATCTTGTTGATGATGATGATTACGTGTTCTTTTTTTTTAGTCGAACCATAAAAGAGGGATACAGAGAGGGTTAGGACTTTTTCTGTTCTGTCACGTTGTTTACCTAAAAAAAAACACTGAAATGTCGTAATCTTATATTTTTTTTTCTCTTAGTTAGTTTCTTGCGTATGTGTATATAATGATAAGAAAAAAATGTTAAACTTACGTGGAAAAATACATTATTAATGCACGCTAGTATCTCTGTTATTTTTTTCTTTATCTTTATTTCTTTCTTTCCTCCACCTTTGTTTTATTTAATTCATCGTAACAACATTTACTTTTCTTTTCATATTTTATTGACATCTATTTCGACACGACTACACAAGTAACAGATGTAAAAGACTCCTAAGAAAAAGGGGAACGTATCTTCGTTTAATAGTTTTGCCATGATTGGCTGTAGCAAAGTATAAAAAATGTATTCCCAAGATTATGGTCGAGCGTAACGAGTATAAGACATTCGCTCTCGGATCAACAATACTGAGTAACAAATAGCCATAAAAATTTCATTGTCATGGTAGACGATCTGCGATTCGTCGATCGGATCATCTTTCCCGTACGTATAATCCAGTGTAAAAGCATGTTTCAATATGTTTGCAACTGTTTCAATCTTGTTTATAGAAGAAGAGTCGATTTGTTTTTGGTATTCCGCGTTGTACATGCGCAGTGATATATTCGTAAGAATATAGAATAATGTTTGTGTATACGTGCAATAGCCGAGCAACACGTGAAAAGTCTTGTGCAGACGGGAGTTACTTTTTCCCAAGTTGAGCTATCAGTTCATCCACCTTTTGAATGTACTGTTCCTTCGCAGTGTCTTGATTCATGCCTTTCTTCTGGTTCCAAGCGTCCCATTTGGCCTTCCCCTTGAAGTCTAGCATGCGTGGTCTCACTAAAAAAAGATCACAAGACAAGACTTAGTTGCTATTCTACCGATTGGTCTTTGCCCTAAGTGTCGTTTCATACTCTATTTAGCGTAACTCCCATTGAAAAATCAACGGCTGGCTTATTTCTGGAGATATGCCACTAATTTATTTTTAGCATCTAATCCTATAGGATTTCCAGTCTTCTGTGTTTCAAGATTTTTTTACTGTTACAGAGGACAGAGAAACTGGCAATTGTATATATATATATATATATATATATATATATATATATAAAAATTAGCATTGCAAATGACGCAATGACCATTGGTTTCTATGGTCTGACGATCAAAGGTCAACCACTAGAATATCGAATACTAATCAGACTGTACATGGATGTAATACATTTTTGTAGTGTAAAGATTTGACAAAATGTAACCGATGAGAGCATGTATATTCAACTGAAGCTTATTTTACATACCTGTATTGCAATCTCCCACTGTGCCCTGTTTGAACAAGGAATACAGTTCCAGCATGTTGTCATCGGAAGGTTGAGAACTTAGTTCCTTCACTTCCTCCGCTGCCTTGTTGAATCTCTATGAATGATATTGTTGTGAGAAATGACGAACATATTGAATACAAATAATACACTGGAATGTCGATTACAGAAGCGAACGATAACAAAAACAATATAATAGAAACAAACGGAACAAGGTCATTAAAATATTTACTAAACACATATTTACATCGGTTAGAGACATATTTGTCCGGTGTTTATAGAGAATCTCGTCGAAAATCAATGACCCACGTTGCGTGTAAGGTGCGGATTGCAAGACTACGGAAATTTTGTTTGAGTGTCGTCATTTAAATGCCTCCCACTCCCGAACGTTCCACCTATTTACTATCCACGATAACTGCTGATAACTCTTCGGTGAGAACGACCTTCAACAAACAACAAATCTACGATCACTATGCGTTATCACCGTGTACGTCGATAACGTTTGCTGAAATAAATCCGAGGGTCCAATACACGTATTTAATCGAATCTCTAAATTTAATCCTGAAATCACGGAAACTTGCTCGCATCGAACCATGCATCGAACGCGATAAGAAAACAAAAAAAAAAAGAAAACACATTTACAACGTTCGTTCGAATTCGATACCGCGTAATTTTTGAACTAAATAACAAGGACAATGTTCAATTTATTCATTGTCACTCTGAACTCTAAATCTGAATGAAGACATGAAGACTCTGGACGATGACGTCACCAGGAGATCGCGTGATGTATTTCAAACTTACAGAAATATAATACTCGAAGCATTTTCACATATATTCTAATTACGATGGTTTATCTGACTGAAAAGTGTATGAAAATTTTTATGAATAATCTTGCAATCTTTATGCAAAATAATGTCGTGCTTCCTTCGCATGAAGCAGAAGTTGCATTGACATTATGCATATGGATATCCTCTATCCTCGCTGACATTCGAATGAGCCAGAAATAATTTGTAAAATCTTTTTAGGAATATTTCTTTCTGCAAAATAAAAATTTTCTACCTGGATTACAACAAACTGGAGTGAGATAAAGATTGATCTTCTTTCTGAATATGTTTATGGTAGGTTGAAAATAGTATTTTAAAATTCTTCTAATGTTTTTACTGCTTTAAGTTACACCTACTCAGTTTTGTCATAAATGCATAAACATCCGCAGTCTAATTATTATCAGAGATCTCTGTTATTATTCAGTCAGCCAGACTTGTCTCGAGCAGAAATCAAGCACAGCCTGGCGAGCAGATGGCAGGCATTATGCTGTCAGAACGACGTTCGAAGCTGCTCGAAGCATAGGATGCTCGGAATCTGCTCGATTTTGAACGGGCATTTTGCTTACTGGGTGTATAAAATCTGTAGTCCAAAGACTATATACATTTGAGAGAAACAGCGAGACTTAGAAGAGTGCAATTGAAAATTATGGGAACGAGAAATGTATGCAATAAAATCCTGATTCGTGACTTTCGTGATCGCTTCTGATTGGCGGAAATCAATACTGTTCTTTGCAAGTCGCAGAGACGACAGTGAGCAAATTCACTGTAGATTAAAAAATCACGATCACGGCGTGAATGAAGTTAAAATCACGAGCGTGATCGTGATCACTATGATAATTGATTGATTGCAGGACACATGAGCCAAATAAAAATTGAAACTAACACAATATTTTTTACAATTTTTGTCATAATATCGTTATTCAAATCCTCGATAATCGATCGATCAGCAGTGCGAGATCGGAAAACAAAGTTGCGAACCTCTGACCGCACGAACCCGCCATTTTCTCACGGTTTCGAAAAAGCACAGGCAGATGACACTGGCGACGGCGTAATCACTTCCACGTAAAAAATGGCGGACTGCAAGGGTGCGTTTTGTGTTTCCTCTCCGATGAAATAATAAACCAATCGATTCGAACTGTGCGTCAATTGGACGAGTAGCGAGAACCGGAGGACCGTCGGTGTCGAGTTCTCCGGGAGGTGCTGCGTCCCGTGGACGGTTTCACACGAATATTTACTCACGCTCGATTTCGACAGATTGACCGAGCAACATTGTTTGACAATCGTTCTAATCGTTTGATTCGTGTTTTATCTAGAGAGCAACGAAGAAACGAGCAGGCCGGCTTATGTTTTAAAGGTAGACCCGCCTCAGGACCCATCCGTGGACCCGTCTAAACACGCTACCACTGGTAAATACACTCTGACGCTTTTTGTTTTCAACGTGTAATTGTTTTCTTCGTAGTCTTTCGTACAGTGTTCCTCGATCATGTTCGACGCGTCTTTCTCTTTCACCCGTGCGTTCCACGACGATCGATTTAAACACATACCGTTCGTGGCGCAAATATTTATTGTTTGGTACACAGGTTATGCATACGTTAACACTTTATCATACGTTAACAGCCACTGCGTTTAGTTCCAGAGAAAATGGATAGTCCACCTTCCGAGAATAACACAGAGGCCTCCGCATCGAGTTCCAACAAGTCTCCGAGTAAACCACATTGTAAGTGAACTTCATCGAGATACATGTGCCAAGTACCATTAATGTAATTTGTACGATTCGCTTCCAGATCCAATACTAGCTGCCTCGAAATTTGGCAATCAATTTGGGAGCAACAACTTCACCAAATCCTTTGCTAACAAGAGAAGATCGTCTATACTGAGGCCCTCTCAGTTGGGAGCGGTGACGATCAGCCAACAGCCAATCAGTAAAACGTTTCTACAGCCAGCAAAATTCCAAAATCCGTTTGCAAAAGTAACAGATGAATCTGTAGAGGAGAAGAGCATCGAGAACACACATGAGAACAACAAGACCGAAGAATCGGAGAAAGATAAAGAGAAGGAGAAGGAGCCAGAGACGGAGAAAGAAAAGGAGAAAGAGAAAGAGAAGGAGGAAGAAGACAAGGTAGAGACAGAGAAGGAGACAAAGAAGGATGAGAAACCATTAGAGGAGGCACAGTGCAGGTTCTTGCCGCTGGGTGCAGGCACGAAGGATAACGAAAGTAATAGTGTAGATAATGCAGTGGCGGCCAGTACCTCGGAGCCGAGCTTCGTCTTTGGTCAGAACCTAAAAGAGCGTGTGATGGTGGCGAACGACACGGAGGGGAGTACGGAGAACGCAGACGACAAAGAGAAGAAAGAGGAGAGTACAAACGAGAATGGCTCCGCGGAGCTTTTGTTCTCGAATGCTCCAGTTGCGTGCCGTCCCACAACCAGACCAGGCCTGACCTTGACGCAAGCAGCGCAGGAACTCGAAGAGGCAAACCGCGCGAACAAGAGAAAATATAATGAAGTGACTCCTTTGACTGGCGAGGAGGGCGAGACGAACGTGCTGCAAATAAATTGTAAACTGTTCGCCTTCGACAAAGCCAGCGGCAGCTGGCAGGAGAGAGGAAGAGGCACGTTGAGACTGAACGACCGGGACGACGAAGAATCCCGTCTGGTGGGTCGCACCGCCGGCACCCAGAGACTGATCCTGAACACGAAAGTCTGGCCAGGCATGACCGCGGAAAGAGCAGCGCCCAAGTCGCTCAGATTAACAGCGATGGACGTCCATGGCGCTATCCGCATCTTTATCGTCCAGGCCGCCCCCAAGGAGATCGAACAGCTGCACAATCTTCTGCAACAACGGCTGAAACGCGCCCAGGAACGCCAGCCGAAGAAGATCGCGCCCGATCACTGACAATCGTTCAACCACCGCTGTGAGACGTTTCAGTTCGGCTCGGGTACGTCCTGGTACCCGGAGGTCGTCCGCGCGAGAAGAGTCGAATGAGAGAAGAACGTTTCTGAATATCAGGCCCTGTCTATAATAGTACACGCGTGCGCAATAGAACGGCTATGATTTGTGCCTTCACTTGGAAGTTGTAGATCTCGATCTCGATCCCCGTTGGGCACGCGCGCCTGCTCTCCGTGACCAGACCGGAAATCGATCAACGCGCGACAAACTAAATCGTAGATCTCTCCCTCTACCCTGTACCCTATGTCATAGCGCGCAGACTATTATACATTTTTGACAGTTTTGCTCGTTTTATAGTTTTCGCGGTCACGGAACGCCTCTTCTGATCATTCCCAATCGATACGCGATTCTTTCACGACTGGAATTCGAGGCAAGGTTTATTCTTTTTTTTTAAAAAATGAATGCGTTGGCGTACAGACATACAGACATACACATAGAGAGAGAGAGAGACACCTACAGATACTTTTGATAATAGTTATGATACATATAGTTGCGGAGGAGAATCGTGGAAAGAAGAGCAACGAGAGGAATCGTTGGAGAAGGGAACGAGAAATGAGGAAGAGAAGCAGCGTGTCATATTTTTAATCCGGATTCCTCTGCAGGGATAGGACTCTTTTATTATAACGATATACCTCGTATAATAGATTTCTATTTCCCGGTCGGCTGTAGTAATTTAAACCGCAAGAACGACTACTGTGGTTAGGTTTCTCTTTATTTAACGCGTAGTTCTAGCGTAAACGATCATGGTACGGAAACGATTCCGTTGTAAATCACACACAGCGACCTACAGAGACACACACACATACACACACACGCGCGTGTACGCCGCGAATCTTGATCATTGTTGCGAGCACAAAAAGTAAAAAAAAAACAGCGGAAAAAATGTCGACGCGTGTACGACGAACCCCCTGTAACTAATTGTACTTTAATTTGTAAATAGCGCCAGCAAGACCGTGTGAAGTTGTATGGCTGTGTTCGAGGCGGCTCCTCTCTAACATTTTGCTTAGCAATATATTTATCAATCATGCTTCGACCGGGTACGACACACACGTACGAACACGTGCGCTCGAAGAGCTTACCCGGGCGAGAGCGATTAATTCGTCACGATCGTCTTTCTTGTGACACGCGCCAGTAAACGAACAATGGAATTACTTAAAGCGCTATTCACCAGGTACGATCCACGAGTAACCACGTTTCTCTCTGTACTTTCTGCATACAGAAACAAGAAAATTCACTGTACACATCGTTAATTACATTGAACTAAATACAGACAGTTTCATCTTTACTCTGTATCAACCTTTTCCGTTCTATTCGATTCTCTCGTTTATATACAGATATTTTTAATACATTAAACGCTATTGAGAAAAGAAAACCCTTCTACTGTCGTTGATGCCGTTTGATCACGGACGAATTAATCATGAAAGTGGAATTTTGGGAAAGAAAAATCGTTCCAGACTGGAGATCGTATCGGATACAAGGGATCTAGAATATTTTCCGCCTGCGGCGCTAGGAGGTCCGATGGCGGGCGGCATTCAACAGGCTGATATTTATAGATTCGAGAGTTTCGCGCAAACCTACAGCGTTTTAGGCGTCAAAATTCAGTTCCTGCGTTCTCGACAGCTCCGTATCGATGATCCATGGGCTTCGGGCCGCTGTGGTGACCGAATCTCGCCGTTTCCGCCGTGTCTTGTTCACCAGGAGGTCTCCGCGGGGATCGAGACCGTACCGGATCTAATTGGTTGTGCACCGATCGACAGATGTGCCGCGTAGCTGACGTTTGAACGTTGCTGGCTGGCGCTGGGTTTTGGTCGCCGGACAATGATCGTCCAGATCGACAGGGACGGGAACCTGAACACAGCCCGGACACGGAGGGAAGCTCGGTTCTCTGCCGCCACGTTCCTCCCGGAGGCAGTTCTTCGACGTAACGTTGCTTCCTCCCCCGCGCATTAGTCACCCTTCTAATTTGTCAGAGGAGTGAACGCAACGGCGAGAGAGAGAGAGAGAGAGAGAGAGAGAGAGAGAGAGAGAGAGAGAGAGAAAGGTTGATCAAGAGAGGTCCGTCTTGGTGCGTCGAAGAGGAACGTCGCGGGTTTTTGATAGTCTACCTTTTTTTAGATTGTCATCAAGGATAGGAACAGAGGCCCTCTGTTCGATTCTCCGCGAAGGCTGCTTGCCAACAACGCTGCCTAGCCGATGGTTGTCCATCGTCGTCGCTGCCAACACGCGCCGTCGTCGTCGTCAACTGTAAACGAATTTCGATCGTTATCTCAACGCTGGTTCGCTCGCTGTCTGTTGTTGTTAAAAAGAATGAGAGAATAACGAGTCTTCCGATCATTGTGAAAGCTTCCCGAGGAGGATGCGACCGGGTGTCCGACAGAAACCGCCCTCGAGGTGCACACGTTCTTCACCGGGACTTAGGGTACGTTCATGCTGGAGCTGAGATAAACGGCGAAAGCGACAATGAGAGCGAAGCGTAGGAATACACTCTATTGTCTTCTGATGCAAGTGTTTGAGCAGCGAACTAGATGACCAGCGGTACAGGCGTGGAGAAGTTACCTCCTCTTCGCTCTGGTATCATTGATTCTTAAAGAAATTAATAAGAAATTAATAGTAGCTGCTTACCAACGTAAACGTACCCTCGGAGTCCGGTCCTCGCGAGTGAGGGGAAGCTGAAGTTTCAATGACGAGAAACAGACTCGTAGTGAGCCATTGACGGTTCCAATTGAAACCCGCAAGATGATGTTCACCGGCGGATCGCACGCTAAAAAGTGGAACACTGGAAGTAGCGCGTCCTCAAACCGGTCCAAGTCCTCCGCGGACCGCAAGAGCTCGCAAGTCCGCGCGCCCGCGGAAGGCTACATATACAGGTGAGCAGACCGGTACGTAAAGACCTTGAGACAGCTGGAACGGTAGTACCTTGTCCTAGAATCCTTAAACGATTAAAATAGTAGAACATTGTCCTAAACTCCATCGTGAAGAAAATCTTAAAATTAAATTGATATAGCAAAATATCGTACAAAGATATACAGGGTCCTCCACAAGTGCCGGGACGATCGATGATCTCAAAAACAATGTATTTAGAAAAAGAAGTGTAAATTTCTCAGAACAGTAAACTGATCAGCGTGTAACGTTTCAGGACCAGAGTGCCGATCCTGAACCCAGCGGACCTGCCCCCGTCGACGTCCACCGCGAAGACGTACGTGTACAAGACCAGGGTGCCTCGAAGGGACATCGCAGCGTCGGTTGCGGGTGATCAGGGGATCCACGAGAAGGTCGGTGGGGCTATCACCAGGAGAAGAGGCGCCGTGAAACAGAACAAGGTGCACGTTGTTCGAGGTCACAAGCTGGTTGCCAAGTTCTTCAGGCAGCCGACTTTCTGCGCCTTCTGCAAGGACTTTCTCTGGTAACTGTTCACCGCAGTGCTACATTCGCGGGGCGTTCTCAGATTTTGATTAGGTCGGTGCAAAAGTTCGTGCCCGAATGAGGAATGGTTGAATGCATTTCTTAATGTGTGTGTGCAATTATATATTATAACAAAAATGACGAGACCGAAAGTGATCAATTTTTATAACGTAATACGTATGACCGCCTTTTGCGCGCGATAGGTTAGCGTTGAAATACAATAAGGAATCGGGCAGGAATTGTTGCACTGACCCAGGGTCGGCGCTATATTTTGCGGGGTCCTGTGCAAAATAATGAAGCGCAAATAGGCGTCGATCACGCCGGCCCTGCACTGACCTAATACTTCTGGCAGATGTTCGATAAGTAGCCGCGTTCGAACAGAGCGGCTACTTGTCGAAGGCCTAACGTTTACGGAAGAGGAAACATGTTCCCGAAGTAAACACGCGTTCGTCAAAGTCCTCGCGCTCGGTTCTAACGCGTAGTTGGCTGCTAACAACACGGGGCGTGCCTCGATTTATCATAAAACAGCGGTTGCGGAACGCCGCTCCGATACAGGCCCCTAAAAATAGAATAGCATTATTCAAGTATCGGCCACTTCGCGTTGGAACGCGTTGGCTGATTAATCTAAAGCGCGTGTAGTCTCCCCCTCTTTCTCTCTCTCTTTTTTTTTTCGCTGTTGCAGGGGATTCGGCAAGCAGGGATACCAGTGCCAAGGTAAATAGCTCTCCGCCACGTCGAACCGGAAGAGATCCTTGATCCTGTCCGAGCCCGATATCGTCGATCGCTAGGAAAGTTGTCCGCTTTAACCCCCGTGCACGCCGCTTCCAATTGTAATTCTTCTTCCTGAAATATACATATAAATGAATCTGACGTCAACAGTTTATATAGATTGCACGCCTGTGGTCCATTTCATCTTAAAATATAGATGATCTTTCCGAACGGTGCACAAGGGTTAAAAAAAACCATGTTCGTTACCTTCTTGCAGCTTCGTAGCAAGCTTTCCATTCATGCCACGTGGATACCACGCATTTTATAATAAGTTTAAGAGTGAGAAGCAGCGATGAATGATTTTCTAGCAATGATGATGATCGCACGCGTGTTTCAGCCTGCCAGACCGCGGTGCACAAGAAGTGCCACGACAAATTGTTGACCAAGTGTCCGGAGAGCGGCAGGGAATCGGAGAACACGATAGTAAGTGTTTTATCACTGGCGCGACCATGTTCTCTAAGAGCGAGCGCAGAAGACACGACGGAGACTGTTCCGGATCTCTCTCTCTCTCGCATTCCATCATCGGGTTCCATCGAAAATCGAGCCGCCATTTTCCTCGAACGCAGTGAATCTTCGCTAAAGGAGAACGCGAATGCTGCGTGCACGCGATTGTTTGTTTGCCCGTCGATGCAGCTACATCCTAGACTGGCTGATTTACGAAACGGCCTGCTATTTTCAACGCTCGATCTTCGAGGATCCGAATTATTCGGTGGTCCCGCAACCACGTGGCGATATTTTTCACTCAGGATTCATTCGGTATTTGTCTACAGATTATAGAGAGAGTTATCTTTTAGTACTTTCAAGATTTGTATAGTCGGCAAACGCACACAACGATTTTGCTAGCATTCTAGATCTCACTGCAAGAATTTTGTACTTCACAAACACATAAAGTGTTCGCTAACAGACACGCAATGGAATCTGATCGATGCCAAAGTAACGAGTGCTTGTAAAATTTCTCGTGAGCTTGTGGGACCACCTAACATTTGCTTCAGGTCTAGCTCCTATTTCGAATATTCTGCAACTTTATCGAAGATTGAGACTGGACACTATGTTCTCTGCCTGGTCAGGCACCTGGAAAAGATAGTAAACGTTTGTAATCGTTGTATTCGGTGCGATTGGTGGTTAGAAAGTTGAATTGTCACCCAGATTAATCTTCGATCAGGTTGGTCCCCTTTATCTCTCGGTTCAAGGTACGAAACGGTTCGAGACGTTAAGAGTCCAATGGATCATCATCCTTCCTATTTATACGATCTGCTCAGGCGAAAACTGAGATGGTTCTAATTCTGTTGATACTTGTTCAATGGCAGTACTTGAGGGAGCGTTTCAAGGTAGATGTGCCTCACAGGTTCCGCACCCATACTTTCATGTCACCAACATTTTGCGACCACTGCGGATCCTTGTTGTACGGCCTGTTCCGCCAAGGCCTCAGATGCGATGGTAAGTAATCCGGAAGTGTCCTCGTCAACGTCTCGGTTACCTCGACGAGCCTCGAACCCAGCCACAGTGCGATGCTTCACCGATCTAGAAGAACAAACGTAAACGATAACTGTTTGTCACACTTTTCCTTTTCAATGTTCGACAACATTGTTCTACCTGATTCGACGACGTTTTGTCGTGAAGTTACAACACATTTTTGAACCGTGATTCTTTAATTTTAGGGTGTTTCATTAAGCAGTGCAATTTTAAATTATAATGGACCGCTGAAATGTCGCACTGTGCATCTCGATTCCGCACAGGTGTAACGCGAACGCGAATATACTTGAGGAATATACGCCAGCTATGTGTCTGGGTCTTGAGTTTCAGTCCTGACCAGTCACCTGTCCATTTCTATATTAAATTGTCCGTAGTGCCGAGAATAGCCATCGCCGTTTGTCCGGCTGGCTATTTCCAAGTTTCGAGAACGGTATCAACAATGGGCGTCAAGAGAACTTTTTGGCTCGTGTCGCGAAACAATCCGCGGCAATCGCGTCCGCGATCCGTCAGTGCTTGTCTCTGCGGTGCTTGCGTATTTCGTGTGCGTGTGTGCTCGCATAAACTCGCATAAACTCGCCGAGATTCGCGTGGAACGCGAGCCGGCCTGGCATCTTGCAACTTGCTTTGCGTTTTACGGCGCTTTCCTGCATGATTGTCTCTCGAGCAAGCGATTGTCCGCTGATCGAACAGAGGATCTGTACAGAGGAATTCCTAGATCGACGGATCGCCGTGCATTCGAACACGTGCGGCGACAATAAAGCGATCGACCGCTTATAGCTCGTCCACCGAAACGTTTTGCCAACAATCGGAATTTCGAAATACCTCTAATGACCGCTCCCTTCCACTTCCCTAAACAAAAACAACACACGGCTCCGCATTCTTTTGCGCATCGATTTTATGCAACCCCGGTCGACTGCAACGGCTCTATTATTTCCTCTGGTAGGCGTCGATGACGATTCGTTGGACGTCGCTGGTCACTATGACTCTTTTGTGCGAAATCTGTCCGCACCGGTTCCGAGAGACCAGAGCCAAATTTCTTTAACGATTTTAACACTCGGACGGCCTCGCTGCTTCGTGTATCAATTTTTAAAGAATTACTAGAAAGAAACTAAGTAATTGAATGACGCTTTTGGGTACTCTGGGTCAAAACAGACCCAGGCCCAGCCGTCGGAGGGTTAATAAGGCGAAGATGCTCTCGAATTTTTCCTGCTGTCTTAAATGTCACGCGGCTATTCTCGTCGGGAACGCATAAAATCCGCAGTTCAACGATTACGACCGAGCAACATAGTGGAGACATACCTAACTTAGCGGGTTTCCCAAATTTGAAACACACTTCTGAGAATTTGCCGAGAACAGTGGTAAAAGAATAACGAACACAGAGTGCGCAAACAATACTACTTATTTCTAACCTTGTTCAGAGATTAAAAATTAAAAAAGACAAAAACTGAAGATATATTATATCGACGCTCTTAATAATATTAAAAAATACATCATTGTATTCGGAAGAGTCTACAGAATTGTTCTGTGCGAGAATAATTCGCGTAGCGTTTACGGTTGAGGCAGAAGAAATTCGAACAGCGAGAACTCCACTGGTGATGTAACGAGTTGTTTAATAATTGTAATAATTTGTAAGGGGTTAGATGTTTGCGGGTAGATTCATGTTGACCAGCGTTATTAGAGTCCAGCTAGTATAGTTAGGCGCTAGGAAAAGCCTCGTACACTAGACTTCTATTATTACACTGGGTCGCTGGCTTAGACTCAGTCGGTGTTGGCTGGCTGAACCGCGAGAACGTCGTCTCCGCGAACACCTGAGGAAACTCGCGAGTCTGCGATTCCGCGATTCTCACCGACGCGGTCTCAGTCGTCCCCGAGAGCGGCAAGGAACAGCTGCCACCGCGTTTTCACCCGGTGATCGATCCTAGCGGTTCTATATCTCGGTTAATCACGTGAACACCCATTGGATTCGCACGATGCCTTACTACGGGGAGGGCTTGCCCTACTACTATGGGGGTGCATTCGCCAACCACAGCTCGCTTATGACTGGAACGCCGCGGTAAGCCACTCTTTTCGCAAACTCTGACACCCTGACTGCCCCATTGTTTCCATACTGTCCTATCCGCGAGGCTCTTCACCCCAGATGCGCGATTTTCTACTCCGCGACATTCGTACCTTCGTTTTCTCACAATTTTTCTATTTCTCGCGAGTTCTCCCTATCCCTTTTCTACACAAAAAGCTCTCCGTACAATCTTTACAAAATTTTACAATAACTAGGCTGCGGAGTTTTACACGAAATAATAATTGTCTGCGTTCATTACAATATGTGGGAACTACATAGACACCTATTACATTTCTTAACAGTTTTAATGAGTTGACTATAGTGTATTTTTAAATTGTTAGAATATTTTTACTGTCTTGAAATTGATCTGTTCATTTTTTTTTTTATAAATGCATAAAATCCACAGTCTATCTGTTGAAATTGATTCAAACGATTCAGGAATTTTTAAGAAGCTGAAAGGTTTGACTATGATCATTTCAGTGTTAAAGAGTGTACGGAGGCTTTTTCTGCCGCCTGTATACCACAGTGTTCTCGGGTAACAAATTCTCTGAAGGAATACAGTCTCGACGTCCTTGAAATATTTTCTAAAGCATCCTCTTCAGCGTCTCCAGTTCTTCAATATCTTCGGCACAGTTTCTCCTGAAACAGAGGGCTCGTTTAAAATAAAAGGCAGACCATCGACATTTTATTTTTGTTGCCGAGCTATTTGCACAGCGGAATATATTCGCACGAGTATAAATCTTTTTGCGTGCTCTATCCCCCCCCCACCCTTGCCCCCCATGATCGCCGACGGAATTTTCCTGGAAAAGCAACCGGAAAGCGATGAGATAATATTTGAATTAGAACTGGACGTTTACTCGATCGAGAGATAGAGATACTTGACAGGCATTTCGTTCGGTTTCTCTTGAAAAGGGGTGCCTCCGGCGGCGTGCTGTCATCTTATATTCGTTCTAGCATCATCTGCCAGACAATCCGGTTTGTTTTTCCTTCGCCGAGGTACACTGGCTGGTTCCGAATATTTCTTGAACCGTTTCCAGTGTGTCTAGAAGTCGCGGACCAATTTTATTCTTTCCGGCACGAAATGATCCTTGAGAAACGACGACTTGAAATTGCTACCGTTCGTCAGTTACGTTGTTAATAAAGCATAGTGCTCGTTCCTCGGATGCAATCGCGACAGTCGGGTTCGAAAATAGAGATGTCTCTCGATCCTCTGAACGCTTGTTCCACCACAGAGCCTCTATTTCCGTCCCTTTGTCCAATATCCGAAGCAACGCGAATAACGTTCCGAGAACAACGACAAACAAACACCTTTCTCGACGCTCTCGAGTTCTTTGTGGAAGCTTCTCTCTCGTTCTCACTTCTTTCCGCGAACGGGACGCTGGAAAACCCAAGGAAAACTGTTGGCGCTCTTGCCAAAGAGAATTTCATTTTAGCATGCTTAAGAAAACCGCTCGGGGGGTGATCATTAGACTGCGGATTTGTCTATTTAAAATAGAAGAATTAAAATACTTGACTATTTTCTCTATTAAAATATTTGTCTCCTGCCGCTTGCAATCGACGCAGAGGATTTTTATTCCGCACGGAGATCCTATAGTGATCATGCATTTTCGCCTAAGGAGATTGAGATAGGTTCTCTGTTTCTCAACCCAACGAGACTTGTCGAATGACTTAGAGCTTGTTTACAGCGGTCGCGAGGATTTGCGAGACGTCTGGTCCGGTCGGTTTTGAAAATATTCCGAGGGCCAGTCTCTCAGCGTTTTCATCGGGCGTGTAACTTCCTCGCGTCCGCCGCTTCTACCCCCGGTCTGCCAGTCTCTTGCAAACGCAACCATCAATCTTTCCGTCGGACTTGGAGCGTAATTGCGGCGGTGTTACCCGCGGCAATATTTTTTGGCAGTGGGAGGTTTGCGCGCGTCCCGAGCTTTTATCATGCGGAGATTGCAGAAGTCCAGACCGAGAGCCGCTATTTTTACGCCGATACGTGTTCCCCGATATGCGATCCAATACCGCTGGTTCCTCTTAATCCGTGTGATTTATTCGCCGGCCGACCGACGGATTAATCGCCGCCGTTACATTCTGCTAATGAGTTACCGGGGTTTGACGGATCGTGTGTCATATCCGACGCTTGCCAAAACCTCCTCGAGCGATTCTCTCGCTATTCTAAAGGAGCGTCTTCGTCGGTGAAACTAAAATCGCTCCCGGTTGCAAAATCTGTCAGCGTTCGAAAGATTGTCGCGTCAAATCTGTCTGTTTTGCATCCCACGTCGGAATCCAAAATGTTCGAAGATGTTTAACGACGCTGTATCTTCCGAGTCGACCTTCCTTTCCTCTTGTCTCCTTCTTCTTTCTGTATTTTCCCTGAAAAGCACAAACGCAATTAGAACAGATCGATAGGAGAATAGACTTTCACCCTGAGAAACCGAGAACGATCTCCGCACCATCGCTTAAACTTTAGAGAAAATCACTACACTGCAGATTTTAGGCATGTACGAAAAGAATTTGAGACGAACCATTTTTATTTTGCACAAAAATCCGCAGTCTAGGCATCGGTACAGTTCGAAAGAAGAATCAGTACGGGTTGCTGACTCATTGCGCGAGATGACAACGAGGGTAAGAGCATCGTTGCAATGGTTCCTCTGTGTCATCATCCGCGTGCCCATTAGTCTCTTCTGTGTCATCGCAGGCAGGCAGGCAGTCATACGATCGATTCATGAATCGAATCGTCTGTCAATCATCCGCGGCCATGGCCGGGCCAGAGATCTTAGCGGCATCATCGAGCACAGTTAACAAGTGTTCTTTCGATTCTGCAACGTAATGCACCGCGAAAACAGAGCTCTGGCATTGAAACGATGCGACGGGAGGCTGTAGAGCTTATCAGCGGGAGTCCAAGTCGTTGCGTGTTACCGTTCTTGCACAACCCGATGACTTGCAACTACTTCTGCAAGCACCATCCTAGATCCCTGGCCTCTAATCTCCTCTAGTAGACCTCTAGATTTCCTGATGTTAAACAGACGTGGCCAACTCTTGTCTTGTCAGACATCGGACTGATGGTTCTTTCCGCAAGCTTTATTCCGAGTCTCTATCCCCTGAACTCGTCTAGTAGACCTCCATATTTCCTGTTGAAAGATAAACACGGTCAAATTGTTGCTCGTAACAAGAATTGTTAGATGACAATGATACTGTACCTTCAAACGACACCCTAAGCCAGGGAGTTCCAACATGCAGCTCGCGAGCTACACGCGTCTCCTTCCTCTTTTAGGTACTTCCCGCACTCTTAGACCTAGTGCACGTAGTAGTGGGAAGAGGTTTGACAAATGCTAGGGACCTTGTGGTTCTCGGAGGAGAACAAGTTGGAACTCCCTGCCCTAAGCTCCTCCAGCAAGCCCCTAGTCTAGCTCCCAAGTGCGTTCAAGTCTAACGTCCCCGCCGAGAGAGAAGCTTCCCTCTAATAGGAGTTAGGCTATTCAAACTGACATCGAAATATCGCGCTAGATCCTTCCACACGCCATTGTCGAGGTTCTCCCCGCACCTGTCGACGATCTCGGAGTCTCCTCTGAGCACCTTGCGGCGTTACTCTCCGGTGCCGGTTCCCAGCCGACCTAGACGCGTGATCGACACCGCGGACATCGACGTCTCAACACCCAGGGTCCTCTCTGGCGACGGTACGCACCAGAGGAACCGTCTGCGTCGCGACCGACCCACGATCAAGATCCGGTCGCAAGCTTTGAAGGACAATCCCGCGTTGCGGGAGCACAACGAACGACACGAGAAGACGGTGGGCGAGCTGCTGGTGGAGAAGTTCCTGATCAAGGACAAGAAGCTGGACGATGCCGCGGAGAGGCAGGTGCAGCTGTTCCACCAGGTCAGTCTGGACCGAGAGGGGGAGGAGGAGCTGGGGGAGGACAACTCTGGTGTCCAGCAGCAGGCAGCTAAGATCACCAGACGATTCACCAGAAGACGATCCTCCGCGGACATTCAGCTGGATCCTGAACAGTTGGAGAAGGAGATCGCGTACGCGCAGGTGGAGGCGAAGGTCCTGGACTCTTTGGTAGCTGAAGAGCAGGCGGAGATAGAGAACGAGGTCCGAAGAGGGACGTTGATCAAGAAAGGGACCGTGGTCGGTCGCAAGTCCAGCACGGGGTTTTTTCGAGCACTAGATAAAGACACAGCTTCGGCTTCGGCTTCGGCTTCTCAAGGTGAGGAGGACTCCGCGACGCAGAAGATCAGGAAGAGTCTGAAGAAGGTCAAGAAAAAGAAGAGGAGCGCCGAGAAGCCACCGGATGATGATAACGAAAGGGAACGAGGTTCTAGTACCTCCAGCGATGCGTCCGTCGATCTTCAGGCTGGCGAGAACAAAGAGAGGAAACTGTCCAGGCCGCAGGCATTCAAGATCGAAGCTAGTAACAGCGTAGGAGATTTCTCTACCGTGTGGGTCAACGCGGATTCGCCCAGCGTCACTCGTGAGCAATTTCGTGAGAGCGTCAAGATCCCGGTACCTAGAAGAAAAATGGGACTGCGTAAGACCGAGCCGGACACCGTCGAGACAGTTGAAGAGTCCGAGCCCGAGGTGGTGCTGTTACCTGTCAAGAAGTCTTACGTGAAGGACACGTCGAGGATTAGTGTGCACTGCACGGTGAAGACGCCGCCGGAGACCTTGAAGAGCGATCCGATGAACCTGAAGAGTTTGACGAACGGAGTTACGGTCTCGGAGAAAAAGGGTACAGCAGAGAAGCCCATAAATACCTCGAAGAAAGTGGAAACGGAGACGACTACCAAAGACGTTTCTGAAGATGTTGTTACACCGAAGGAGATGACCAACGGCGTTACATCGAGGAAAATGGAGAAGGAGGCTGTGAAGAACTCGGCGAAGGTGGAGGAGTCGAAGAGTTCCAAAGAGGATAGTGTTCCGGGTTTGAAGAAGGAGCTGAAACAGAGTGAGACCTTGAAGAACGATTCACCTAAGAATAAGATTGCGAACGAGGTTACCTTGAGTAAAAGGGAGAAATCCGAGACTTTGAAGGACTCTGCGAACGTGGAGGAGTCCGAGATTTGCAAAGAAGACGAAATCCAGGCGTTGAAGAAGGAGGACGCGCTGAAGCAGGCCTTGAAGACCGAGTCTCCAAAGACCCAGAAGACCAACGGAGTTGCCTGGAGGAAGAGGGAGAAGTCGGAGTCCTTGGAGGACGCGGAGAAATCCAAGAGTCCCAAAGATGACGTTGTTCCAGAGCTGAAGAAAGAGAATGCGCTGAAGCAGGCCTTGAAGACCGAGTCTCCAAAGACCCAGAAGACCAACGGAGTTGCCTGGAGGAAGGGGGAGAAGTCGGAGTCCTTGGAGGACGCGGAGAAATCCAAGAGTCCCAAAGAAGATGGTGTCCTGAAGAAGAACGCGGCGTTGAAACAGGAGCGCGAAGTTGTCGAGAGCGTTCCAGGCTCGCCGAAGGAGGACAAAGAGACCCCGAAGGGGGAGCAGAAAAGCCCGGAGGCCCTGCGACCCAGAAATCGCGAGCCGCCCGCCCCGAAGACGGGTTCTGTGGTCTCGTCGAGCGCGACGCTAGCTGTTGACCCGCTAGCCAGTGAAAACAGCGCCAGCCTAGCGCTCCCATCGGCCGCGGACGGGCTGCCAAAACCGTCTAAAATTACTACGGATGAAAATAATGCCGTAGAAGCGCCAAAGCCAGCGTTACGAGGACCGGAGCAGCGGCTGGCGAAGGCGACGAAAACCAAGCGTGACGAAGACGTCGGGGATACGTTGCCGGGAAATAAGACTGGCCGAGCGGCGACCTTGAGAGACGCCCACACGGTCACCTCAGCCGTACAACCATCCGATCCAGAACATCCGGAGACTCCATCAGAAATCGCAGTGATCGATGACGTAACCGGCTTGGTCGATATCGTAACGAAATCGACCTTCTCCGAGAAGACAGAGGACTCGAAGACTAGCTTGGTCGATGATGCTGCGAATGACAAGGTGAACAGATCAGTTGCCGAGGAGGAGCCCAAGGGACCGTTCAGAGTTATCAAGAGGCCCGCGAAGATCGAGCCAGCACAATTTCCCTGGAGGAAGAAGAAGGTCAACGAAACCCCTTCTGAACCCAAGGATCCAGTTAGCAGTCCTGAACCGAAGTCTCCGAATAAAACAGTGACTAACGAGATTCTACCGAGCAAGGTACCGGTAGACACGCAGCAGAAGGTGGTCGAGTGTTCAGAGGATCCACAGAAACCGGAAAATACCACAGCAACCGCAACAAAGACAGAGGACTCGAAGACAAGCTTGATCGAGGATGCAGCGGATAGCAAGGTGAACAAGTCTGGTGCCGACGAGGAGCCTAAGGGCCAGCTCAAGGCTGCGAAAAGGCCGGCGAAGACCGAGCAAGTTCCCTGGAGGAAGAAGAAGGTGAACGAGTCCAAGGATCTCGTTACCAGCCCTGAACCGAAATCTCCGAAGAAGATAGTGTGTGAAGAGACTGCCCCATCGAGCGTGATACAAGTGGACAAGCAGAAGGTATTCGAGTGTTTGAACGGTGAGACTGGTAACGCGTTGTCGAAGAGCACGTCGACCGAGTCGATCGACTTCTGGAGCGAGATCAAGGGCCCGGACAGTCCGCTGGTGACGAAGGTGGCGAAGGGATTGAGTTTCCCTGGCGCGAGGAACGAGTTCGAGGACCCCGCGGAGAAAGAGGAACAACTGGATAAGAAAAAAGAGAGCGTTGCTAAAATAAGCGTCGCCGGCGGCGGCACGCCGCAGCTCAGTAACGTTCCCGTGATCGGCCAGGAACCCGAGGAACCGATGGAGTCCGTCGCGAAGACCGGCCCCAAGGAGCCGAAGAAGCGGAAGAACCTGTCGATACAGATCGATCGAACTGTGGACGCGTACTCGACGATCAAGAAGACTCCGCTGAAGAGGGAGGACTCGGTGGCGTCCACGATCTCTGGTAGGTCGGTCGGTAGTACGCCTGACACCTCGATACCTGGCTCCCAGGTGGCTACACCTGTGTACGACGTATCGGTGCCGTTGATAAACATTGTGGGTGTAGCTACACCGACGAACGCTGATCAGCCGTTGCATCCTGAAGAGGATGACGAGGCTAGAACGCCGACGAACGAGTGGCCGGACACTGGTCTGTCTAAAATGTCCAAGTGGGAGAATCATAGTGATCTGTCCAACGTTGATCAGATAGACAAAGACGCTACTCCAGTACCCTCCAAGGTCAATAGTGTGGTTGGCACTCCGGATGACACACCTCAAGGCACGCCTGAATCATCGAAAAAGAAGAAAGTGGTCAGAAAGAAGAAGGCTTCAACGACCAAGAAGAGTTCCGGTAAGGACTCCAAAAAGGAGTCCAAAAAGGAGGCAAAGGACTCGAAGAAGAGCTCAGCGAAGTCCCAAGAGAACCTGAAGCCAGCTATAGAGTCCAAGTCCTCCTCCAAGACTAATCAGAAGCAAGCCAACCCCAGCCCCAAACCTCTCGATCTCATCAGGATGTTTTATACTACACCTTCGGCTCTGTTAACTGCTACACCCAGAGACCTATCCAAAGTACGCAGAGCAAAGATCAAGAGGAGGAAGCATCATTCGAGGACACCGTCGGTTAGCAGCGACAGCACCGGAAGCACCACCAGCACAGCCACCACTGGAAGCACCGACGGAAGCAGATCCACCTGCACGGAGCTCGACGACGACCCTGACAAGAGGATGAACTCCACCAGGAGCAATGACTCCGGATTCGACGGATCGCCGAGGATATCTAGTACTTGCTCTTTGACAACCGATGGGTCGTCCCCTACATCCTGTCGTCTTTTATCGCTAGACTGCGGTTTTTTAAATTCCTCGAATATTTTCACTCTTTTGTATTCGATACATTATCACACTTTGTTTTCAACATGGCGCAACGTTAAAAAACGACACGATTTATGGGACAACCTAATATTTTTGATCCCCTCCCTTCGTGCCCCTCCCAAGACCCCCTCTGTGCAATTGTGATACAATCCTTTGTTTGTCTAATTTTCCTAGCGCAGGCGTGGCCAACGAAGCCGCGCCCCTTCGAGATACGATTGCCCCCACGAGCAAAGAGCGATCGTTGCCCGCGCCTGCACTAGCGAGTGTCCATGCGGTTTATCGCTTGTGTGCTCTGTCGACTAAAAACGTTTTTCTGGAGCCGATGTGTAACATGATACTCGAAAGAACATCCCTGTATTTCTTAACACGTGTGCTTCTCTCGATTCATCCTCTGTCGTTGAACCTGCATCCTAGTTCCTCTCCTTCTTCTTTCACGGAACATTGCCACTAAAAAGATTAACCGTTACCAAATTGTGTGAATTTGCGACCATTAAAATGAAAAGCTGTTTCTACTAACGTTCCCTCGCCTCGTTGAACCTGCTCGCCGCATGCCAGTGGCCCGGTGCTTCGTCTTTCTGCCTTTCTGCTTGCACACTTGCTCGAAGTTCGACTTTAAAAATACACGTTGGTCATAACTCGTCATTCGACACGGCGTTTTTAAACGGCGAAGGGAAATTCGCGTTGGACGGCTGCCAAACACGTCTAACGGCTAATTGCACCGTGCGAACGTTCCCAAGAAATTGGAAAGGCGATCGGTTTCGTTCTCGTGCGACTCCGGAAACAAAGAAATTTCCACGTTGAAAGATTCTGGCATGTTGTCTCGTTCGACTTTTGCGATCTTCTTTGTGAGAAACTATGAAGCATTTCTCTTTGAAACATTCCGAATATTTTATCTCGTTTTTAAAGAACATGTACTGACTTTTTTCTTGAACAATACGACCAGTGCCGGATCACTGCGGATTTTATGCATTCATGAGAAAAATAAGAATTTAAAAATACTGTTGTGTTACGCTCAACTCATGCATATCGTTAAGAACGTAAATAAATGCCTCGACAGCTGCTAAGTGTTGCGATGAACGCAAACAATTTTTCTTTCGCATAAAACTCCGCAGGGTTTATACGCGACCGTGCAGCTTAATCGGTAAGCATTCGGTATTTCTTCGGAAGAGGCGAACCCGGGCGATTCGACGTTACATAAGGTCGTTGCCACAGTGTCAACGACACCGTACGCCAATTTATTTACAACCGGAAGTGCGGTCGCACCAGCGAGAATTCAACGCGGATCCTTCCTGGTCTCCTCTCTTGGCTTCGATGCTCGAAGACAGGTGTCCTTGGGACAGAGCTTAGGCGTCTTCGAGCCTCGGTCCAAGTGCATATTACAATTACTCTGAACCAGGAATGGTGAACCGTTCGCGGTGTTGATCCGGGACTGGTCCAAGCATGGTTGAACAACGCGGCGTACAACTATTTATAAAACGCGGCGCAGTTTCATAACAATATTCAAGGCTTCCCGATGCAGCCGGGAGATGGTGCGAACGAGACTTTCGCGTTAAATTTAGCGGGACGTGCACAATAATTAGGCAGCGCCTCGCGAGAATCCGCAATGTGTTTTCGCGAACGGTCGCAACGCGGGAAACGAGAATCTCCGAGCGAACAAGTTCGAAGTGAGACGCCGCGCCGAGAAAATTGATGAAATGGTATATATTAATCTTAAGAATTAATTAACGCGTTTTTCAAACTCTGCTATTCAAGCTGAACGAATTTTTCTAACGCACTCGGCAAGAATCAGTTATTTTCTAAGCGTCTTCTGGGTGTAGAAGATTTTCATCGAGATTCCCATAGAATATTAAGGAAATTAATTTTAAACTCAAAGAATTGCCAGAGCAATAAAACTGCTTCTATGGGAACTTGGTCAGTACATGAACTCACATTTATGCACAAGCCTCCGCGAATAAATGCATTTTTTTAATATCTAGAGTAAAATCTAGTGCTAAAACATTTCTCATCTTTCGGAAAGAAGAATTGCACAATCGAGGAATTTCGCAAAAATCCTAGATTTGCGGAGATGGTAGGAGTCGATTCCGCCGACGCAGAGGCGGTCCATTTCGGTTAACAGTATGTACATTGTATCGCTAGAATCGAAACTGTATCCTCTCCAAATGATTCCGCGTTTTCGGCGTCAGTGTCCAAGAAGCACCGCGAGGCAACAGATATCCGTGTGCGTTTGTTCGAGGCGAAGAGGTAACCAGATCGATTGAAAACGAACGAATCAGTTAATCGAATCTCTAACGAAACCGTTGAAAAACAGATTGCGACATGGCGTGCCACAAGAAATGCGAAAAGCTCACCGGGAACCTTTGCGGGTTGAATCAAAAGCTCGTGGCGGAGGCTTTGCAGGCGGTGAAGAGGGGTGAGTGAGCGAGAGAGAGAGAGAGAGCGCGAAAGAGAGAGACCGTCAACACACGATGCACCGAGTCGGTTCAAGTTCGAAAATTCTATTTAAAAGCGGCCGTCTAGTTGAAAGCTCGGACCGAATGACGCAGGACTGTCTTCGCGGAATTTCAGAGACCGCTTCTCGGATCCCGGATCCATCTACATCTCTCGAAAATTCGTTTCGAAATGCTGAATCTTTTCCAGAGCATTTTTCGCAAACGCATTTAGTCCACAAATTACCTCATTCGTACCTGGACGCGTTTCTTATCCGTGAACGGCGGATTTTACGCAACAAATGTGTAAGAAATTTTTATTTTGCTTAAAGATCCGCAATCCACTTGTCAGTTAATATCAGTTAGCCAGTTTCATAACGTCAAGTGGAATTGTGAACTAACAAATTAACAAATCGCGGTTCAGCTGGCGGTCCATGGGAAGTGTGTGGAAAGCATGCGGATAGAGTGTGGACAGCGCGCGGTCGCGGCTTTCGCGAAATTTGGCCCGGTTGACATTTTTCGAAAATAGCGGTGACCGTGGCGGTGTGACGCTCTCTCTCTCGGTAGCGACGCTCGGGTTGACGCGTGTGATCGATTAGGGGACAAGCAGAGCTACAGCGGCGTCGACGTCGTTCACCGATTTAACGGTGATGTAATTTTGATAACGGCCGCGAAAATTATTTATTGGCTTGCCAGCGGATTTATGACATCTACGTGGAAGAGGAAGATCGGCGTAGTCGTGGATGAATGCACTTGCACCCGCAGCTTGCACGTTCGCCGTCCCAGCCAAGTCTGATACCGCGGCCAACTATCGTCGACCACCAAATCGCTATGTTCCACAGAGTATTGTTTTTAGAAAATCATGCTGCTTTGTACACGATGGTTCGACACGCGGTTCTGGATCGGCAGCATTGACGATTGAACTTATTGCGAAGACATTTATCGATGAATCGCAGACTCGGTTGTAAATGTTCTTTGTTGACCAGTGTTGTAAAATTCGCTTCCCCCTGTCCACGCAGATTCATCGTTGTCATCCTACCGCCAACGCGTTTGTGCTACCAAAGAGAAATTATAATTAGACAGCAGATTTTTACGAAAAATGATCATTGCCAAGATCAATTACAAGATACGGTTCGCTGTCCGAGGGTTGATGTACTTTTGCGTAAAAATCTGCGGTCTGACGCATTGCACCCCGATCTGTTTAACAAAATATCTCGCTACCCAACAACAGTGTGTGCCTCCCAGTGTGAGCTCTATTAACACATATGTCTGCGGATTAACGGAGGATTTTCGCGAAATTCGCAGCACCCTCGCAATCGTCGGACACCCAGAGGAACTCGGACTCGTCGGACCACTTCCCCAGCGGGCGTATCACGCCGCCAGCGACCAATCTGCCAAGATTCAAGAAGTACGCCGTCACGGACTTCAATTTCCGCAAAGTGAGTCGATTGTGTCTCTCCGCGAAGAATGAGGACCGATGTTCAATTTCCGTCGCTCGGACTCCGGGTGTAGAAATAGTCGCGCGCGCTCACCGGTTACCGGGAAACCCGGAGGAAGAAAGTCGTCCGAGAGTCACGCGGTGCACGCCTAACTACCTGCAAATATAGTTTCCGGAAATTTACGAGCCGCTCGGTCGAATCACGCGTTTGGCTCGGCAGCTCGTGCCTCCGCGAAAGCTAATACGGATCACGTGTACAACGGGATCACGTGAACTCGCTTGACTCACGGGTCCGCTATCGCGATATCGATTAGCGATTCTTCGATTCGCATATTTTCTATTGATGCGAAGAGTCGTAGCGACACCCTACTTGCTTATAGTATGCCAGCCGTGAGAGTCGTGCAAACATTCTTCGACTAGCGAATCGAAAACAATGCAACGGTGTTTTTTTACTGTTTCGCATTTGATCCATTCATTTTCTCCATAAACGCATCAAATACTTCTAAGTAATAAATCAGCAATTCCAAGTGCGAATTATTGTAGCATCGAATGATTAAAATGAAATACGTTGCCGCATTCCATTGTAGTTTATGAATATGACAGAGACCGTATTCACGGTTGTGAAATATCAAATGAATGCGGGTTGGACATCATGCTCCGGATTATCCGGACGGGTCAGCGAGACACTGAGCGCGACGAGGACGCCGTTCTCGCGTCCCTTTGCATATTCGCCAACGAGCGAATTTATTCGCGAGAATGTTTAAAACAGACACGATTTCACGGCGGGCCACCACGCAAATAGATCACCCGAATTAGCACCACGCAACGCATTATTTTTAACGGGCGGGGGCACTATCTCACGTGCGGCACTCTCTCGCTTTAGCCGCATGAACTTTCCACCGTGTGCCGGTTCCTCGGCCCTTTACAGACCCGGATTATCCCTACTCCTGTCCATCGACGAGAGCTTCGATCATTTTGCGAGGATCTCTCACCTGTAACGTCGGAAAAAGATGTAGTCGCCGATAACGATCTCTAAAATGTAGAATTGTTCGGGAATATCTATATATTATTCTCAACTTGCAAAAATTATTAGCAAACCTGAAACGTTTTGAATTGCAGGTCCTGGGTAAAGGCAGCTTCGGCAAGGTACTCCTGGCCGAGCTGAAGGGCACAGAGTGCGTCTACGCGGTGAAATGCCTGAAGAAGGACGTGGTGCTAGAGGATGACGACGTAGAGTGCACCCTGATCGAGAGGAAGGTCCTGACCCTGGCGACCAGGCACCCGTACCTCTGCCACCTATTCTGCACTTTCCAAACAGAGTCTCACCTGTTTTTCGTAATGGAGTACCTGAACGGTGGCGACCTGATGTTCCACATTCAAAAGTCGGGCCGGTTCTCGGAGACAAGGGCCCGTTTCTATGCAGCGGAGATCTGGTCCGGCCTGAACTTCTTACACAAGAAAGGAATCGTCTACAGAGACCTGAAGCTGGACAACGTCCTCCTGGACTTTGAGGGACACATCAGGATCGCAGACTTCGGCATGTGCAAGCTGCAGATCTTCTTGGACAGGACAGCGGACACTTTCTGCGGGACGCCGGACTACATGGCTCCCGAGGTAGCAAATACTGCAAAATGCAGAACAAGTCAAATTGCATCTGTCTATTCTCTTAATTATGAGGCGCTCGTTCGCCAAACTTCATTTTTAAAAGTTCTTTCTGCCTCTGGCACTCGCTGCTACTCTAAGCCTAATTGTTAGCTATACTTTGCACTCGATAAAAATTGTTATAGTCGGAGCGTCGCAATTTGAGAGAATTAACGAGGCCTAGAAAGAATCCTCTGTAACTGTTCAGTACAGGGGTCAAGATACCTAGATTCTAAATTTACACGGCCAGTTGGCCAGTGGTCTTGTGCAAGCAAGGGTTGAGTCAACAGTGTTTCAAATAACAACAATCCGTCAGTCTGGTCGAGTTATCCGGCGCTCGTTTCCGCATTGCAGATCATAAAGGGACTGAAATACAATCAGGCGGTGGACTGGTGGTCGTACGGCGTGCTGCTCTACGAGATGCTGACGGGACAGTCGCCGTTCTCCGGCTGCGACGAGGACGAGCTATTTTGGAGTATATGCAACGAACGGCCGTTCATACCTCGGTACCTCAGCCAAGACTCCACGGACATGCTGCTCTGTCTTCTGGAGAAGGACTCCGGCAAGAGGCTGCCCGGACACGACATCGCCTATCACGCTTTCTTCCAGGTACCATCTGAAAAACTGGAACCTGTTAGCGTTCTCGTAATTAAGAATCGTAGTTAAGAATGAACAATGTTTCAGTCGTTACCGTGGGACCGTCTGGAGAGGAGGCAGCTGGAGCCACCGTTCAAGCCAGCGCTGGAGCACACGTTGGACACCAAGTACTTCGACACAGCGTTCACCGCCGAAAGGCCGCGGCTGACACCTGTACCTGAACAGATCCTCACCTCGATGGACCAGGGTGTGTTCCGTGGGTTCTCCTACACGAACCCGAACGCAACAGACTGAGGGGTCGTATAGTTATCGGGGAGACTCAAACGAAAAAAAAAAAAGAAGAACAGACTATACAGTTTCGCGTCGACGGGGTCCGACGAGTTGTGTTGTTTGCAACCTACACGGGTGGCAATGATCTGGTTCACAACCACTTGGATACAGATTCAGTCCCCTTTGCAGGAGAAGCCACGGGATAACGGAGTTTCTCTCGGGACCGAAATCTGAACGTGCGGTTTTCACGGCAGAGGATTCCGACACGAAAAAAAAAACACCGAGACGACGTTCCTGAGCCGCTTGTACTCGCCGAGGAGTCGGGTGGACAGCGATCTATTGCTAGGTTTTGTATAACGTAGAGGCCGCGTTGCGTCGATAGAGAGCGGTTAGACTATGCAGAGGGGAGTCGAACCGTGTTCGAGCCTTCGGCAGAGTCCCAGTGTATGTACCTTATTTTCTACGCGAATCTCTGCCGAACGCCTCGGCTCCCCCTAGTGTTCCGTCTTTTATAAACCCTTGGCCAGACGTGGGACCTCGCGCGTCCCACCAACCGGCCAAATAAATCGTCTGTTTCAAATAAAACATGTGGACAATCTCCGACGAGTTCATCATTCCCGCTCTTAACACGAAACCAGTGCCAATCACGCATACTTATTTTTATATCATAAATGCATCAAGTCCCTGAGGCAGCTGTGTAGCTTCGTCAGGGGGTTGACGAGACACTGATAGCTAGGAAAATAATCCCACTTGGACACGGCTTACACCCTCAACAGTCAGAACTGTAAGGCAACGTGCTCTACTCAATTACAGTGCTCGGCACGTTCAGTGTTAATAACGCGTCCGCGGATCAAAGTGGAGGACGAACCTAGGGACCGGAAGACGACCGAATCGCGGCGAGTAAATTTCGAGGCAATTACCCAGCGTTATGCTATGCCGCGGTCAAGTTATTAATACTCGAACAGGATTATTATTTCCGTCGCCGATAGACAGTGCTTCGTCTTCCACGCTGTAAACGACGACGACTTTTTCTTCTTCTTCTTCTTCTTCGTCCTGCGTTTCCGGTGCTCCTGTCTCGCGGCTCTCTCCGATTTGCTCGATTTTTCCTCGTTGACCCTAAACTTTCCATTCGACTCCCACGTGTTTTCTGCTCTTTCTCCGTTTCCAACCCTCCTCTCCCTTCTTCCCACTTCAGCACGACGTTTTCTTCTGCTCGTTGGCCGCGCACACTTGGCTCTTCGCGCTGACTGCACGCTAACTTTAGCACGCCGAGGAATTGGCGAACCACCATGTTTGCCAGCGGACAGACGAGAGCCTCTTTCGCGACGCTTTCGACTGATAACGACGATCGGCTGCCATAATCGAGTGCCACCTGAAAGACGAGTGGATCGTTAAACACTTTTTCAGAGGAGCAGCTTCGTCTACCGACTAGTAACTTCATAGTCGGGCGCATTTTGATACAATCGCATGGCATTCGCTGTGGATAGCTCAAGTCATTCATAATTGGACCACAGCTGCAGCGGAACGAAGAATTGCGTCGTTGAGAGCAAACTGCAATGAAATAGCCTTTTGTTCGAAAATTTTGCAGATTCAAACGTTTGTACAGATGTTAAAAAATTTGTTTAATGAACACGGAAAATTTAGTGATCCTCTAATTTTAATTAGAGAACCTAGGTGTTTATCTTGATCGAGAATATTTCAAGCGTCTAGAACCGAAGTTGCGTAAATTTTCAGCAATTTATTCGCCAGAACAGATTTAGCAAGTTCATAGTCGGCGTTCGAGCGCAAAGGGTTAAAATAACTCCGGACAAGAGGACACCGGTGTAACTCTGGCGGTCAGAGTGGCAGCTAATGAGACAATTAACCGGGTAATTGATCCAATTGCTCCATTCCGACACGCTTGGGTCCCAGGCGCGAGATTAATTACCCGATAAGCGTTCGAGATCCGCTTAAGCTCTGGAAACCAAAATCGTTTAACCCTTTGCACTCGTAGCTAGTCTAATTCGAAAACCAAATTTTTCTTCCTGCCTGGAACATTTCCATTTTACATGATTTTCTTAATTTTATCGATATAAAACGGATGTAATACCTCTTAATAATTTATTGAATTCAAAGGGTTAGCTATCTTTGGGGATCTTTTTTTCGGCTGTTCAAAGGTTTGCTGTTAAACGGTTCCTCCAGCTTATCTCTCGAAAACGGAAGAGCAACCGCGAGTGAAAGGTCAAAGGAGGAACAACGATAAAAGGTGGGTTTCTGCGAACCAGAGATCGGATCAGTAATTCCAACGGAATGGAGATAGAGAGAGAGAACACGATGAAGCGAGCGGCTAAACAGCTCGGAATTGAAAGGAGAAGAGATTTAAAGAGACGCAGAACGCCGCAAAAACTGACGCGCTAAGAGGATCGGTCAATGGACCCTGAATCCGCTGAATCTTCTTGCTCTACTCGATGTATCGCCCCGCTATTGCCAACAGATTCCTCTCTGTCGATCCTCCACACCGCCTTACCAATCGCTCTCAACACTCAATTCAAATTTCTAAATTGAAACTCTTTTTTAATATGAAAAAGAAATTGAAACTTCGCTAAATAAAAAGATTATTAATTCAAGAGATTACCAACACACACTTCTTACGATTTAATAAAACCATTAAAGAGACGGATCAATTCCTATTTGCTTCCCGTGTCTTGCAATTAATACATGCGATTTTTGTTTTGCATAGAGATCAAACAGTCTAGATATAAGTCTAGGTTAGGTCCAGCCTATTTCCCGACATGAATATTTTTTAATTAATTTCGATTTTATCAAAACGTCCCAGCGTGTATCGCTTTTCCCGAACGTTGTTGGAACATTTACCAAGGCGACGCAGAAAGTCGCCGAGAGTTTTAACGAGAATCGCAGGCTTATTTGATGCGATGCAGCGACTGCGGGGCGCCGCGCAGGGCCGCATCTTTCCCAGGAGATTGCGAGGGTGTCGCCGGTATAAATAGACATCCGCGTCCGCTTGAGCATGCGGCCCTACGTCGTCGAGCTATTTTCGAGAGGAATCGCCACGCTCGTCACAGTTCTCCGCGCTCAGTTTCAACGAGTTTCGTTCGGCAAGAAGCAGGCCGCTTCGTCGGCTCCGCGAACGAACAAACGTGCTGTTTACCTCGCGAGCAAAAAGACACGACAACCGGTCGATTGTCACGGTCCTCTGGCTCCTCTTCATCTTCTCGTGGCGACCCTGCGGGAAACAACAGTTTTTAAATCGGTGCCGACTCGATGGAAATTGATTTTGCTACGCGGTTGGATACGTTCGGAGCTGCGATAAAAGATACGGAGATATTAGAATTTGGTGTGCTACAATGGAGCGAGAATAGTAGTGCAGATTCATTCGATTATTTCCACGTATCCATTACGAAATAATAGTTTCATATTTCTACAGCTTCGTATATCTACGCTCCGCTTTCATCATCGCTCCGATCGTCTATCGCAGCTTCAAGAGAGACGATACCCTTACGAATCAACCGACCACTCGTGCCGCGGAACCTCTTGAAATAAATCGTAGTCGAGAACTTATGTTCTTCCGAAAATAAATACCGATGAGCCAGCCGGCGTCGAACTGTAACAACAAGTATCGGTGAGCCTGTGTCTCTGTCTCTCTCTCTTCGAAGGATGCAAACTTTGTGGACCTAGATCTATCTGTCGGATCTTCGCCGGGTGGTTCTCTCCCAGCGATGCGAATCGTTCCCAGCGCGACGACCGTCCCTGGAAAATACAGACAAGGTACACTTCCGCTCGAAAAGATAGCACCCGGATGCTATCATCGGGTTCTCAAAAGGGAACATCTCGAAACGACGACTCCGAATCCAACTAAAATTTGTAGGTTTATCATCTTTGCGCCCCTAAAGTTTCATTCGAGACCTGGAGAAGCTTCGAGACGTTCCCCCGAGAACCTGACGACAGCAGGCGCGCTGCCTTTTTGTCCAGGAGTGTAGACAGTCGAGGATGTTCAGCTCGCTGAGACTGGCGACCATGCGATCGCACAAGAGCCGCGCTAGGCCCGGAAGCGTGGCCACGTCCGCCAGTTCCGATTCGGCCAGGGCCGAGGATCTTTCTCCTCAGACCTACCATCCATCCAGCTTCCTGCTGCTGGACGATCCCGACAGTCCTGTCTCGGTGCCATCCGGAGTGTCCTCCAAGGTCGCTCAGGTCAGGGTCGAAAGAGAAGGTGGTAGCCTCGGGGTCACCCTCAGAGGTGGAGTCTCGAGGGCGTTGGTGGTCACCGGGGTGAAATCCGACGGACCTGCGGCGAAAGAAGGCAGAGTCAGACCTGGGGACAGACTTTTAGCCGTCGACGACACCGAGCTCAGGGGTCTGACTCTAGCCGAAGCTCAGAGAGCGCTCAGGAGGAGCTCGGACGCGCCGGTCGCATCCCTCACCATCGAGTACGACGTCGCCAACATGGAGGAAGCGAGGGCTGCCACCTCAGGACCTCTCCTGGTACAGCTTGAACGCGGTCCTTCTGGTACACCTTCCATTTGCTATTACCACCCCTGCCGGAAAGTATTCGATCAATGAATCGAATCAAAAAATCATTTGCGTATTTATTAACCTAAAGTTACAGTGACGATCGAATACTTTCTGCCAGGGATGTACAAGGGGACCACTGACTTCCAGCACTTTGTGAAACCGGCTTTCCCACAGTTGGGCTTTTTCAGCCGATTTACAAAGTAAATAAACCAGCGCGGCACTCGATAAAGCGCAAACAGTGCTCCCAACGGGTAATTATAGACTGTCGGGGTAACTAAATAAAGATTGCGGCCAGGACTTTGACTGTTTACATCGGTACACTTCCACGAACCGAATGCAAAGGGTCCGGGTTCTATTTCTGACCCCTAATTACCCCGGCTTGCGAGCTTGTTAGATCTTCCGACGCAGCCTCCGCGTAAACGCCACTCGAGGAACGGTTTCTGGAGACGGTTAACCCCTTCGCTACCGTGGACGAGGAATCGTTCACCCTGACAGACAAACAGTGGTCTTTCATTTTGATCGGCACACTGCGAGTGTATGATAATTTCATTGAAATTTTTTAAAAAGGAAAACAGTGTATATGTAGCTCATATATCTTACAATTAGACGTCTCGTCGACATTAGCTAAGGGACCAACCCTGCGATGCATACAATTACAGGGGAGCTGGGATTGACGGTCCGAGAGACGACGAACGGGGTTTACATCGAGAGTCTGCGACCGGCTAGCACGGCGGACAGGTGCGGAGCTTTGCAGCCAGGCGATAAACTTCTGGCTGTCGACGAGACACCGATCCAGGACGCTCTGACGGCAGCGAAGCTGCTCAGGAACAACTTCGACAACTCGAGGATCGCCAGGCTGCAGATCCTGCCGAGGCCGCCGAGTGCCTCTCAGAGGACAGTGAAGAGAAGAGCGCAACCGCAGGCGCAGCAGTCCTCGAATCAGACCCTGCAGACCAAGGAGAGCCTCACCGTTGTTTTGAGGCCTGATCACAAGGGCTTCGGTCTGGCCTTGAAGCCTGCGGAGGATCGCATCGGATATGTTGTCAGCCTGCTGGAGGCTGGCGGCCCGGCAGAACGCAGTGGAGTCTTGCTACCCGGTGACAAAGTGTTGGCAGTGAACCGGCGGTTCCTCAGGGATCTACAACCGGCCGAAGTCAACGCCATTCTGGAGACCTCGCAAGTTGTGAGCATTTTTTAACGCTAGAAATCTCAACAGTTCTAAACAGAAAGACAACAGAAGTCGATTTTATTGACACTTTCGTGAGAGATAATTCTCCGAAAAATATTTCACACATGTTTCTTTTATCGGCCAATAACTTGAATATGTTCCCATATTATATGTATATCATTGCTTCTCGAACACTATACCTACCACGGTGAAATTATGTGTTTCTCACTTTACAATCATTTAGAGTTATATGGACGCTTCCACAGGACACGACTAGGTTTAGTGTTGAAGTTATGAGCCACAGTTTGAAGAAGATTTATGCTAGCGCACGTCTGGCTTTAGGAGAACTCTCTGTCTGGTTTATTGTAAGAGATAAAACGCAGCTATTTTCGGCAGATCGAGTTGGTGATCGAGTACAAGGTCGGGGGACCGGTGGTGCCCAGTTCAGGAGTGTTCACTGTGCGAGTAGCGAGGCCGGTCGGTGGTCAACCGGACGTTGGTCTAACGGTGAACGAGGATCTGATCATAACGGAGGTCCGCAAGGGTTCCCTGGCTTACAGAACGGGCAGCTTGGCCCCTGGCGATAGGCTACTCGCGATAGACGGACAAAAACTGGACCCAGGTGACCTCAGACAAGCCGCGCAATTGTTGCACCGACCGGGTAGCTCGGTGATCGCGCTAACTGTCAGGAAACCGGACCCCGTTACGGAGAACAGGTAACGGAAGCTTTATGGCAAATTCTGCTTCTGACTGACTGCAAAATTCGGACTTGTAACAAAGTGCTTGCACAAAAGTCTTCAATGCTAAGATTACTATAGACAGTAATGTTTAGACTACGGATCTTTATGCAAGATAAAAATTCTTTTAATCTTTTCACTGCCTGTAAATGCATAAAATCCGCAGTCTGATAATGATAGAAGGATACAGGACTATTGGACAGCTGATAGAGGATCTTTCCAGAGACTCCAGTATAGGGAGCGACACGACTCAACAGTACTCTAGCGGACTTCTACGGCCAGCGAGGGGAAGTCTTCCTAGCGTGGACAGTGCGGTGGATTCTTGGGGAGAACTGGGAGAGAATAGCGGAGCAGGTCCAGAGATTTTGAGACTGTGGGATACTGCGTCCGTGGACAGTGGTCAGCTGGATCTGCCGATGCCGCCTTACCCTGGGTAATACAAGCATATGTCGTTTAAATAAGAAATTCTAGACATTCAGGAACAGACTTGAATAAAATATTAACAATGAAGTACATTGTATGTCTGTGACGGCTAGGCCGCAGGAACGCAACAGCTCGGACAGGCCGCAGCAGATAGTGCACGTGTCGTTGCACAAGGATCCAGTGTACGAGGACTTTGGGTTTTCGGTGTCGGATGGATTGTACGAGCGGGGGGTTTATATAAATCGTCTGCGACCCGGTGGCCCCTGCGACGGCGTTCTTAGACCTTTCGACAGGATCCTGAGAGTGAACGAGGCCAGCACCGAGGACTGCGACTGCTGCCTGGCTGTTCCGTTGATCGCCGCAGCCGGTTCACGGTTAGATCTGACTATCGTCAGACCGATGTCCCCTGTTAACATCATGAAAACGCTATAGGACAAAAGGGATAGAGGCAGCTACTCGGCAATTAGAGACGAACCGAGCGACGTGACACGGCGGAGATGGTATCTGGTATATTTTTTTACACACCTGTATTTTATTTATAAAAATAAATGTATAGATTGCTTTTAGCTAGAACATCTTCTCCTGCACACAAGTCCACGCACACCGCACACCTGAATCTCTTCAACCCTCCGGTTATCAAACTTGCCTCTAGTCGTCTGACAAGTGATGTAAAATTAGCGGACACGTTGATCTTCAGTTTTCTTTTCCGTTTCGAAAGCCCGCTTGTGCTATAATTAATGATAATGACCAGAAGGTTCTGAGTATGTTCAGAAGAGAAAGTCTTCGCCTATCGATTCTCGCAGAGGGTTGACGCACATCGTGTTTCCTTTTGCGACAATCTGGCTGAAGGAGAGCTCGCGAAATCGAATCCGCGATACCCGAGCGAAACAGCTCCTCCATTCGATATCGTTATCACGAATCGTATTCGCGTTTATCGTAGCCAGTCAATTAGCTATGAAAATAAAATTCGACACGTAATCGATGCTACAATTGAATACCGCTGCGTTCTATTTCATTCTTTCTCGCTCGCTCTCTCTCACACTCTCCGTTTCGGTATCGAATGTGCAACGCGCGTTTAAATAGATTCGATCGCTAAACCCGGACAGGAATGTTATCGGATCCAGCAAACTGAGTGGCCTCGATACTAATTGACCCAGCAATTAGCCGTGAACGCCGACAATCTCAAATTATACGTTTCTCCCACCTTGCCAGCAGGTTCGTTCTCATCGGAAACAAGAACATTGTCAATTGTAATACTAGAAAATACAAAACGGAAACAGATTAACGGGCAAATTACACCTTTGTGCAGCATCATTAATATTCATAAAATACGTGTGTATGTATATATACAGGGTGTCTTCTTTATTCATTGTTGCACGAATTTCTCGTGACGAAGCTACGCCATTTCAATGAGCGCACAATGCTTTCTCATTCTTCCGCGAGATTTCAAGATCATGGATAGCTCTTATAAAATACACGTTTCCATTGTAAAAAATATCAGCGCGTCCGTGGAATCTCTTCAAAAATAATAAGCCCTTTCAAACGGTGTAAGTCACGAAAAATTCTTCCACGCAATAATAAAGAAGATTTTAGGTGATCCCATTCAAGTGGGGGATACCCTGTATGTATATGCAGGCAAATATATATATATATACATATACAATTTCTTTTGTACATCCCACGTAATGTATCGCGATATTCTATACAAAGAAGCATTACTCCTCGGCTTCTCTATGCCATTGAGAAAAATAAATAACCGATTACACATTATCGCGCCACGACCGGAACACCATGGCCTGGAGGAAGCTTCCGCGAGCTTTTGTCAGTAGATAAAAACTCGTCTAACAAATTCGGACTAGACAGAAAACGATTGCTGCTTCGTGCCAACCCATCCGTTCGCCATGAAGGAACTACTAGTGCCATTACGATTATCGTCGTAATACTTCGGAAGAGCCGTTTCACTTCCCTTCTCCAGCCGTTGGTCGTACTTCGCTTTGTTGTAGCATAGCACCCCGCAGATCGCGAGCGTCATACCCAATATATTTGTCCGTGTGACCGGATTTCCGAGCACGAACAAAGTTACGGCGATCACGAATATACGCTTGCTCGCGCTTGCCACTGCGTACGTTAAAGGAGTAACGATGGACATCACAGAGAAAGCAATGATGTTCTGAAACCAATTCAGCACGCCGTCTAGGAATAACAGGCCCAGTATGTAGTAACTTAGATCCGCGGATCCATGAGCAACAGGATCGTATATCAATCGCCTCAGGTCGTACATCAACCATATAGGTGAGAAGAGAATGAGCGCGAGACGCCCCAAAATTAGCAGAAGCCTCAAATGATGTATACCCGTGTCCTGCAGCACCTGGAACCAATTGAACACAGTCGATAACACAGATCTTAAGTTACACAATAGTTAGCAACATTATCGGCTGTATGTATAATAAGAGATACCTTCTTGGAATAAATATTTTGCAAGGAGAATGCCATCGTAGATGCTAAGGCACTCAAAAGACCGATCATGTTGAAACTTAGCTCGGTCAAGGTGGCAACAGCCACACCGACCACAATCGGAACCAGGCTAAGGTATACCTTCCATGTCTGCTTCTCTCTTAGGATTATTCTTGACAGGAATACCGTGAAGAAGGGCATTGTAGCCTTCACTGGGACAGAGCCAAACTTTGGTTAACATATGAGATTGATAAGATAAATATGCGAGTGTCTACATTTTAAGCAATTACTATCCCGTTATCAGTGACTGCTCTAATATTGACCTTCTTATCGCTGTATTGCTTACGATACGATTACTCTGATTCCTTTCAAAACGAGCACGAAGGAATGTCATGTTCACGTGTCAACGATTGTCGACGAAACGTTAATACACGTTTTACTGTTAGTCGTTATCGCGCGACTATTAAACGCCTAGAGTGTGGCAGCTAGACTATTAAATGGTTCGCGGTGAAGCGAAGGTCGACGTGTTTTATTTTTGAACGCGTAAGCGCGGGGAAACGGTGTGACACGTGACCGTCGAAATAGCGTTGTTTCGTACCAGTATGGGCATACGAAACTGGGACCTTCCAGATGCTGACGTGGCTGAAGACGTTCGCCAAGAATTTTCCCAGCGCGAGGGGCACGATCAGCCGTAGATAATATCCCCAGGGGATCTCGGTCGTATACTTTCGTACGCCCCACATGTTGAAGAACGGGCCGGAGTAGACGGTGATCGAGGTTAACTGGACCATTGTCACTGTCAACGGATACGGGAACTCCGAAAGCAACATTTTCCCCACCACATTGCTGCTGCACGAGATCACGTACCAAATCAGACAGAGGAACAACACCGTCGCCACTTCCCGGTTGTTCCGGCGATCATTCATGACTGCCACGAACCGAACACGAGCCTTCAAAGAAACGCAGCGTGTCCTCCCGTTGTTTTCTCACTCCATACGTGTCGACCACCACCCGCAACGACACTCGCAACACTGAGTTGAGTCGTTGAGTATGGTTGAGTACCCACTTCGCTCGGTACTCGTTATTAGCCAATCCACCTCGACAAATGGAATTCGAGTATCGCCTCGTACATATTTCTTTCTCACTCTCCCATGTCTCCCACTCCCGACCGCGGAACACTTTTACAGCAGCGAAATCTGTGACGTCACCCGTCGAGAACTATCGATCACACTATCGATTACGGACGTTCGATTCCGATTTGATTTTTCAGGCGAGAAGTTCGATCATCTCAATCGATTTTTTTTAGAATCAGTCTGAAAAGGATCGACTCTTTTCTTATCAAGAGTAGGCCGGCAAATACGATTCTATCATGTACCGAGAATCGATTCACTGTAAAAGCATCGAACATTCCTACTATCGATAATTTTCGTTATCATCCGTATCGATAGTTAAATAACTAATGTGAATATTTAAATAAACACAACCTCCGTGTACATAGCGAGCAAGATTTACAAAAAAGGCCACGTTGACAGTAACGAATACGTTTTCAACAAGTGTAGCATATTATTTTTAGCGCAAATGTACCACGGTAAAGGAACATTCAAGGAAAATCGTATGTACCAACTTCTTGAAGCACGATCGAACCAGTATCAATTTACAAATATATTGTAAGTATTGTAAATTGCTGTTGATACATATACGAAGTATTAGTAAATACTTTAGTTCATTTACTTCAGATGATCCGGAAAACGTACGCTTGCAAAACACGTTCGATGAAAGAAATGCTTTTGTCAGTGCTGCCAACATTATCTAATATATATATATATATAGGCGTATATATAGGACATAGAAAGTCGTATTATAAATTGCAAAACATATATTTACACGATTTCTACGGTATTTCGTTTAAAAATGGCCAAAAGTGCCACGCATCTAATTAAATTAATTAACAATTTTAGTTTCGATCGCTACTCGATCGCAAGCATGGTATCCATGTTCAACTTTTCATATTTCGTGTAAAACCAACAAGTCTTTTCTTCGATTTATTCTAATAACATATAATCCAATATAATCATACGCGACTTTGAAATATTTACGCAAATATTTTTATTTACTTAAGATTGGCTGTCGTGGTTACAAACAATTTTTGACGTGCAATGTTGCAATTATTGGTGACAGTCAGAGTATTCTACAGATAGGGATGTCCCGTTTTGCAAAACGTTTTGTCGTAGTTACTAGTGAGTTTCTAAAACTGTGTATTAGTTTATATTTACTTCAAACGAAGTGGTTACTTCAATAATTAAAGATATTTGGCCATTGTACATAGTGACGACAATTTGGACGTGGAAAATTCTCGAGATGCGCAGACAAATGCTGCAATACTTACCTGTTCATAGGTTATGTACATGATGCTCTGACTACATACAAAGACATTATATGTAGGTTCTGTAATTCCCCTTCGTTCTTTGACGATCCGGAAATTTTCTTGTGATTTCAACTTTTGGATTACACGAGGGAGTTACTAAATGGAGTCAGTATCTTCGTTTCCATTTAAGACCACACGCAAATTATTAGAAGAGGACATTGGCAAGCCAATAATAGAATGCAAACGAGAATTTAAATTGACACGGCAATTTCCCAGCAGAGTCTACAAAAAGAAACCAGCATCTGATTCAGCGCCGTCACAGATTTCAAATAAATTGTTGGATAAGGGAGAAACGATTGTCAATAAGCTGAACAAAATAAGAATACGAACACAAGATGGCAAAGACCTCGGAGAGTTCAAGTTAAAACTTTTGCCTCCAGAGTTGATCAATGAAACCCTTATCTCTAACAGTTTACATTTGGCCAGTAACACCAATATGCCCATTACTCTGTTATTTGAAAATGCATCGAAATTAAAGAATACACCGCAGAGTATAGAGGTAGCACCCGCTGCTAACCAATTATTTCTGAACGTTAATAAAGAGAAATCCAACTCGAAGAAGATGTTAGTCAACGATGTACAATATATAAGTCGCGACAGCTTGAACAAAGGTTTAAGCAATTTAATGTTCTTACCAAATGAAAATCAATATAGCAAGCTCTGTAATACTGAAGCAATAAATAGCAAAACTCCACAATACAAAATGACAATGCAAAACAATGAGGTATTAATTCCACTGAATAAATTACCTAATAATCGTAAAGTTACAAAAAGAAAAGCCAATTCCGATAATACAGTTACAAACAAAAAGATTAGTTCTCATGATATAGTTGCAGAGAGAAAGGCTACTTTTAATAGTACAGTTACAAAAACAAAGGCAAACTCTGATAATATAATTGTAAAAAGATGTGGTAGCATAGATAACGCAGTTGTAAAGAAAAAGCCTGTCTGGAACAATGCAGTTATACAAAAAATAGCCAATTTAGATAACATAGAAGAATCTACCTTGAAAGTGAATGGAGTAGAAACGCCTGTTATGAAAATTAATATATTAAGAAAACCTAAAATGAAAATTAGCTTAGGAGACAAATTAGTGCCCATGATTTTTGAACCACAAAAATCAATATCAATGGTCTGCAGTCCGGAAAAATCAATATCAATGGTCTGCAGTCCGGAAAAATCAATATCTAAGGTTTGTGTACCAGAAAAACCGATATCCGGTGTCCCTGAAAAAATAATATCCGAGGACTGTGTACCAAAAAAATCATTATCAGATGTTACTGCGTCTGAGAAATCAATGTCGAAGTGTAACACACAGAAGAGACCAAAAATACAAGCTACTGCTGCAGAAGAACCTATAATAGTAGTTAACACGTCGAAAAACTCTACATCGCAATCGGAAGAGTACCAGTCCTTAATGCAATCGAAATTTCCAGTAGTAGCATGTGAGAAGCTTGTTATACCTAAATCCAAGGTTGCCGTTAATAGGATAGATCAAGTAATTAGCAAAATAGATAGTAACAAATTGAATTCTTCTCTTGCACAAAATGTATGTTTGGTCAAAGATAATGAAAGTGACTCAAACATAGCAATAAACTGTGAGGTACGAACTACACAGAATGCAGCTACTCAAAATGAGGCTCGAACTAGTTCGAATGTCAGAGGTACATTAACAACAGAAACAGCTTGTAATGCTCCAGAAAAAGACTATAATATTGCCCCTGCATCTAATGATACCAACATTACAACACTTCATAGCTCGACTGATAAACATAAAGATGTATGCTCCGAAAACACCAATAATAGTACAAATAATATCAAAGAGGGAGTTAGCGACAAGAAAGAAGAGAAAAAACTATTAGAACATTGGGATATAATTAAAGAAGCACTGATTAGTGTAAAGGATGAAGAACTTCGTGCTAAAGCTCTGCAAGCTCTCATGGATTGTGGTATAGGTATAGCAAAACGTGTACCAATTACTCCTCCCGAGAACTTGAAAACAGTTCACGATTCTCAGATACAAACTGATGTGTTCGGGCTAATCGAAAAAGAGAATTTTATATTAGTAAAGGAGGATGTGCCTACGTTGGAAAGAATACAACAGAAGGAGCAGTCTGTAACAACCTGTACACTTGGCTCAAAAATACAGTCTACTGTTACGCAGAGCGTTAATCTTAATAACAAAGATTCTCTGTCAAATAAATGTTTACTGCTTCAAGAAGAGCTACTAGATTTCGATAATATCTTTAATCAAGCCAATCATAATAATGCGAGAAGAGTAGAAAAAATCTTAACAGAACCGTCGTATTCAGTATGTGCGACAATTAGCATGCAATTAAAACGTGATTTCAAGGCATTGCAAGAGTGGGATGAAGAGGGATTGCTCTGTATACATAGAGCAGTTGTAGACAATAAGCTACAAGAATTAAAGAGACTACTGCTAGTATTAAAAGCCTGTAGAATGAGCATAGATGTATTAACAGAAAAAGACAAGGTAAGTTTGTTAACTTTATTCGACGTAACAGAAACAGAATGATGAGAACGTAATTTCTTTCTAGACCTGTTTGGAGTTAGCTATTCTGACGAACGCATCCGAACCTATAGTGAAATTATTATTGGAAGCTGGAGCAAAACCTGTTACTTCAGAACCTCTACACGAATCTGCAGTAATGATAGCTTGTAAAAAGTCTTCTCCGATGTTATCAATCCTGCTGCAATATGTCAAGGACCAAGAATTACTAAATAAAGTAGATTCATTGGGTAAATACATAATACAGTATTAAAATACGAAATCTTGATTCAAATTCGAAATAAACTGTTTCATTTCTCTATACAGGTCTTGCTCCATTACACTACTGCGCTATGAACGGCAACTTGGAAGGAATCAATGCCTTATTAAAAACTACGATAAACGTAAATTTAAAGGATAATCGTTCCGGAAGAACTCCAATTTTCCATGCCATAGAAAATAAGCACGTGCCTATTGCACAGGAATTACTGGCTCACGGAGCCGTTGCGAATATACCGAATTTCGCGGGACAGTCTGTTACGACTATAGTAGAAGAAACGAAAAGCTTGTCGTTGAGAACAGCGTTGAAGCAAATTCTTTAGATTGTAATATTCAATATAGATAAGTAAGAGATCCAGCATAAAGCATCACATTAACTAGTCTCGAAAATATGAATACAAATTTTACTGAATTTATTTAATTTCTAATATAAAATATATTTATTTACTGAAGTTTTGATGAAATCAAAACTTTTTGACTAATTTATATGACAAATTAGGATTGTTTATATAATGTTATACAAAGAATATGTTTGTGCCCTATGGTATAGAACACGAAGATTTCCGTTCCGCATTAATTTTGTAAAAATTAAACTATTTAAAGATTATATTATTTGACGTACTTTTAAAGAATCATGATCAATTGAATTTCGATTTTAAAATCGTCAAAATCACCAATCTATATTCATATATTCATATATGCATATGTATTCCTTGCTAATGTTCGCAAACTTGTGTCCACTATTTCTTAAAATTAAGTAAGCTATTTTGTAATACTGCCAGTGTGGTCCCAAATTTGTGTGTATTATGCGGGAACGATCGTAATTAGTAGTAAAAATAAGCAAATTTGTAAGATTAATTGTAACAATACTTTTTCGTTATTCCGTGCGTATATACATGTATATATTTAAATAAATATAAACGTACTTAATCTTTTACTTTTAAAGTCGCTTGAAATGTAATTTCCTCTGTCGTTTTTCATTACATGAATTTTTCAATTCGCCTCCATTTCAGAACGAAGACAAAACTCCGTTTGAATAAAGATGATTTTGAAACTATAAATATAATAGAAAAATAGTCGTGAAATCTGATTGGTTCTTCGAGCTTCGACCCGATAAACCTGCCTTACCGACTGAAAATGTACGGTAATGGCACAGACATCAAGACATATATATCGTGTCTGTGCTAATGATTCGAAAATTACACAAACAAGAAACACAACTGATTAAACTGTCGGTAGTATCCGGTAATATTAATCTAATAAATTTGAATAAATTACATTTGATAAACGATCCGTTTACTCTTCGAAATTAGTTGGTGTATCTACGCATTCGTTGCACCGTGCTTGTACACCTGTTACAATTGTTACAAGATGTCCGCCAGTTTTCTAGGGTGAATGCTCGTATGTTTGCAAAGGTTGCAAAGTTGATTTTGATTTTACTTATCGATGCTTGACAATTCCGCTCGGTTCACATGGATCTAGGAAGCAGACGGAAAAGTTCCGATAAGAGGTTAGTTATCATTAAACATTCATTGAATTCGACGAAACTTCGTTTTGGTCGCGTTAACCCCTTCCTGTATTATTTTTTTCATAGCTGCAATGATTACAGCTTCTTTGTTCTTAATAATTTCCTAATAGAAAAAAGAAATTTATATATATCGTATGCCTACATTTACAGAAGCATTAACATTTTATTTTGATTCAAAAGAAAACAATCACATTTACAGTTAGTAGGTTCTGTTTGAAATCTTGATTGTTAGTACAAGTGGTTATTATATGGAAAGAGGTTAATGTACGTAAATGTCTGTTAGATATTTGCTACCGATTAATCAACAACCTTCTGTCTGTTTTCTGCAGCTTTGACACTGATGACGACTCTGATTATGCCATGATAAAACGTATTAAGATGGAACCCGAAGCTATATTGTCGCAAGAAGATGATATAATGGCTCAGTTGCAGCAGGAGAGCTCAGATTTAGAAGTGGAGCCCAGTTTCGCTTTAGAAGGAACTACCAACGGGGATGATTGCAACGAAGGCGTTTTGATACAACATATGGACATAAGAGAGCCTCTATCCACACTACGAAATTTATTGGAACAAAGACTGGGAGTCGAACTGACTGATTACTCCTTTTGGCTGCAAGATGCGCAAATGGTAAACAACCCGAGCTAATTTTACTTTCGTTGGCAGTATTCTTCAACTTATGTACCTTTTTTCAGTTAGAGAGTCACAAGAATCTGGTGGACCAATGCGTACAAGGGGAAGGACTGGTCCAAGTAAACGTTCAAATAAAAGCAACTCAGAGACGAATAAACATTGTGGATGTCCTCAAGCCTGCAGAAGATTATATAGAATTGGCAGAAAATACCAGTATGTATCAATACCCGTCCTACTCTGTCGTCAAGTTCTCACAATGCAAATTGTTCTTTAGCAGCTGCACCGGTTAACGAAGACAAACGAAACGTTATAAGATGGATGGTCGATCCACAGTACAAAAAGGAACAGGTATAATATCCGACAAGAACAATCGTAGAATCATTCTGATTAGAAATTGAAACGTGCACGCTTTACAGGAACGTTTAAAAATCCCACCCGACCCGAAAGATTGGACGCAAACCCACGTGAAACATTGGCTTCAGTGGGCCGTCAGGCAGTTCAATTTGGCCTCTGTAAGACTAGCCGACTGGAATATCACAGGACAGCAATTGTGCAACCTCACGCTCGAGGAGTTCCAGGCTAAAGTGCCGCTCGATCCGGGAGAGGTGTTTTGGACCCACTTAGAACTTCTTCGGAAGTGTAAATTCGTTGGTACGTTGCGATTCATTGCAGCAGCCTGTTCAAGCTACTGTTCCTTTTAATAGTAATTCTGTTCTCGTAGCCGTCGTGCAAAAAGATCCTCCGGAATCGCCCACGGAGAACAGCATTGACAGATCGATGAAGGTTCGGAATCAAAGGGCCGCGAAACCTAGACAATTGGTGAACCAACAGGCGCGAGTAGTTAGCGTTCCCCTCGAGAACATCGACGCCACGCCGATCACGATAGCAACCTCCAGCCGCGCAGTGAACAGCGGTCAAATACAATTGTGGCAATTTTTGTTGGAGCTGTTAACCGATCGGGAACACAGGGGAGCCATTCAATGGGTGGGAGCGGAGGGTGAATTCAAACTGAACCAACCGGAAGCGGTTGCGCAGCTCTGGGGTGCGCGAAAGAATAAACCTTCGATGAACTACGAAAAACTGAGCCGAGCGTTGCGTTATTATTACGACGGAGATATGATCTCCAAGGTCCACGGGAAAAGATTCGTGTACAAATTCGTGTGCGATCTTAAACAAGTGCTGGGCTACTCGGCAGCCGAGTTGAGCCGACTGGTGGAGGAGGGAAGAAGATACTTTTGATCGACTATTTTTCTATTACCACTATGATCTTTATCCCAGAGTATTTTGCATCGACTGTTGTATATACGCAGAGGAACTTGTACGGTTATTGTTGAGACAATCAAATGTACATCGAAATATAGAGATTAATAAAAAAAAAATGTGAAAATATATTTCATAAAATTATTTATCTCTCGTAGACGAGCCCTATGTTTTCTACATTTTATATAGTCCCCATCGGTAACGAGGTCTTCGGTACGTATTTAGTTCCTGAGCCTACCGTCAGAGGAATACTTGACGATTCCGTCTCACATCAGTTGCATCACAAAGGATCTCTTTCGAATAAATTGAATTTTTCAGTGTGTCCTAAAAAATCGTCGCTTTGAACATATGTGTACGGAAAACGCATTCGCGAATAAAGGAACAGCAGTAATGTCAACTTCGAATGTCACTGTATTATTGACACAGTAATATAATCGTTTTCCAAGGTACGGACACGTTCGAATGTATCCGTCGACTTCGTCGTCGTTTTCCGGTCGCAATATACTTTCGTTCGTGTGTCTCTTTCGTTTTTTATCTCTGATGCTAGGACTGACTTTTGATCGGCAAAAGGCAGCACTGATCGCCAATACCAGAGAATCTAGCCTGTGAGATATCGGTCGCGACGTCACAAGTTAGGGTCTCAGGGGACCGGCGACGCGGCAGGCTTTACAATCAGCCCGCCCGCCATTGCCCTTTCTTTTTCTTTTCATTTCGTTTCATTTCTCTTTTCTCTCATCTTTCACTTTCTCTCTTTCATTCGTTCGCAACCAGACACCACATTCTCTCATCCGTTTACGGCAGGCATGAGCACGGATTGCTCCGTGGGGCTACTGCCCTGGCCCTATCAGAACCATACTCGCACGCACATCAACCGGAGAGAGAGAGAGTGAGAGAGAGAGAGAGAGAGAGAGAGAGTGAGAGAGAGCAAGATAGATAGTCTTCTGTCGTCTTCTTTCTCTACTGTTGCCCGCGGGGCCAACGCGGAGCGCTCTCAGGGCAAAGAGCGCGCCCGTTGTCCATGCCTCCTTCACGGATTTGACGCAACCTGCATTTTCTATAGGGTGTCCCAAAAAATGGATTTATTTGAAAAGGGAAGATTCCCGAGACCATTCAATGCTTCTGTGTATTCAAGCATCCTTCGTTGATAACTCCCTAATAAAACCGCGGAGAACAATTTCGCAAAGGAAAAAGTTACTTCGAATGACGCGAGGAATCGCCGCTTTCAAGTGCAACATTTTTGGGACAGCCTGTCATCGTAACCAGTAAGTATAAAAATCGATGAGGACAAAGGTGTACTGTTTTGCTTGGTCAAACGCTGTATCTAAATTTTCTTTGCAGTATTTCATGGAAGAACGAGGCCCATTTCATTGAAGGCCCAAGTACTCAGGACATTCTCTTCTTCGCTCGTTCAGCTGAACCTTCCGAATCCGCGGTACAATTTGCCTCGAAGAAGACTTATGGCGGTGGATGATAACTACAGCTTTTCGCCTCACGCACGTACACGCACACACACCATCTGGCGAGTTGAATCGTCTTCCTCCCGGTTTCTTCACGATGCGATTTCGTCCTGGACGACGGAACGCTGCGGCGTCGACGACCGGGAAAGTTAGCAAGTTGTACAGTGGACTTCGTATCTCGCGAATTTCCATTCCCTACTATACAACCTACTACCTCACCCAGGCGTCGTCGCTAATCGTCCTCTTCTCCGGAACACGTTTCCGAATCCAGCTGCCGTTTCTCTTATCGCAAACCAACAGGGTGTCTCGCGCAACTTTGCAGGCTCTTTTATTTGGTTCAGTCATTAAGCTCTCCGTTACTCATTATTTAGGAACATTGCTAGATAAGATCAACTTAACGGAATTCGCTCTCATGACTCGACCTAATAAATAACAGCAGAAAACTCCGATTGCACCGATGGAGCCGACGCAATCGCACGTGTTGACGCAAATGATCATTTAGACTGCGGATTTTATTTTTTGTTGAAAAAGGAAATGCATTTTCACTTAATTTCTGTTTCTTACAATTGACTTGAACAATTCTTACTTTACATAAAGACCCTGTGGTCTATGACTCTAATCGGTCCCGTGCGATTGCTTTCTCTCCACTTAGGCTGCGGTTATACTAGATTCGGTTTCCGATCCTTGAACATGCTCGAAGCTGCATGACGGCGCAAAAATGAGCCACTTGAACACGCTTGAAATCATCCAGTGTAACCGCACCCTTGCGAGCGACGTCCTAATCGAAAGGGTGTTCGAAGCTGACTCTATGCCTCAAGTTCTGACAATTCGAACTGGTTGTCGCGTAGAGAGGGTAGATGTCTGTTCTTTTGATCCTCCAGCCTATCCGGGGCTGAATGCCACGCGGTTTTTTCGAGATCTGCTCTCTCTACACGACACTATCGGTTTCTACGATTCGAGCAATGGGTCCCGGATACCCGTCTGGAGAACCGGAAGCGTGTCGGTATGCTTTCAGGAGGGCAGAAAGGTGTCAAGGGGAGGGAGTAGGTTCCGCCGAAAAGCTTAAATGCTGGCCTGACTACATGTACCGGTAGATAGGAGCTTGCGGTATACATATAAAAAAGCCCACAAGTTCGGATCTACGGGTTAGTATCATCAAGTATAGCTGATTACGGCTATCTCTGGCTAGCTTCTTCCCGCTTCTTCTCTCCGCCGCAGCATCTAAAACTGAACAAAACGCGCGCGATGAATCTTCGTCTACTCTCCCACAACATTACTGTGTTCACACTCCGCCATGTTCCTCGCGTCGCTATTCAGACCTGCACTTCGACCACTTTTACAAGAACGCTTACGAGGATGCACAACAGCTACCTACCGACACAGTACGAAAGTTCTTGAGAATTTCGAGATTCACAACGTATCCAGGAATTATTGGTGGTCGGGTAGCTGTTCTGCAGATTCACCTGTATACATATTACGTGACAGAACTAATCCATTCACACGAGCGTCGATTCATTTGTCTCACAGCGTGCCAACTCTCACCGTGTGTTAACTCTTTGCAGACGGAGATGGAAACAAAGTTTTTGATCTTGTAAGCGGCATAATTGCCGGCAATTTATTCATGTCCTCGCGAGAGGGACCGACAGACTAGATCCAGCATGTCCCCTAGCAAGCTACAGTCGAGTGCAAAGGGTTAAAAATCACACGGATCAAGATCCGGATTCGTTTACCGCACGCGTGCACGAGTATTTGCATACGTGAGACGACGGGGACGCCGGCTAGTCTCAACCGATAATCCAGCGCAAAAGGGAATCTTGGCAGCAATCTGTGGCCGGTAGTCTCGACGCTTGATCCCTGGGAGGGGCAGTACGAGGCAGTCAACGAAATTAACGAAGTTGAGGGAGTCTTTCCTAACGAGCTAATCGGGTGGAATCGCAGCTGTCGCGCTCGAAGAGGAGAAATCGTTGAAATCCATTTTTCGCGAACGGAACACAGCTAGAGATGGACTCAAGCATATTACAAGTACATACTACGTTTTCGAATCTAGTATAGGTAATCGTTCTAGAGTTCGAAACCAGTTTGTATTCTGTTTTGGTCTGAAACTGTTTTGTTTTCGGGCAGCGATCGAAATCCGTGAAAAAAAACTTCGGTTATTGAGACTGATTTGAATTCACAAGTACATACTAAACTTGATCCCATCTCTAAACACAACACACGCTGTGTACTCTCTTTCTCTCTCGCTCTTTCACTCTCGGTTCGAGTGGCCTCATCGTGTTATCGATGAGAGAAATTTCGCGTGATCCGCCGCGAGTTTCTCACGCACGGGCCCTGGCTGGCCACGCCGCTGCCACGCCGCTGCCACGCCGGTTAGAGATCAGAAGGGCATAGAAAAAGAAGGCCGGGGATCCTACAAGAAACAAGACCAAGAGAAAGAACAACAAGAACAAGAGGAAGAAGAAGAAGAAGAGCAAGAAGAATACAAGCGAGAGAGATAGAGAAAGACTGAGAAAGCGAGAGAGATAGAGAAAGACTGAGAAAGCGAGAGAGAGAGAGAGAGAGAGAGAGAGAGAGAGAGAGAGAGAGAGAGAGAGAGAGAGAGAGAGAGAGAGAGAGAGAGAGAGAGAGTAGGGAGTTGGTAGACTCCAACGTTGTAAAAATCCCCGGGCTGTTCCCTCGTAGACAGTTGAATGGCCTCTGCGAGAGCAGCTCTCCTTGCGCGGCCCTAAGGGATGTTAGGCACCGTTTCCAACTGACCGATTACGCTCCTCCGCTCGTTCCCGGTTATTTCGCTTGACTTGCGGACCTCGGCGTCCCTAAAACATGCCATAAATTAGACGATAAGTCGGGAACCAGCCTGTTAAGCGGATCTCCTCTCCGGGCCGGTATCGATTGAGCCTGATTGAGCACGAGACTCGACGATCACGACCGCAGAGCACGCCGATAGACCGATACATTCTATCGCTTTTTTCTCTCTATTTTACAGATACAAACGGAGCAGCATCTCCCGCCTCCTGGAAACCAGCGAGAGCCTCGAGGTAGCCGAACGTCGCTACTACGCGTAGCACGGTGGTACGTTTCTTGAAATACTACACGATCTCATTTGTTAAATAAATAATAGTCAAGTTCCAGCCAGGAGACAGAAATTTCGTGCAGCTTTTTGGGATTCTTGCTCACTGTGCGTCGACCATACTGTTCGCCAACCGTTGTGAATGAATCTTTAGGTCTGCAACGACCAGCCTGGACAGCAGCGGGAACTCATCCTCGGCTCGATCGAGTCCGCCATCGTCCTTCACGGTTTCCACCTACGGCAAGAAATGAACGCTTTCAATTTAGGCGACCGACCATCATAACAACGATTCAGAGACGCATGAAAAACGCTTCAAAACATGTCGTACAACAACACCCTAACGGGTCGAGACTGTAAAAGCAACTGTCAGGAAATAGGCGACTATCATTACGCTTGATTGAACATCTTTCTAGTGTTTAACATTTTTGTTATTTTTGTCATACATGCTTAAATTTACACGGTACACCATGCAGCAGCTAAACTGAATCAAGTATTTCGAATTTCCAGGGTTTTCTGCCTAGAATTCAGAGAGCTCTGGATAGAAGCTGCGCCGGGGCACAGAGACCACTGATCTATGAGGTCGTTCTGGAGAACCGTGGAAGTAGAATAGATGAAAGGAGATCAGAAGCCCTCTTCTCGCCGGGTTTTTCTTCCAGGGAGTAGAACGGAAAGCTGACACGGAGACGGAAAGGAAAGAAAACTGCAGATAGCAAGAGAAAGAAAGGGAGCAGGGGACAAAGGAAGAAAAAAGACAGGAAGTTGAGCGAAGCGAGGAGAAAGGAAGAGAGAAGGGAAGCAGCCGTGAAGTGGAAGAAGAGGATGGAAAGCGGCTAACCCGGACAGGGACGCGGGGGTAGAGACGTAATCACAGGGGCGTTGAATTAGGGATGCATCCGAAGGGAGTGGGGAATCCGAGGGCTCGGGGAAGGGGGCAGTCGACGGTGGAGGACCGGGGTCACCGCCATATTATATTTAGCGAGACGCAGCCGTGTGAATGAACTGCATATCCCAGGAACGAGCACGAGCGAGCTCACTCTTATTTTCCAAATATTCCCACAAATTGATTGTCCCCGAGAGTCCACGCAGAAACGGCTCCCTCTGCTCCCTCGGTTCCAACTATTCGGCGAAACTGCGAAACGGCTACCCACCCTTCGATGATTTTCAGATATGTTGTAGAAATCGATATTTTTAACAACTTTGTCCTTTGCACATTAGCGGCGGGCTCGCTTACTTTCCGAGATATTCCCGAGAAACTACCGAAGAATTCTTGTACTTGTGCGTCAGTCGCCGGCCACTTAAGAAACAAGGATAGTTATATGCAGTTGTGCACGGGACCTTTAAGCTCGCCCGATCCCTCGTGTCTAAACAGAAGATAAGTGGCCACCGATACTAACGCGTGCGCTACCACAGACGCACAAGTGGAGACAGAATTCACTGTAGTGGCTATCACGCGAAGGGAAAGATTATTGAAAATGTTGAAATTTATAACGTATCCAAAAATCGTCGAAATCAAAGGGGAGATAGCTGTTCGGAAGGTTCACCAACTATTCTAATGTTAGAAGCACACGAGTTGGCACGGAGACTCAAAATGCTACCAGAATAAGAGAACTAGTCCTGTGCACCGAACTGTCCCTGAAACAAGGCATTCGTCCGCTATCTTCGCCACTGGACGATCATGTCTGGCTAATGAGACCAAAATGGCGCCCAATAGACCTGGACTCCTAGTGTGTAGATCGAAGATTCTAGCGTTCAAAGGGACAAAGTTTGATCGATCGAGTTTTCCGCGATTCAAGCTTCGAGTTAATGAGCATCGTTATCGAAGAAAACGCGATCGAATGTTCTGGTTCCGAGTTCCCGGGAGGCTGATTCACCGCCGCGTAATCCAGATTGGCAGTTATAACTGACGGAACGGCCGTAACGTCCGGTGGACGCAAGCTGCGACACATGTTCCGATAAATGTCCATTGTTCCCGTCGTCACCCTATAAACAATACACGCTGCTGCCTGCTCTGGGAGGAACTGCGAGAAAGACCTCGCACCGCTAATTTGAAACGGGTCTCTTCGGCATAAGAATCTCCGGTGGCTATTGTAAAGATTCGCGGAAACGAGGCTTCGAATTAACTTCGTGAAGCAAATAGAAACAATTGATATAGCGACATTCTCCTGACGAGTTGGACAGGTGGGGCTAGTAGTCAAGGAAGCTGTACTTCGGTAAGAAAATTTTATAGATCTAAACGCTAGAGTCAATCTATGTATACAAGAAAACCAATTCGCTTGCACGTGGTTTTGTTTCAGAAAGGATTAAAAGCGTACTAGCAGGACCAGCGTGTCTGTTCATCGCTCACCTTTCCTAGGGACTAAAAAATTATCCAAAAGCTTATACTAGTATACGAGCTCTAATAACGTCTGTGCAACAGCAATTGAACACCTTCTGCTACCGCTTGGACTTCCAGCAGAATAGATTATTGTTCGTGTCCTTCATTTTTATCAAACAATGAGTAGGTATAATTTAAAACGGTAGAAAAACGAGGGGAATATCAATACGCTATTTCCAACTTGTTTGGCATTACACGAAATATTACTACGAAATAGTAATTAGAGTCCAGTCACACGTAATGGAAATATTCTAGATCGAGTGCATGAGGATCACTACTCCGAACGAAGTGCACGGTCAGTGTCGCAAACGTGCAGCCAGCGAGAAGACAAGGCCGCCGACCGGTAGATGATCGATTCCCGACCCGTTCGAAACGAATTGGACCGAAAGTGGTTCGCGGAACAGGTGGAAACGCCATTGCTGGCGTTGCAGCGTCGGCTGACGCCACTGTGGCGTCATTCGGTGGTTGGCTTCGACATTCTAAGATTAGATCTCTGCTATTAGACTCGCCAGATGGTACTTTTACCTTCGTACAGGCTCGTGACTCGATTAACCCTGGATAGCGGCGGATGTGGGTAACGTTGTTACCGAGCCGAGCACTTTCCGCGTTTCCTCCAGCAAAAATGAAATACATCAATTTGCGATCTTGACAATATGAACACATTATCTAATTGTTTAAGGTCCAATGACTTTTTAATAACGTTCTCTTTCGGCATATTGCAATTATCGAAAATCCGTTGTAGCGTTAACTAGAAAAATATGATTGAACGAGTTGAAAGAGGGACGAATAAAATGAGATAATTACATTTTCTTCTGAAATTGGTTCGTTGAAACAATTGGAAGAAAATATGATGCACGGTACAAACACCGTCGTTCTCACGGGAAGGATGATTGTTTCGGGTTGAAGGACGGGGTTCCCTAGATTTTCAACAGAAATTGCCGCACAGAGAGATCACTCTGAGCTTGGGGAGCCCGCGAGCAGGAAATTTCCGGCGACCGTGGGCTCTCGGCCGACTGCACGCTCTAATGCTCCAGACTGCACGGTTCTAATACCCTAATCTATCGACAGAGATAAGCCGGGAGGAACGGAGAGGCCCTTCCCGAGAGAGAGAGAGAGAGAGAGAGAGAGAGAGAGAGAGAGAGAGAGAGAGAGAGAGAGAGAGAGAAATAAAGGGAAACCACCTCGGGATAGAGCGGAGAAGATTGCGGCGCGGAGAGACATTGCCACGACGCATTTGAATATCCAGCGACAGAGCTCCTCGCGTCGCGTCGCGTCGCCCGTGGAACTGGTCAATCCTGTCCTGCGGGGACGAGAATCACGGCCGGACCAAAAAGGACCAGCCTGGAATCGCGTCCTGAGAAGCTAGACGGCTGCCTAGCTGTGTACAGTGCGTATCACGAGCGTACCATCGATATTTCAATACCTTGATGCCTTCAGAAAGGATTACGATGGCAACTCGTTTCAGACTTCAGAAATTGAGTACCCTCTGAACCTACAGAGCCAACACCTCCATGCAGAAGTAAGAAAATTTCGATTTTCTACTGTTCTCAAGACGGTTTTATTCTCGACGCCGTTTTTTCTAATAAATTGTCTAGTCTAAAGTGGAAACCAAGTAAAAAAATTTCGAGTAAAAATGGTGAAAGTCTGAATTTTTCAGGATTTTTGTCCCGCAACTGCGACTTTCACTGTACGTAGCCGATCCAGCCGGTAGCGTCTAAAAAATCTAACAACCGGATCGAGATCGTTCACGCTGTACAAGAATTCGAGAGGCAACCAGACTCGCTATCACGGATATACTAATTTGCTGGCCGAGCAGCAGGAATCTTTCAACATTCTTGCGCCGCGGCATTCCTAACGAGACATATTTCCGTTTACAGGGCATCCGAAGAAACAGTTCTGCGGTAGGGCAAAACTATGTCCAACTTCGCTCCGTTAGCAGGTTGATTTAGAGTTAGAGGATCATTCTCCCGGTGGCCGTCCGGGAAATTCTTGTCCCCGTTTACCGATGTTTAACGCGACTTTGTCACGCCAACGAAGCAAGACGCGTTCGCCTGGCTGTTGTAATTCCAGCGGAATGATTCTCAACCCTCGGTTCAGTTGGATCGCGTGAAACATTTTCTTGGAAACTATACCAGGTAGCGACTAATTATTCCATGTAACACTGATAATTCTGTCTCGATATTGCAACAGATTTTTCTGGAGTGGCGAGAAAGCACTTCTTTTATTAGAAACATGAGTAATAGTAACCGAACCCTTTTTATCTACGAAAGCTTTGTTATCTAGGATTAACTGGAAATTGGAAATGGAACACGGAATTGCTGGGTTCCGGAGACAAAGCAGCCATTCAACTGCAAAGGCTCGGAGATAGAAAAATGGGAATGGGTCAAACGGAGCTGAAGAACGCAGCAATTTTCCATTCTTTTGAAAAATTAAATTTCTGAGAAATTGTAGGGGTTGGAGGAATCCTATGCGTTGGACAGTGTTCGTCGGGGAATCAAACGATTCCCGTTGAACAGAGCAAGAGAGATACAAAGAGAGAGGAGAGAGATAGAGAGAGAGAGAGTGAGCGATGCAATGAGAGAGGGGAAGGGCTGAATGAAACCTGGAGGGTGGGGAGCGAGCAAGAGAGGGAGCCGGGCGAAGAGGATAGAAAAAAAGGGACACCATAGCTCGATTTAGTACTCCCATACGCCTATCCCCGCCCACCACATAGAGCAAACCGACCAATCGCCGGCACGCGTTCTACTAGAGACCGGCTAGATCGAACGCACGTTGTGTGCACTCTCTCTCCCTCTCCTCGTGTCGCTCGCGAATTGCAGGCCTGGATGGGACCTCGTCCTCGTCCTCGTCCTCGTTCTCGTTCTCGTCCTCGGTGTGCACGGTAGCCAGCTCGCCTCCTAAAGAGCCCAGGACGGTTCGATAGCCTCCCGCACCGATTTTTCAAACTGTCCTGGCTTCCCGCGCTTTCCTGATCCCTCCTGTCACCTACCAAATCGTTAATCGTCCTCTAAACAGAATTTTAGTCCTCTCTTCCATAATCTTTGCACCCCGCAACTACGCAAAGATTCTGCAAACCCCATTTTTCTATACGAGAAGTTGTTCGATTTGCTAACATTTAAAAAGATTCAGGATAACACCCTTTGCACCCTTTCTAAAATGTTAGCCCTTTTGTATTATCGCGATCACCTCAAATTTAAAATTCTTTTATCCTGTCCATTGTATTAAACTGCACTTAGGACTGTTTTTCGTCATAAATGCATAAAATCTAGTCTAGTCATTGCCATTAAAAAACATTGCCTTCTTACTTAGATGACCTTGTGAATTATATAACGCAGTTATTTGTAAAAGTCATTACACATAGATAGAACTCTAGATTTTCCCTATCGGCACACACGTTACACGGCTCGCGTGTCCGTTTCCGGAAGAAGCATGTACTCATGTGCTCCCTCAATGATGGCCGCCATTGTTCTCCAGCCCGACGCCATTTTTATTACCGGGGGATATACCGAACCTAGGCCGGGTTTATTAAAAATAGTAATGGACCATTCTGAGAAATATGAAACCGCCCAGCCGGCTAAATTATAATATAATGCAAAGAACCGACTTTTGTTTAACGAAAGAGCCGTTCCGAATGACAAAGGGTATTTGGAAGTTCCGGGCCACGAAATTGCTGGTCTTATGGCCGTCCCGTAAGTTGCTTTTGTCTTAACCACTTGTGAAAGTTATATGGTTTATTTGAATTTTCCTTTGAAACGGGTACATACTGTGTGTACAAGGCAGATTGTACTAATAATAATTTTTCGCAAGCTGAGGACTTACTTATTGTTGGACAATCGAATGTGTGCTTATCGTCCTCTTCAAGTTCGCATAGTTTGCGACTTTTTCCAAATGGAAAGTATCCTAAACGCTTCGAATACATACTGTGGACGAGAGCGTTCTTGAAGAGGGAGAGAGATATTTATTTAGCAAAATGCGACAAACAGAATGTTGACTACACGCGAAATGCAGTGAGAAATGACCTGAGACGACGTACTAATTTTTTATAATTTAGATAGGCAATTTATTAGGTCATTGGAAAAGTTCGTGCTCGATTGCTTGTTGCGCTCTGACCTAATACTAACAGTTATCGTTCAATTTACAGGTGGAGGAACGGAATTGGATTAGCGTAGCAACGGATCGGAGAAAACAAGGAGAAGTAGAAGAAGAGGTAGAAATCGCGAGCGGAAGAATGAGCATGCAAGTCAGCCGGTTTTCGTCGATTCTATTAATGAAATTCGATGAACGACGGGCGTCGCGACGGTGACCCACGCCGGCCGATATTGAATTATCTCGCGAACGAAACGACCGACGGGGATCACACCGATAGACGGAAGTTTATCGCCGAAAGAGGACCGTGTACAGAGCGTTTCAGCTTGTTATCTGTGCTCGTTTATTTGTATCCTGTCGAACACGCCAGGCGCAAGTATCCACAAAGTCGATCGACCATAGAAAGAATACGAAAAATATATTTTCTAGATACGTCTTAAACTATTTCTCCGCGTGGCTTCACGTAGACATTAAAATTCTGAACGACGCGACGTGCAAACATCTTGCGTCCATTTAGAGAGAGACCTAGACAGACGTTCCATCTAAATTCTAATTTTTTAGAAAATATATTTTTCTACAGTCGATCGACTTTGTATGTAAAGTCCAATAAGGAGATTAATTCTAAAGACGTAGGCTCGAAATTCTCAAAAGAGAGAGTATCCGTCTCCAGGAAATGTTCGAAAGCAAAAGAACGCGTATTGTAGATTAAAACCGTAGGAGCGTTCTCGATGGAACGGTGCTCGGCCAATTACCCGTCAAAGCCTTGTTAATTGCAGCTGTCCTAGACATCGGCAGGTGTGTAACCGTGCACCGCTCACTGTCAATGTCGGGATCGGGTGACGGTCGTCGTCGTCGCGTCGTTCCAACGAAATTCTACGCGCGCGTGTTCGCGTGGTCTTTTATTCTGTTTCCAAATCGAACTCTCTCGCCGTCGCGTAACGCTCGTAAAAAAAGAAAATGCACGCTCGGCATCCTACCGCGGAGGAGCGAGTGAAAATCACGGCCGGGATTTTATAGCGACACACGCAGGTACCATTTTATGGCGGAGGCCCGCGGCGCCGCGACGCGGATCGATTCTGGAACGCGTTCTTTTTCCTCCTTCATCCCCGATTAATTTATCAAACACGCTCTTTACTCCTGGAGGATGTCGGCTTTTCGTCAGCTAAATATCTGACCTGCGATTTCGAACTCGGAATCGGAGGATAGGCAGTTGCACTGCAGGCTCCGCGTTGCGTCGACATTGCTGATCGCAATTATCCAATTTATCTTTTAAGAAAGCTAGGCTCTCAGGTTTTCGGAATCAAAATTTGTAGAGCTTGAAAGAGGAGAATTCCGTAAAAGTGGGCTTGCCTGGTTTTCCACGCCAAGGTCTCCCTCGTGGAGATTGTCCGCGACAATTCGCGGAAACGAAATTAACGTCCAGGTTCGCAGTCGGTGTCGATGATACTGACCTGAGCCAATACGCAGCTAGACGAGGGCTAGGCTGATAGTTTCGTGTGCGTGTATAAGAGGGAAAGAGAGACCGAGAGAGAGAGAGAGAGAGAGAGAGAGAGAGAGAGAGAGAGAGAGAGAGGGTTTGCCCGTGACGCGGTTGGAAATCGTGGCATTGCACGTTGCACCGGTTTGCAGCGAGCGTTGCACGCGCACAGGCCACACGCAACGCACAAGGCTTGCGCCAGACAGTCTGTTGCACAACTTAGGTATTGATCTTGCCCGGAACTAGTTTCCGTTTCCGTGTTCAGCACGTCTTCGCAGTCTCTCCGCGCGAACAACCGTCGCACGATCCACGATCGATCTCACCTAACGCCGATCAATTTGGTCCGTCATGCAAATACTTTGAATTTGGAAAACTTCTAGGTTTCTACGATGAATGGTTGGACCGACGCATTTTTTCCGAGGAAATTTTGATTAGACTCGCAGGCCAAATCGATTAACGTTCAAGTTCTGTTGCATTTCACGGCCAGAGCACCGAAGCAACTTTTTTAGAATAGATGTACCGCTTAGAGGACTTTTCCTGGTTTTCCCTTTGCAGAGTCGATCGGTAGATTTTGTCCGGAAAATTGACACAATTAGCAGATTCCTGGTGGCCTGGTTATTCGCCCAGCATTCTCGTTCTTCGACCGAGCAGCACGCAGATGTTTTCAATGGCAATTGGCCGGCGCAGAAATAAATCAATAAGTGTTAAACAGCGTGATATCGTATCACCGCGGTAATGAATCAATCGCCTACTGGGTCGCCTGCGTGTACAACAATAATCGAAATCGTTGTTCACCGGAAAACGCGGCGTGCAACGGAATAATGCGACCGAGAATTATTTGCCAGATTGGGTTTAATTGTGCGTCGTACCGTGCAGTTTAGAGATAATTCGAAAAGAAGCGGAAAAGGTCGCGGTGTAATTTGATTGAGGGCTGATTGCTCGTCGAACGGAGATTTTTGTCCGCGGCTAATTCTGCATCGTGTACTGCATGTTCCAGGCCGAACTAGGAACTGTTTTCGAGCGGCGCGGCGTGGCGACACACAGACACAGGGTTTAGCGGAGTGGTGCGGTGAACAATCGCGCTGCAACAAGGAGCGAGCGCGAGTGCATTGCACCGCTGAGGTATTGATCTCGGTCGCTCGTGTTTTTTTTTCGGTCGGCTGTCCCTTCCTTGAACCTTCTCCCTTAAAGTTTCGCGGCGTCTAGCTTTCTGTCCTTTCGTTCTTTTCTCGCGAGCCACCGTTTCCCTCCTGCTGCTCCCTGACCCTCTTCCAGGGACCATTCGCAACTACCCACTTCCGCTTCTCGAACTGCACCGTTTCCAGACGATTCCATTCCGCCCGGAGATACCAAACAATCTTTCCCAGAACGTGCTACTGATTTTATCCCATATTTCTACTTCGCTCCTTCTGCAGCACACGACCTACGATAATTGTACCATTTAGTCAGCCATTTAAGCGTTGCTATTATTAGCACACTATTTCGAAATCGTTTGTACGAGGACATACAGCTGTACATTAGATGTAAGGATATTGGCGAACATTGTGTTCTCATTTCCAAGTAAGTTTACCCTGCAGGGATCATACACTGACCCAATATTTTTCTCCTGTTTTAGGTGAACAGAAGTACGCGAGAAAAACGACGTTATTAGGCGAAGAACAGGCGAAAGCAACTCCTCTTAGTTTCTAACAATCGGCTCCTGATACGTTATCGCTCTCCGAACGACAATGCTCGCTACAGTGGCAAGAGCACGCCGATAAATCTTCAATTCCCGTGCATTTATCACTCTGCCAGTGGAGCTTGATGTTTGTTCTGTCCTCTTTCCTCCGTTTCTTTGTTTATTCCTCCCGGTTGGCGTGTTCGCGCTAGACTCGATCGAAACGGAGAGGAGAATGCAGGTTTTTCCTCGAGAAGAATGACGAGCCACTTCTGTGGCGTGGAAATTCGATCTTTAAACAATTAGTCAGACAATTGGAGACACCGTCGAGGGACCGTGTTTGAAAATCAACTTGAGCAGCATAGAACATACAGTTTCGAGTACATTTCTGCGGTGACTCGAGCCGATCGTCTTTTATTATCGACGACTGTAGAAATATTTGTTTGCTATCCGCAAACATATGCAATTGTTCAGAGAACCGACTGTTTACAGAATCGGAACAGTGCCGGTAACATAAAGAGGCACACAATGGAATATCGCGGCCGGTTTCTCTCGGAATTCCATTTAATCGGAATAATCGCAACGAGTCCTCGCTACCATCCAAACAGACGATAATCTTTTTATCATTTCGTTCTGGATAAATTCCTAACGTTCGAGTTCGAGTACTAGATTCGGAGGATGTTGAAAATGGCGGTGGCTGCTGAAGAACGACCACAGGTTTCGAAATTAAATTTGTTTACAGCACAGGGTCGATTGAAATATGAGCAATTATATATTTTCCAGGGCTATTCGAACAAACTTGACTTAACTATCAATCTTCGTTGCGTGCCAGAGTTTCTGTTTTGACTTATTCGGTAACCGGAAGTGGGCATCTGGCGCGCAGGTAGCAGCGGCAACTAGTTACGGAGGATCTTTGTTCCGGAGAATGGCAGCAATATTTTGCTGGTAATTATCGGCTAGAGAGCATCAGGAATTATCAACACGGTCGAATTCGTATCAACAATGTGTATTGCACGCGAAGAGCCAACAATCAAGCAAACTGTATATCGATCTGAAATGCAGACCTTCAGGTTGGACGTTACGATATTGGTCGATTTTTCTTTAATTTTCAGGAAGTAATTTTCAATTTCAGGAAGTCATATTTTCCCGGAATGTTTGCCTACGAAAGTGAGCGATACACCGATCGAATTTAACATGTCAGAGGTCGTTGCGACCCCCGGTCGAAGAAATAGTTGCAATTAACGCGGAATTTACCGGGTCAGGTCGTGGAATACGAGAAATCGAAGTATATTATGCGTTTCGCCGAGGGAGAGAAAGAGAGAGAGAGAGAAGCATCGTTGTGACTGTGCACGGACCTGTCAAAATCTGCGCATGCGCATCGCGAGGCGACGCGAGCGCGGGGGCAAGCGAAACAACAGGGAATGTCATTGACCCCAGCCGTATGTATCCAGCGCGAGAGGTTAAGGTTAATTTTATCGCTGGATGGCGAAAAATACTTCCTTCCTCTACTCGCCAGCCGGGATTTCGCTTGCGAAAATCCGCGGTGAGGGCCGGGGAACGTTTTCGTCAACGGGAAACGGCCCGATCCTGTTCTCCCGGTCCTAATCGCCGTCATAAATAACGCGTAAATGCTGGCTGATAATTCGAGGCCATGTCGCGTCACCCGGTCCCGGTTCACGGAACGATACGAACACCACTCTGCCTCTGCCATGGCGATTCGTCCTCCGATCGTCCCTTTTTTCGCGCGCGAAACCGAATACATTTCTTTGAGACTTTCCGCAATCAATGCGGAGAAAATGCAGGTATCGATTTTCCGTTCCTACCTTGAAAATTGCGATGCTACGATCCGTAACAATAGGATTCGAAGATGAACGTGGTCTCTAACGTAGAATTAAAAACAGCTTATCCGAAGAAAGTGGTCAGGTGTGGCCAGGGCAACGGCTTCAGAAAGCCTGGAAAAGTATTTGCGGTCGATACCACGTGCTGTACGACGCCAGGACGGAGGGTAATGAAATTTACACCGATCGTTTATTATCGGAGCCGGAGGCCCGCGGCCCCGGGGAACGTTTCCCGATGCCGCGACGACCGCAGGGAATGGAAAACGATATCGCGAAACATCGACCGCAGTGACTCGCGGCCAGGATGATTCGAGGCGACGGAAAAATGGGAAATGGATGCCTCGTTAATCCCCAATGATTCGTTTCCAGAGGCCCCCGGGTCGATAGCGACCACGAATCTAGTCCACCGTTACTATTGGAAGATTTCTAACTGGACCGTTTCCACCGGTATGCGCAACTCTGTGCGTCCGTTCGCTGGTTCAGCCGATTTCAGCGATTTTCCCATTGTCTACGCGAGGAGGAATGAAAACAGGAGGACATTCTCTCCGGCCACTGACCGTCGAAGATAATTGGTGCAAAAGTTCCTGCCCGATTTTATGTTAACTCTTGACGGTCCAGAAGTATTTCAAGTTTACTTACCGCTGGCTCCAAGCTATTTTTCGTACGAACAGTAATTACAATAAGCAAATATTATACGTATTATAATAAGTAAAACTGTCATGCCGCGTGTATTGTGGCATTGGACCGGTAAAAGTACAAAAATACAGCAAACAGACAGGCGGGAACTATTGCACAGACCTAATAGTTTTGCGATTATTTCTAGGGAAATACAGCCACGATTGTGACTTACCGCAAGGACGCCAAGAGGAGGGTTCTCTGAGGCAGCAACCGGCCGAGTAGAGTCGAGGCGAGTCGAACCAGGTATCCGCTCTCCGGTGTATACACGGAGCTCCTGAAAGCCACAGGACACTACGAGGACATGGCGCGCAGCACTGCACACACCCGGTATCACAAATCGCGGCACTACGATGCACAGTAGCAGCAGCAGCGACGAGGGAGAAACAGCAAAACCCGTGCGGAGCCGTATGAATCCGGGGAGGCACTGCCACTTGGCCGTAGAGAGAGCGTCACTCGGCTGCGTGTATGTATGTAGTTCCCCGTTGGGCATCCTTGCGTATACAGGCCCGCGTCACGAGAGGGCAGACGACAGACCAGAAAATTCACCGGTGTGCTTTCCGGGATAGCCTTGAGAAAAATGAGCCTGCTCGAGAGTGGAGAGGGTACGCGGGGGTACGGAGGGGGGATCGGAGAGAGAGAGAGAGTACAGAGGAGGGGGAGGGAACAGTTTCTTTTCGGGGGAGAATGCAGCGGAGAATTGATAGGTGGCGGAGGAGAGCTTGGGCGGGCAGCGATTGGATCGGAGGTGGGTCGAGGGGCAGGCCGGGGCTCTCGAAAGGGCAAAGAACTCGACCGGCTGGAGCGCGCTCGAGGCCCGAACAACACTCTAACTACTCTCTCTCTCCCTCTCTCTCTCGCTCTCGCTCTCTCTCTCTCTCTCTCTCTCTCTCTCTCTCTCTCTCTCTCTCTCTCTTCGATATAACCGCGCGCACGGCTCTGCACGGCTCTGCTCGGCTCGACTCGGCTCGGTTCGACACGCAGCGGAACGGAGCGGCGGGACAAGAATGGGCAAAACGCTACTCTTGCTCCCCGGGGCTGTACGGGGATGCTTCTGCCGATCCGAGGAAAGAAAAGTGAACCCGACAGAGGGTTGGGACTCCGAGTCTCTCTCCAACAGAAGGTGAACAGCACGCGCGCGGCGAACAGAAACGAAGGATGTCGCGAATGTCTCTCTCTCTTTCTCTTTCTAATTCTGCTACTCCTTGAAGCCGAGAAGCGATTCTGCTCGGTGACAGGGACAGACTGCCCGTGCTCGTGGGACGCTACGTTTACAGAAGAGCAGAATGCAGCACGGCAGAGCCGAACGGAACCGAGCATCCAGCGAACGAACCACAGACGAGAGGAGAATCACGAGAAGGAACGAGCGAAACGGAGCTTGCACCTCCGAAGCGACAACGATCGACGGGGTGCACTCGCAATCCGGCGGCAACAGCGACCGCATCCGACGGAACACTCCGTTCGACCTGGACAGAAGAATATTTCTTGGAAAACGCTAGAACAAATATACCCACCCTGTATGCTCCGATCTGAACGTGTCCTTACCTCTGAAGATCTCTTAGATGTCCTCGGTAGAACTCGGGGTATATGCTCGGGTGTGCCTAGACGGTTGCAAAGACGTGGACCAAGAGATGTACTACGGGAAAGAAACGACAGATATCAAAAGGGTGAAGAAAGAAGCCTGCCTCGGGGTCCTCTCATTTTTACTTCCGGACGAGGTCGAGGCACCTCGTGCGGAAAAACCGACACGACGGGGTCAGACGGCCGGGTTCACTGACACGGAGAGAATTTGCTTTTCCGCGGGGGTGGAAAGTCGCCGGGGGAGAAAGAGAAAGAGAGAGAGAAACCAGGGGCGGAGATTCCGGAGGGGAGAGGGCGGCGGTAAAGCGGAGGGGGAAGCTATCGACGGGGTAAACGTACTTACACGCTAGCACGAATTCGGCGCGAAGGAGAACGAAACGAAACGTTCCTAGCCATGGTAGAGAGACTGTCTCTCGGGCGCACATGGCTGCCTACTCCGTCTCTCTTTCTCTGGTTCGCTCGCATGCGCGTGTGCATCGTCCTACGAACACACCGATGCACGCTCTCGCAGACGACGCACCCCGCGTTCATCTCCCTCTCTCCTCCTCCTCTCTCTCTCTCTCACCCCCTTCAGCCGGTGGTCCGTCGCGTTCCATCCGTCCCTGTTCGCACACAGCTCTCTACCCGTGCGAAATTCACAGCCAGTGGCGTAACCAGTAGGGGATCGCCGACCCCTGTATAGTCTCGATCTTGCCCCCCTACCTCCCCCTTCCACCCGCCCTTCTACCGTCGAACAGCGTTGCCGCTTGCCAATGGCGTTGCCAGCTCGTTGCAACGAGTGGGAGGGATAGCCCGTTAACCACCCCGTCCCTGCTCGCCTCCCAAAGTCATCTTATCAAAGGTCGTCTTCGAAAATCAGCCAACAGTCTTAGAAAATTCCCGTCAATCGCCTAACGTCTCTGATCAATTTTTCAGCGTCCGCGAACGCAGTCACGGGAAAAGGGATCCTTGGATCCTCGAAAGAGATGGTCCCACAGGGCGGCCGCCATTTGGAATTTCGAAGAACGCGTCGAGGACTATCGGATGCACGATGCACTCTCCGGACCAGTTCGTTCTCTCGAGGATATCTCGGATGGATGCGTGCGTACGATCACCGCGTGAACACGGCGGAGAGGAGCGCAGCTCGAGCAGCTTGAAAAGTGCAACGGACAATATCTCGGCGGCCGGGCTGCACATAACGCGTGTTCCAGCGTTATGGTGGGGGCGGTGGAGGCCGGCATGGCGGCCAGTTTTCTGGAACGTGCACCACCAGGTCTGCCATCCGGCAATTTTCTTTCTCTACCTCCGAATCTTTATCTCCTTGTTCCGTGTGCGCGGCGTCTCAGCCTCCCTCTCCCCGTTTGCCCCCTCTGCTCCTCCTCCTCCTCCTCCTCCTTCTCCTCCTCCTCCTCCTCATCACCCCTGGTTTCACGGCGCCGATCTTGAAACGGAAAGGGAACGACGACCGGTGCGCGCCGAGCTCAGCCGAGACGAGTCGAGACGCACCGAGCCGCGTAGAGGCGGTCTCGAGATCGAGAACCGAGGAATCGAAAGCGCGAGGAGATTACCGCCGGGATTCTCTATTGATTTCGAGAAGAGGAGTCCGAGAGACGACGTCGTCGACGGCGACGGCGACGACGCGAACACGCTGTGAGGCACCGCCGTTGATTTATGCTCTTCCACCAAGACAGTCGACCGACTGAGTACACGGGGTCTCGCGCGAAACTAATCGGCCGTGAACATCGGCAGGCGAAGGATCATAAAGCGTATCTCCGGCGAAGAGGCCGGCTACGTTAAATATTTGTCGTCACAGGCTTCATTACTCTCGAAAGGTTGATCAAGGGGCTGGCTGCGGGAGAACGCGCGGCCCCAGGAGTCAATAAGCACAAGGGCCGAATGTTGGCGAAGGTTTCGCGCTGATGAAAATTTGATTCGTACCGAGTGAACATCACTCGATCGAACGTCTCGTCTCGGGGATGAACATCGCCCGAATTGTGAATAATCGAGTGAGACTCACATTCAGAAATTACGAAGACCGTTCAACTTTATAAGAGGGCAAAGCGCACAAAATTCAGATAAAGGCAGAGAGAGGGGGAAGAAACTAGAATTTCGTATGCAGCAACAACCCGTACTAATAATATTCATTCTTTCCCACTGCATTGTTGCCCCCCCCCCCGCTTCTCCCTCGATCACCGCTGTTCGACACTGTCACGGATAATCGAGGGTGAAAGAGCGAGCAGGAGAGGAGGGGACGAGACGAGAGATCGGTAGAGAGAGAGAGAGAGAGAGAGAGAGAGAGAGAGAGATAACGAAAGAGGTGGGGGGAGGAGGGAGAGCAACGAGCGAGCGAGTGCAGTTCTCGCGATCCAGCGTGCGTTGCACTCCACAAGAAAAAACATCGTCCAGGCGGGCCGAGGAAGGAGGAGGTGGGTCTTCGTGCATCTCCGGCCCGCGTCGCCGCTTATATTGATCACGAGAGAGTGCACTATATTCGAGAATACATTATACGCGGACTCTAGCCTAGCCGGACCGCCTATAGTCGCGCGGAGTATAGGCGGCCAGGCCGCTGCACTCTGGCTCTCCCCTGTCCCCGTGATCCCCTCTCGGCCACCTCTCGCCGCCATCTCGCTCCAATCTACCCGACGAAACCCTCTCGTCCCGCCGTTTCGCCGGTCTCTCGTCCCGTCTCTCCACCCTGCCTCGCTCGCTCCTTTGATTATCTATCCGTCCTTGTCCGCCCCGCGCGTTCTCATCCCCGTTCGTTCGTTCCTTCGTCTTCCTCCCTCAACCAAGACGGTCTCTGCAACTTTGTCTAGCGATGGGTGCCGTCTGTTTCACCTCTCGCCAGTTTCCGAACAATCTCTACCCTCGGCGATGGCAGTCTTGAACAATCGAAATTCCGATCGCTACTGTACAGTATAAACGGTAGCAGTTTCCTCCTGAAATACCGAGGCTGCCCCGTGGGGCATTGGGCTCCCGCCGAGGGCACAGAAAACCACGCCTTCTCCGAAAGCTCGCTTCTGTTCTCTGTCGCGAGATCGTTGCCGTATCCCGCGATTCGAAACCCGTCCTCGTCGGGAACGTCTCCAATAGTGTTACCAAACTGTGTGTATTCCCCTCGAGACGTTTCCCCTCCTACCGCTAAATGATGCCAGATTCTCCACGTAGTGGGAAAATATGATGTCCACGTATCCCGTCTTGCCACTGATACATCGGAGAGAGTCGCGAGAGGGGAATCCAATGGTGGAGAGGGAAGCAGTACAGACTTTTTCTGGCAACGCTGATCTCGAGCCCATCGCTACCTCTCCGCCTCACTCGATTCTCCCTCCGAAACACACAGAGCTAGACTGCTCGATCTCTTTCCGTTCCAGGCGTGTTCGGTCTTCTTTTTCTTCGTTCCGTATACTTGCACCACCGTGTGTCTGTGCCTCTCTATCTCTCTTTCTCGTTCTCCCTTCGTCCACCGCTGCACATTGTCTTCCATCCAGCTCTCTCGCTCCTCTTTGTCGTACACCTTCTATCTATCTCTCCGCTCCTGCTCGGCGTGTTTTCTGTCGTTCTTTTTCTCTCCGTTTCTCTCTCTCCCTCTTTCCCTCTGTGTAGCGAGAGAGCATGAACCCTCTCTTCCGCCGATCCTCTCTCGGTTTCTGCCCTCTGCACCCCCGCCGGAGGGGCGATCGTCTCGCGAGAGCCGATCTTCCTTCGACAATGTCTGCGACGCGCACGGGAGAGCCTCCGGCTCTGAGCGAGACTCTCTTCTTTCTTCGAAATTTATCGTCCGCCCCTCTCCCGGGACCCAAATCTCGCGAGATCTCGAACAGGGTGCGCGACCAGCTCTATACCTCGTCCAACGAGACCTGGCAGCGAACAACTGCACGTAGTAGCCACTCGAGTGCTCGAGAGTTCGAGTTGCACTTGCCAGACGTAGTTAGCAAAGGACCAGTGGTCCACTGACTCGTCTCGACGAAAACCTGTGTACAGTTCTTCGAACGAGACGAGACAGTAAGATACCACCGTGCATCCTATGCCAAATGTCTCACAAGGGTAACTTCAACTCTGTCGCATTCGAGCGGCTATGTTTACAGAGGAGCGATCCAGGACCGAGGACGTTATCCCGCATAAATTTTCCCGAATGCACCACGACCGATCTCGGGATCCAATCGCATCGGCTGCAGCCAGCTAGGACACAGCAAGAGGGACGAGGACGTCGGAAAGTTATCGCAGCAAGTTGGTTCTCCGAGTGAGAGAGGAGCACGTTCAAGGGACCATACTCTCCCGAAACGCGCGGGTATTAATCCAGAAGGTTCTTCGTAACATCCCCCGGGAGTCTCCCCACTTGTCGAGAAGACGCAGACACGGAGGACGGAGATGGAGGGGAACGGGAGGCCGAGGGAAACGGGATAGGCGCGGGGGGCAGGGGACTGTCGGGTATGCACGGTAGGGGCAGGAGAGGACCTTGGCCTTTTCGCGGAGCAAAAATAAAACCTGTTGACACCGAAGCCCCGCGGACGCAAAGGAACTTCTCTCTCTCTCTCTCGCTCTTTCTCTCTTTGCTTGTATCCCTCTCGGCTCCTCGCCCCTCGGTTGCTACTCATCGTCTCCCCCTCTCGAAGCCTCTGTTTCCAACCTCTTCAGTGTATATCTCTTCTACAGACACGGGGTGCGATTTCAAAATTTCACCGTGAGCTCTTATCCTTTTATTCGACGGCGGCGCCCCTGTCCTCGGGAAACCGACCCGACGACGCTCGGAAATCACAGGGCCATTTTTACCCCGAGTTTCAATCGACGCGCCGTCGTCGTCGCAGTCGGTGCGCGTGAATTCAACGCCCCCGCATCGGACTCCGTCGATGGACACCGGTCCCTTGAAACTCGAGGTTCTGTCCCCGACGAGCTTCCAGATACCGCCGTATCTCGATACGAAAAATACGCGAAAATCATCATCTATGGTTATCCATCCTTCCTAGGGTGGATCAAGTTCACAGAGAACAGTCTGGATGTCCTCTTAGAGGCTCGCATCCCTCCACCGATTACATTACGCAGGACACAAGCACGCGTTGCAGTAATACCGGTTGAATGCACGCTGTTCCGTCAATTTCCCCTCGAGGACTGCGTTCGCTGGCCGCCAGGTTGCAACGAGCGCTCGCGTTCGCTTGTGTGCGCTTCATCCACGGTGTACACTCGCCTAACGCATCCACCTTGGCCGGACTAGACGATCGAGAGACGACGAGAAACGGACTGCGGCAACCTCAACCTACCCGCGGTGATAAGTATGAAAAATGGGAGAAAAATGATTTTTGGAGCTGCGGGCATGGACGATTTGTCTCTAAGTTCATTTTTGTTCCTATTCTTAGAAAATAGACCACTGTGCGGCTTGTGGATGCACCGCCCCAGTTCTTCTTCTAAATCGACATGCTTCTACCGGAAGAAAAACGGGGGGCGTGTGCGATGCACCGAGGATCTCCATTGCGAGGCGTTCCCTGATGCATGGAATCGGGAAGGAGACGCGGGGCCGCGTCCGGAAAATTCGGATTACGGAGCCCGACCAATAAGAGACCAGGTGGGCCAGCGATGAAAAACCCTGCCGCGGGGAAAGGGCCACGCCTGTTGCCGTCCCGGGGGAGCTTAAATGGGGCCCCTCCGCTCCACGCGGGCCCTATTCCCGGTGCATCTGCATCCGGGAATTAAGACGCACTCGGCCAGACAATCGAAAACCGCCGAAACTCCGATTCCTCTCGCAACGCCTGTCCTTCTCGAACGATCCGATGAGACGCGTTAACTTCTGCTGGATGGCTGCCCATTGTCTTTCGGATCCTGGGACGAAGGATGAAAATTTTGCCGGCTGCGAAAGTGGCAGGGATAAAGAGAACACCGAAGACAAAGAGGAACTGAAAAGGAAGAGAGAGAGAGAGAGAGGTAGATGGTATGTCGAGTAAAAAGAAAGGAGAGGAAGAAAGAGAGAGAGAGAGAGAACCTTGGCCCACAGGCCTACTGCAGCGCTAGCTGCAGCCTGCCTGGCTGCACACAACGCACCGTGCCTCTGCCATTCATGTTGGAAACTCCCTACGTGTCCGTGGGGTTGGGCCAACAACCGCCGGAAAAATTTCCTCTCTCTCTCTCTCTCTAGCGATGCAACTGGAAATGCCCCGCCCCGTCCCGTCCCGGTGTCGTACCGCAGGGCGGAAAAGTTGATCGGTTGCGCTGCAATGTCTACCGGCCTCACCAGCTTTGGTAGCCAGGTACAGCAGCCAGCCAGCAACGATCCCTTTACGATTGGCTGATTCCTTCGCTTCTCCAGATGTGCGATTAATCGACGAGTTTGAACGGCGAACTGCTCGATTGGTAGGGAATTGAATATAATAGTTGAAAGGATTTGATTTACCAGCGGCGGCATTTTCTCAGGCGAATTTTCTATTTTCTAGTCGGGGCAGGAAATGGAAAAACGAACGTTTTCGTAACTGCGAGAAACCGCGAGAAGTTAGTGGACAATCTAATAGTATATGTCAGGTCGCCGCTCCCTGAGAGATCACTGCCCTCGCACGCACACCCGATGCTTGTGTGCCTTCTCTCGTTCCTACGGCCCGGCCGGCCGGCTCGACGTCGCGTCGTCGTTCGTCCCTCCATCGCGACCCGACGGGGGCCAGGGACGTAACGCGAGAACCGCGGCCCGGCGCTGGCCACGAAACCGTTCCGTTTTCAAAGATTGTCACCGGCACACCTGGCGTACGCGCCGTGCATGGTCCCGCGGGGAGCGAACGTGCATGGGAACAATCTCGAGATAGCTAGACCGGCGACCACCCGGTAGAAAACTCGTCGATCGACTGGACAACATGTATTTTCTTGATCCCCGATTGACAGCCTATTCTCAAAGAGACATCGTGTAACGTACCAACCACCGTATACCAGTAAATGTTGAAACGATAGTTGTTCGAACAGTCATGCGAGACCATTGTAATTTTCAGAGGAATTAGGTCTGTCACGTATCTGTCAGCTGTGCAGGCCACAGGACGGAATAAATACCTTATGGAGAGATCGTTGATGTATCTGCTGGTCTGATCCCGAGACACCGAGACGACGTCTCGACGAAATCACAGACAAGGAGAGCACCGGACAGACACGAGAGAATGATATCACTCGCGAAAACGCCGGATCGTTGTAGTGTGGGCTCTCGCTCGGGCCGAGACCGGTCGATTGAGACGTGTACTCGGCGCGTGTATTCGCGCAACAACTGTCTTCTACACGCGAGATCACAGTGTGCACGGGACTCGGACTCAGGCGAACCGACAGGTCGCTGAAACCGTCGTCTTTTCGCGGGAGATCAGCCGGAGGGTTTCAGAGACCCCTCGGCTCGAGACACGTGCGCCTGTGTACGTGCCAAGGTGTACGTACAATACTGTGTAAGTACACACGCACACAGCCCACCAGAGAACGAGATGTGCACGAGCCGGCGACGAGACGACGATTCCATTCGACCGACAGCACGCGTGGCACCGCGACACCACCAACCGGCGCAATGTCGCCATCTGTATCGCGAATTTTACGTCATAATCGTCGGCCACGATTTGACCGACGATTATGCCAGCCCGCGAGGGGAATCCTGTGCAAAGAAAGCGGACCAATCGTACTCGTCTTTTTCGCAACAATTCAATCTTGAAAGATGTCTACGCGTATTCGTACGATATTTTCTCAGCGATATTTCTTCTCATTTCTGGAACACCTTGTATATGCTCTGCGAATTGTCTGTTGCAGATTCGAGATGAGAAAGGAAGCTTTAATTTTGCCGCCTTTCTTTTTCGTTCAGCCAGTAAACCTCAGACTGATGATCGGAATTCGTTGATATTAAACGACCAATAAAAGAATGAATATTAACAATGGGTCCAAAACTAATTAACAAAATTTACAATTAGTCAATATTAAAGTAGAAAGTCACATTATCAACATCTTGACAACGTAGCAATCTATATTATCGACGTCCGCCAGAGCCTGATTTGCTCCATCGGTAACATTTGACTAGCAGTTTGCGCGTTTTCCGGAAAAGCGGCAAGAATCATTTGCACTCGAGTAAAATACTTTCTCTTTGGAGTTTGTTAACTTTTGAGGTCTCAAATCAAAGCTAAAAGAATATACTTTTCGATAAACCCAATTACAATACATTTCATTTAGTTCTCGAATGATTTCTTGTCAGAATCAGTGAGCCGCAGCCACACTGCCGCACTAAATAGAGTGAAATCAAATAGAGCCCTTGTGAACTTGTCATGAAGTGATATATATTTATTTACGTCTCTAAACGAACGAGTAGAAGTGACATTTTAATTATATTTTTTTACACGAAATAATTTTCTTCTGTTTGTCTACGTGTTTGTTAGTCGATATTGTCCATACGTACGAATTATTGAAGAGTGTACATTATAAAACGCACCTAAACTCGCAGTCGTCAGCTGTCTAACCTCCATCAAGAGCAATCTTTATTTAGGTTTGGTCCTGTTTCCTTGAGTGAAATCGAAGAAATGATTACTCCGTTTTGAAATGTCGTATCAGGATTCACCGTTTTCGACCATGTATAGTCACGACGATTACGATCTTGACGAAGATAACGAGGAGTATTTAGAAGACGATCGCGATGCGGAGGAACAAGATGAGAGTGACGAAGGTAATGATTAGAATATAAACAACGATTCAACATTTCTTTACGAATTATATATATTTGTAGACACTGAAGAGGCAAGTGAGACCGACTTGGGAAAGTCGGAAGAGTACACAGAGATAAAGGAGCAGTAAGTCGAACAATTGAAAAATCTCAATCCAATCATCCAACGATACATGTACGATTTCAGAGTGTATCAAGACAAACTGGCTAGTTTGAAGAAACAACTGCAACAATTGAAGGATGGTACCCATCCCGAGTACAATCGCAAGTTGAAACGCTTGGAGGCCCAGTACAAAGAAAGGTTGAAAATTTACAAATGCGGTCGTAATTAATTTGCACACAAATCGCATTGAATAAGTTTTGTTTGTAGGCTACGGTTGAATACAATTTACCGGGACTATCTGACAGAGTCGGTGGAACGAGATTATGTATTGGAGAAGAGAGCGGCGGTGAAGGAATTTGAAGAAAAGAAAATAGACTTGAAGGAGAACTTACTGACTGATATGGAGGAGAAGAGGAAAATGATAGAGAGCGACCGACACACTATGGAGCTCACAGGCGACTCGATGGAGGTGTAAATAATAACACAAGCATTTCTTGGTTAAAACTCTGCTCCAGCGTATGTGTACTGACTTAGCCGTCTTGTAGGTGAAGCCTGTAATGACGCGAAAATTGCGAAGACGGCCCAATGACCCTGTCCCTGAGAAGGTAGAGAAGCGTAGGAAACCTCCTCCGGCGCAGTTGAATTATCTCTTAGACGAAAAAGAAATCGAAAGCGATTTGAAAGCTATTAGTAGGGGTAAAGTACTGCCTACTGTTCGAAAACCAGGTACTGATTGGAAATTCCAAGTCATTATGCATGGTTTAACGACGTTCCTTTAATTTTAGCGGTTTTTCCACATTATAATACAGTAAATATACCTTCGCAACATATTCCTCCAGCTTCCGAGACGCCACTCGTAGAGACTAGGATAGAAGACGGAAAACTTCTACACGAGAGACGATGGTAATTTATCTTGTTGATAGTTTCGAGCTGATAATACATGTCGGATAATTACAGGTTTCACCGCGGCCAGCCGGTCTATGTCGAGGGGAAAGACTTGTCGAGATTCGCAGCGAACATTTCCGCTATCGGAACCGAGGCTGTAAGTAAATAATCGTGAAATTTAACATAATTTGTCTGTTATTGTTACACTAATCTTCTCGATCGATAGATCTGGGTGAAGAAAGTGTCGGACGGGAGCAAAGTGCGTATATACATATCCCAATTGAGTCGGGGGAAGATATCAATTAAAAGACGAGCGTCCTAGTGGGGAACTGCTCGCCGCTACGAACAGGAAACTGTCCAGTAACTGTTCAACTTGTGATACATTGTATTTATAGATTGACGTATATTTTCGAGATCGAATAGAATTTTTTACTGTACTTATAGCATCAATAAAAAGCAGAGCTTCCGGTAATACCGGAACGCTACATGCATTTTTACAGAAGGAAAGAAGTGAAGGAGTTTGTACGGAATTGTTCCTCTCTTACGTGTATAAAAAATTTGTATTATGTTACGAAGAATACAGTTAAGTTAGCCGAATCAGATAATATTAACGCAATACGTAATTATGTGCAATTTGTAATTAACCGCTAAACTATAAACGAATGTGTGTCACTCAGCCATCATGTCTACGCTAAGACAATCTTCACCCATATTGCTGGGAGACGTTTCCAATTCTCCGATTTCGTTAGATTCGCTGTGAGCAAAATCTAATTAATACAGACATGTCGACGATTACAATTGTACTTTCAGACAATTATTCACCTATCCAGGGAAGGATCATTGCTAAACATCTCTGTTGGAACTGTAGGTGGTGCTTTCTCCGGTACTAGTTCCAAATATGTCTGACGAGACTCCAAATGCCTTTCCACTTCTTCCGGCGTCATATGACCGTCCGACATTAGAGACATTGGTACTATATTATTGGACGATTGTACCTGGATGAGTACACAAGCGTTATATAATTGTTACGCACAATATCGTTACGATACAACTTACTATGGGTGTACTGTTTGATTTTGTCACTTTAGGAGTGGGCTTCTTCTTTTTAGCTGCATTGAACGATTTTGTTACTGTTGGCATGTGATGGGAAGTGTGATTACTAATGCCCATTTCCATCTTTTTCCTAGAAGAAACGGTTTCATTTCATTGGTAGGTTCGTTAAGAAAAAGAGCACCTTTTCTCCGTATACCTTTTCGACGTATCCAGACGTGTGACTTCTTCGTCGGACGATTCTGTTTCATCACTTTCGCTGAACGAGGCATCTACCTTTTCGTACTGCAATAAACGATCCAATAAAAAACTTTTATCTCTATTAACTTTAAGCAGCTTCCTCTGTGTGGACCTCAGAGCTTCTTGGAAACACTCGTTCTCCTAAAATTAAGCATTATTAGCTATATGGAATATAGTTGTCATCGTGGATGTACGTACATAAATTAAAAACTTCAATTTCCTCTTAAGATTCCGATACTGATCCTTGTAATTAGGCACTTCCTCTTCCGGGCTGTCCTCGTCATCGTCTTCTGCATCCGCATTGTTGTTTGCGATTGAACGACAATACCATCCTTCCAACATTGATCATCTGCAACTAAGGATAAAAACGACGAATGTTAGGGAGCGAGATTGTTTACCAACGCGTTAATTGTATTGGTGACACTTAACGAGTTCCCTCTTCGCTTTACAGTTATCGAAAACACTGTCGCGCGACTGTATCAGTACGTGTAACAAATAACACGAAATGTTTTCTGTCAATATTATTCCAACACTACTTGAGGTTAAGTCCTCGGCGATAGAAGATAAGTGGTGAACGACGAGACGAAAAGCCTGGGAAATCAGAGCGCACTCGACGACACCCGGCAAACTTGCGATTCAAATGGAATTTCGGCAATACCTCCACGAAACTTCAAGATGATTTTTTCTGTGTCGTAAATAGCCGAGGCGAACGATTATTAGAAAGATAAATAAGCTGTTTATGACTGGCTTCCATTCTGAACTTCTTTATCGATTCTATAGTAACTTCGAGAATGTTTTCCATGCGGTTCCAATTCCAATTTCTAATTCGATCAAGCTCCCTTTTCCTCTCGTAAGAAAAAGATCGTTATTTTAGCAACAATCGATCGAACAAAATCGAGCTCATTGTTTTACGTACATGCCGTTAGAAATAATGGTAACAACGGATCCCTACGATAATTACGAAAAATATTTGCGCGGCGTATCGTTCCACGAGAAACAATGATAACGAAGCTCAAATTGTACTGGCTGCTTCCTGATAAAAAATTTCAATACTTGAACTTTGAATTTCGACGATTTCAGGTAAAATCGGTAAAATCGTGGAATTTAATACCAGCGCAACCTAGTGGTAGGTGTTGGAACTACGCTGTCGGTAAATTTGACTATCAGTTCCAACGTCTGCCACTTTGTGATTTGGTACTGTATGCACGTTCGAAAGGAGCAAAGAGCAAATGATTTCTGCCGGAATTTGCATTACGCGTTATGGAAAGAATACTGTTGAGACTTTTTAATTCCTGAGAGCTTAAATGAAAGCTGAAAGAGAATGATGAATGGATTGCGATGTAAAAATAATTACTGACTATTCTGCATGATTGTCCTCATTATAAGAATTGTTTTTCTGTGAAAAACAACTTCTTGTTCTTCTGTTTGACCTTCGGAAGAATTTGCGCGCGAAACGAACGTTGTCGAAAGTTCATAACATTTTCGAACATACCAAATGATCCGGCTAAAGATGAAGAAAATTCAATCGCCTGTGAAAAAGGTATTGTACTTGTTTCACCGTCTATTTAGTTACTACAAATATTGTTAGCTCGCTCTGACGTTTGATTATTTATTGTATATCGTTACAGAATAGCCCTGCTCGCAGTGCAAAAGAATCTCAAAAGAAAATATCATTATATTTCACAAAAACATCGAAAGATCAGGCTTCTATTAGTAAAGACACCATAATCGCCGGTGAATTTAAAGAGAAAGATAATGTAGAACAAATACCACGTTCGAAAAGGAAATTGTTAGAGGAATTGGCAGGAAGTCCATCAAAAGTTACCAAGTATGACAGTGCACTTGACACGGTCAAGTCGAAGAAAATGCTAGAACCGTTAAACAAGTCCAATGTAATTCGCAAAGTGTTCCATGACAGTGACAACGAATTCTCTAAAGAGAATATCGTTACAGGAGAATATAAAAAAAGTGATGGCTTAGGTGGACATAAGAATACATCTCATAACAAACTAAATGAACAGAAAGCACTATCAAGGCACAACAGTGTACTACACAACAGTAACTTTATGAATTCTCCTGTAAAAGAGGATAATAAAGGATCTGTAAAAGACATTGGAGTGTGCGATAATGTAAAAGAGTCGAATGAACACGACGAATGTAAAGATGAATCAGATTTCGAATTAGATTCGTGTATTATAGATGATTTTAATGATTGCTTCGACGAAGCATGGTCTCCAAATAATCGAATAAACTTTAATTCTTTCCAGAGGTGTAAGGTTGTGGATGTAAAAAGAGAATGTAATAGTCTACTGTTGACTGTGGAGCAAGAGAGCTTGGCATCTAGCGGAACTGTTTTGTGTTCAGGTTTTTGGTAAGAGAAAAAGATGAAGAGTCGAAGTAGTTATTATAGAGCAAAACACTTTATACCGATTTAAATTTAGGAAAGATGCAAAAGTCGAAGCAGAGGACATTGTAGCTATTCAAGCGAGAAAAGAAACTCCCCATTGGGTTGTAGACAATACCAGTGGTTTTCTTGTTGTTCATCCAGACACATTGATATCTGGAACAACGGTAGTTGGTGCCTTATTTTGCCGTAGGAAAGCAGTATTTGCAGAAAAGTTTAGGAAAATAGAGTCTTTGCCATACTTTGAAGGAGATCAAACAGCTATGGTTATAGGTAGCTTAGCTCATCAGTTGCTGCAGAAGGTACCAAGTAATAGTTCGCTTCGTATTTGATGTAATTCTTCCGATATTCAAACATGTGATTAATTGTATAGGCAATGCGTGAAGATATTCAAGAAATGTCAGACATTCGAAAATTATTGGACAATCTATTGCAGTTTAAGGAAACAGCTAGCATGCTTTACGTGGCGGATATTTCATTAGACACTTGCAAGACACGGATGCTGGAGTTTTTACCGCGTATATACGAATTCATTCAACATTATGTAAAAGGTAAATCAAAATATTCCGCATGTTCCCCCTGTCTCTTTCTTAAACGTTAATAACGCCCGCAGATAAAAAGCATCAGGACATAAGTACGAAAAAGGACAATTTCAAAGGAAAAATCACTCGTGTGTGTGACATAGAAGAAAATATTTGGCTTCCCGTGCTTGGCGTGAAAGGCAAAGTGGACGTCACGACGGAAGTTAATCTACACTCGCGGAGAAAAGTTATGCCTCTCGAAATAAAGACTGGTAGGCCCTCGTTTTCTTTGGAACACAGGGGCCAAATTATTTTGTATATCATGATGATGGCTCTCACGGGTCAAGATACAGATACAGGACTGCTGCTGTATCTTCGAGAAAATAGTATGCAAGAAATTAAGGCTGTACACCCTGAGAAAAGAGATTTGATATTGTTGAGAAACACTTTGGCCCATCACTTTTCTCCGAAGTCGGTGGAGAGCTTGACTTCCGAGTCGAATTGGCAAACGTTAGAGTTACCGGAGCCGATCAACCATCACAACGCGTGTTCCAACTGCTCTTACAACACGTTATGCTGCGCGTATTTGAGCAGGGACACGGAAACACGATTATCCGAGTCGCATCCGCTAACGAAACTCGGTAAACAGATTCTTAGCAAAATTACGACTGCTCATATAGACTATGTCTTCAAATGGATCTCGTTGTTACAAGTAGAGGAGAGTGCTCAATCTTCTGATAACACATTGAGATATTTGTGGACATTGAGTCCCGAAAAAAGGTAAAAATTCGACATACAATTCGCGCGTATCGTACGACTAATTGTTCTGCTTTTCAGAGAGTTAAAGAAGCTTTGTATCAGCAGCCTAAAAGTAATAGGAAAAGTCGTTGAATACGATTCGAAGTATCAACACACGCTCGTTCGTGCAAATCGCAGTGAAAATTATTCTAACGTTAATATTCCACACTTGGAATTCCACGAGAACGAATACATTTTAGTGAGCACGAATGAAAGGATAAACATATCCGCAGGATTTATAGCCAACATAAAGGAGGATTCTGTAATTGTTTTATTAGATAGGTACAGAAGCAATGCGACTGTAGACTAGATTTCTTTTTCTTTAATATACGAAGATCGATTATATGGTTTCAGGGATATCACTAAATATAATGTCGATGGACTCGTGCACATAGATAAATATTCATCGTCCAATCTAATTTCTTATAATCTCGCCAGCGTAGGTGGATTGATGGGTGACAATGAAATTTGCGAGAAATTACGAGACATTGTGGTGGACAAGTTAGTACACATATAGTTGTTTTTCCTAGAAAAAAGAAAAAGAACTATTTCTTATTGTTATTATCTTGACGCTTTGATCAGGAAACCGGCAACATTCGCATCAGGATTACCGCGTTCTGTAATTGGTAAAAGCGCTCGCATGGTTCAGGGATTGAACGAGAATCAACAGAGAGCGGTTCTGAAGGCAATGGCTGCCAACGACTACGTCTTGATCAAAGGAATGCCTGGCACGGGCAAAACGCAAACGCTGGTGGCTTTGATACAACTATTATACGAAACAGGACACTCCGTTTTAATCACGGCGCACACGAACAGCGCTGTCGACAATGTCCTATTGAGACTGATGGACAAGAACATTGACTTTCTACGATTAGGCTCCTCGTCCATTCACCCATCGTTGAAACATAAAACTGAAACGTACGCGGCTGCCAACTGTTGCTCGCCCGAGAGTTTGGACAAAATGTACTCCAGTAAAGTACGATATCATTTCATAAAGCCGATTTTGTTCGTCGTAAGAAAAAATCATGACCTTGTTTGTTTTAGAATGTTATAGGGGTGACTTGTTACGGTGCTCATCATGCACTTCTTGGTAAACGGACGTTCGACGTGTGTCTCGTAGATGAAAGTTCTCAAGCATTGCAACCGATCGTGCTGAGACCTCTGTATAGTGCACGTAAATTCGTTCTTGTAGGAGACCCCGATCAACTTCCGCCTCTCATCAAAAGTAGTGTGGCTAGGTACGGTATCATATTGACGATGAGTTTCATTCGAGAATACAGTAAATCCTCGATAAACATTTGTGGCGTTGCTTCCGTAGAAAATTGGGCGCAGACGAGTCCCTGTTTGCTCGACTGGACAGTACCAATAATACCGTGAACTTAACGAAACAGTACAGAATGAATAAAAATATTATGCGCTTAGCGAACAAGTTAACGTACAACGACATGCTAGAAGCTGGAAGTGCATCAATTGAAAATGCTGTGTTGAGAGCCGCACACGCCGACGTAAGTTCCATCGTACATGTGCTCGTAGCGTCTTACGTGTTACAGTCTAGAGAAACGTTTCTGTGTTTTAGAATCTATCGAAACGCGAAAAATGGATGCAAAAGGCACTCTCGCAAGATATAAACGAGTCAGTAATTATTTTAAACACGGGTTGTACATCCGCACTAGTTAGCGAGAAATATTCGAAAGTCGATAAAAAAATAAGTAATATTTGGGAAGCCGCCATAATCTTTAAACTGTTAAAGACATTACTAGAGGTAAAACTTATTTACATACGATACATCATCGTTACGTTTATGAAGTTTGTATTTTGAACACTGGTTTGCTCGTAGATGGGATTAAAAGCCCAGGATGTAGGAATTATTGCGCCGTACAAGGCGCAGGTTAATTTATTGAAAGAAATTGTTCAGAAAGATGTCGAAGTGAACACTGTAGATCAGTATCAAGGACGTGACAAAGATGTTATAATATATTCCTGTTCGAAAAGCGTAACAGATAACAGTAATATAAATGAGGTACTTCAATTAAAATTGTATCTGCGCGAATATATCTGAATTACGAAAATAATTTTTTATTTTTCTTGAGTGTAGGATATGGAGATACTTGGAGATCATAGAAGATTAACTGTAGCCGTAACGAGAGCGAAGCATAAACTGATCGTCGTCGGGGATAAATACACTCTATCGAATTACTCGGCATTCAAGAAACTGTTTAGCTTGGTCGAGACAGAAAATATAGTAGATTTATGCGATGGACAGAATGATTTTTCATGGGAAAGCTTGGTTTCCCAACTGTAATAATATTATTATAGTTTTCGCATAGTCTTTTCACTGTGCTGTATGGATTGGAATGTTACACAACTTTATTACACATTTTATACAATATTTAAGCTTTCTGTACAGATAAAAATATAACTATTTACTTTTTTATAAAACGAAAAGTCTTGTGACTTCATATTTCTTATACATTACAGATTATACAGATTGACCACTTCAGAAAATTTTAATTCTCTTATCTGAATATGAGACAACTTTTGAATAATTGTTATTCTTTGATGCAAATTAGTCCAGACGTGTACTGCAGAGAATGATAAGATAACAGTTTCGATTATTTTAAAGTTCAATAATTTAATGACCAAAAGAAATTTATTTGAAATAAAGAGATAGCACGATAGCAGTGTTTGATCATTTTTCTCTTTCACGTATACAATATTTAGGTAGGAGTACTTACCTAAATAAATACTTGAGCGGTTTCGAGTGGTTCAGATAAAAGCGCGTGAAAAATTTAAATTAATTAGTGCATGATCGATAAAGACTACTCGAACTGTGACTTCGACTCTTTATCTATTCGTTGATCAACGTTGCTCCTATCTACAATCTACAATTGATTTCGGTAAACATTACTGTGATTTGTTAATTATCATCAACATGAACTTGGCGGTGACAGAAATTAATATGATCGCTTCCCGCGTAATTTAGTACCAGTATCTGTGGTACTGTCTTTTGTTTAGCGCTGGACGGCACTGTCGCAACATACATTTCCTAAATTTTTTAATGATAATTTAATATTAAAAAATCATGAGGCTCCTGAAATTTTTCCCGTCCCGGCCTATGTGCACAGGAAACGTTTTTCGAAATAGGTACCTAACCTACCAGTTTCTTATTTTTAGTAAATAGTATTTACGTCGTAATTGTACGACGTACATAATATTTTAGTAAATAGTATTTACGTCGTAATAATTTATCCTACGATTCGTTGTTTTAGATTAACCGAGGAACAATTAGGCAATTCTACAAGAATTCAGAGATCAACCATTGATTTTGCAGAAATAGAGCATCTTGCAAAATTCAGCAACAAATGGTGGGATGCGAATGGCGAGATGCGTCCTCTGCACACATTGAACCCTCTTAGAGTACAGTTTGTTAGGGATGGTTTAGCTAATACAGGCACAAAAGTCGACACTCATTATTTACCCTTAGAAGGGACTAAAATCTTAGATGTTGGGTGTGGCGGAGGGTTGCTATCGGAACCGTTAGCTAGAATAGGAGCAGACGTAACTGGAATTGACGCGTCTTCACAGTTGATAGCAATTGCTAAACAGCACGCGACGTTAGATGCAAATTTAAATGGAAAATTGAATTACATACAGACCACTATAGAGGATTTTTCTATGGAAAATAAAGGGAACTATGACGCTGTAGTTGCCTCCGAAGTGCTAGAGCATGTAAACGATAAAGAACTGTTCTTGAAGGTATTTTATTCTTCTATATTAATAGACAACACACTAATGTTTCATTCGAGCATATACTCAATTTCCATAGTGCTGCGTAAATACATTAATGCCTGGAGGTTCAATATTTCTCACAACAATAAACAAAAGCTTACCGGGTTGGCTCGGAGGTATCATAGCTGCCGAATACGTGTTGAAAGTTGTACCAACTGGGACTCACGATTGGGACAAATTTATTACTCCGACTGAGATTCAACGTTTACTGGAGACATGTATAATAATTATATCTAATAACTAGACTACGGATCTTTATGCAAAATAAAAAATGTTTGCATTGATTGCAAAACAGAGGAGCAAATTAAAAATTTCTTTCTTCTTTTAATTATCTGATTAAGCTGAAATCAATACACTGATGACTTTAAATCTTTCTAATATGTCCACTGCTTTAAATTGTGCTTAACCCATTTTTGTGATAAATGCATAAAATCCGCAGTCTACTAATAACTATTTCTACTCGTGTTGACAATTGCTGAGCATTATGATTTTTATAGATGGTTGCAAAACCAAGTTAATTCATGGGATGTTTTACAATCCTTTGAAAAACGAATGGTTTTGGACGTCGTCTACAGCGATAAACTATGCGGTTCACGCGGTGAAAAAACGAGAATAGTAGCAAGGCATGTATTTTTTATATTAGTTATAATGTCTCTGTGAACCGAGTCTATTTGATAATATTGTACAAGGCTGTGATCGCAAATACAAATTACAAATAAGAGAATTTTGATTGCAGTTCATAACTTTTTTTATTAGATAAGAGATACAGTAGCAATAAAAGCAGCAGATAATAAAGTTAGCGTTAACGTATGTTGAGTAATTTTTTTCTTTTATTTCTCTTGAAATACATTATATACAAAAGAATATATAAAATGAAAAGAATGGTTTATTGTGTTGTTCCTTATAAATTGTTTCTATGTTACAGAAAATCATTTTACGCTCTTTACAATTATGTATATGTTTTCCGCTTAGCTAGCGCTATTATCGAGGAGTTCACTATGCTCGTAAAAAAACAAACAATTACAAGTTGATCAAATATACAAAAAAAAATTGCTAGACGCGAAGAAACGGAAGTATCGCGGAAACAGTATACAATGTATAAGCAATTCCAAGTATATTATATCTATTTAGCTTCAGCGAAACCAATGCGGTTGTTGCCCATATCGAATTCGGTGTAGTAACGGCCGATGAATACATCTCCTAAGATCCATAGTGGACCATTTGGTGGGGGAATGTCCATTCCCATGAATCCACTCAGACAGACTGTCTTTCCAAGTTGCGTGACCTTTTGAAAACAAGAACAAATAATTCAATTTCATTTTTTCCGTCAAAAAAATGGTTTACATCGATCTATTATTATGTTTATAACGCGTTTGACATTTTACCTTCAAGACATAGTCTTCTCCTTTCAATGCGAACTCATGACCGCCAAATGTGAACGTAATCGTTGGCAAGCTGGGGATTAAGTTACACTCGATCTGCGGAAATTAAAAAATAATCGTGTAACTTCTTAGGACAGACGACAATGTTCTACATAAAATTTTCTATTTACCATGGCTTCTCCAGCTACGATCGATACTGCTCCAATTCTCTTATTGAGAGCACTAACTTCATCGACAGGCCCGGCAATCAGAGAGGTGCCCGTATCGGCAATAGCTTCGCATCCTCCTTTACAAATGGTAACATCGTTGCCGACTTGAATTCTGTGATTAAAATTTTCAATTACAAGATAATACTTCTACGATTTTGATAAAGTAAAGTATCGTGAACAACATACTTGTCCATCTTGAATTGCCAGTAACCCTTACGGTCTACAGGAACATAGATAAGGTCACCCACGTAATGGTTTGGATCTGAACCACCCAAGAGCATCTCTCCACCCGTAGGTGCGTTAGGGTCTCTGAACGGACAAATTCGTAAATGTGTAATTTGATTAATTTTTGTATGTAGACATGTGAGTCGATCAATTGTTTTCTTAGAAAGAAAACTTCAAGAGAAACATATACATACCTGTTCAAATAGAAACTGAAAACAGGCTGAGGTACCAATGATTGTTTAACCATGTTATAGAAGACTGGTGTTACACCGTCCACAGAAATGGTAGAGTATGCCATTCCCATAATACCATCGAACTTGGCAGCCACGAAAGCTAAACCTGGTTCTTTCACTGCCTCTGCGAATGTTTGATCCTTAATCTTCATTCCAGCAATCTGAAATGAATAATATTTATGTCAAACACGAACTAGTGTATGGAATAGACATATCGTAGGATTAGAAAGTTAAAAAAGATATCCGTTATCTTACGTCTACAACATCGGTGGACAAATAACCAGAAAGGCTACCAGAACCATAATGAATATCAAACGCAGTGCCATTTTTCTTGTAAGTGGACGACTTTGTGCTATCGTATTTGTGATGCAATTCTGAAAATAGAAAAGATAAGAGACATTATAATACCTGTTATAATAATCAAATGTATTGTTCGTTGTAATGTGGTAATAACACATATGATAAAATCACGAGCAGCGAAACAATAGATGATTGTTTTCGGTGAATTAGATTGTGCAATAACAGAATCAGTACATCCGTACACATGTAAGTGTATACACACAATCTTGGTAGATACTCATGAGTACGTGGAAACAATTAAAGTTATCGCCTTGTAAACTATCAATAATGACGTATCATCCAGGCAAAGGTCATCGATTTTTTAAATTAAAAAATCAGACATCGCAAACAAACATCTGTATCTTACAACTTGAAAGCATCGTTTGTTGACCCTTCCAGATGCTTTCTCTTTTATTGCGAAAATATAATTTTGAAATATACTTACTACAAGCAATGTTGATCAAGCTACACTTTTTGGAGGGCACCCAAAGATTCGACGAGCCCGTATCGAAAACAACTTTGAAGTCCTGTTTTGGGGTACCGATACTAATGACTCCATAATATTGAGCATCAAGGTAGTTGGAAAGAGGCTCCGGTACAGGGGTAGAACTTTGTAGGAGACGTACTTGCGCTAGCTCTGTATCATATTCTTTCAACTGACTCCGAACAGTTTCCATTTTATGCAGTGGAATCCTTGAAGAGAAATAAACAATATGCGATACATCCGTAATAATTGGGACCGTGTATTGACGATAGAAAAAATGCCAAAAGTATAGCGAACGGTCATTTCCTTTGTTTGAGTGTTACTGTACTTACCTGACAAAATCTGCATTAGCTAGCGCTGACACAGCGCACAGGCAAGCAAGAAGACGGAACATTTTTAACGTATTTAGAAATTCCCTTCGAAGTGTGAAACTTTAGTACATTCTAAACAAAGACAATTCTCTTAAAATTAACTCTTATTTCGGAGAATTACTTTTCTACGCCTTCCAATTACTGACGAATTCGCCGAAATCTCGCTATTATATATTAACCCTCCCTATATCTTTGAGATTCATCGCGCACGCGCGATGCTCAGTGACGAGATATTGGCCAGGATATTGTCCTCGCGCATGCGCGACGACAGTAAAGACAAATTCTGGAAAAATAGGGTACCTTGATCGCCCTGCAAAGTTTAAAGAAATTCTTAGGATTTGATTGTGAGAAATGAACGTATAACATGTGTATATATCTGTATATACATATGAAATATTACAATCTAATATATGATATATAAATACATAATAATTGTACAGATTGTTCCGGTACTTTCCTGCAGAGAGGATATCCTCTCTGTTTTCTGCCAATATCACTGTTCCACACCTTTTAATTTTTATGAAAAAGATAGAGTCAGAGAGAAAAGTTCTTCTCTAGTGGAATGCTATTAAGAATAAACAAAGTTTGTATCATAAAAAATAACTGGAACATCGAGATGATTTTAGTACTTCCGTTGAATCTTTTTGGAGCGTATGTACGGCACTGTTGGTCAATCGTCTGATAAAATATGTATGCGTCATGCGTGAACACACACACAGAGTTATAAATGCGTGAATTCTTCGATCGGTAAGTCAGCACAGAAATGTCATAGTGGTGCTATCTCGTGAAGAAACGATGATTTAATTGAAACGTCTGCGATATCGGTAAAATCGAATGAACCATCGAGCAAATTACATTTTTAAAAAATATAATTAAAACTACCGTATTATTTCGAGGAGAATCGAAATAATAGATGAAACGATACATACGCATCGAATAAGTATATTTAGGTTTTCTTTAACGGGTTGGGTGTCACGAACAGCAATTCCATTCGCTCACAAAATTATTCATTGACATTGCCATTGCAAATATTGACTCTGAGATTGGCCTAATTTACATTCATACTTCCACATAAATTGCATTTTTGCGTGTCACGTAGTATTTTCGATTCTTAGCATTGTTTCGACCTTAATCAATCCCTTGACAGAGGACACAAATTTTCATAATAATAATATTGTAAAATGTTGCGTCTATACAGTTTCGTCCATGTTATTGCGTAATCATTTATATAATTGTATCGTTAAAAGATTGTAATAAATGAAATTGTAGGGATGCATTTATATCTGAAAAGGAGATTCCTTTTGATACAATTAATATGCAATAGAAATCTGATCCGTAAACCAACAAGTTATCTCGAATAAGGTAATCGAGCGACTCGTTTTGAGATTATTATTTAAAAGGAAACGATTAGGCTTCGTTAAGATACGGCACGGTCGTTAAAAAGTCTATTTATAGGGTAACGAAGTCAAGCGATTCGAAATTCTAATAAAGCATCGCAGAAGAAACGTAGGCGGAACTGTTTGAAAACGTTCCTTATCGATTTCTCGAAATTCATGTTTACGCGGGTTGCTAGCACCGGGGCATGCTGGGTTGATAGAAGACCGTGATAGAAGACCCTAATCGCGGGCCAATCACAGGCCGGGGATCGCAGCACGAGCCACTTCAGTCTTGAACTCGATCGAGCAATAGTCGGGCTGCCGGTTCGAGCAAACGAAATTCTCAGTGTTGAAAAATCAAGTTCACGTCGAATAATAAACAGAAGGAGCACCCGTGACCGTCCGTGGTCGAACAGAGCTGTCGTTTTCGCTGTGTGTCCGTTGGTGAGAGTGTCAATCCAGGTATGTCCAGTTGTTATTTCATTCGAAACGGTATTTCTCTTTCCCTTGTCGACCGGGCAAACAGGCAGCTTAGAGTCTTGTCAAGCTCGCCTTTCGACACGGGATTTTCTTAGCGGAAGCTGTGCTTCAGAGTTCGCGGATCTATCTCTCGATCCTTTGCACGATATCACGATGATCGCGTGCAGCCCGATTATTATTCTTATCGTCGCCCCGTATCGACAAAACATTATCCTCCCGCGTTTCGCCTCCGCTGCCGTTCAACCGATCCCCCATCGAAATATCGCGCTCGTTCATTAACCTGAACTCTGATTTATGCTTTCCCGTGTATTCGCCAATCGTCATGCCGGCACATGACGTTTACGCTACTGTCAGAATCGCCCGTGTTCCTCTGTCCAGGTTCAAAATCTGTTCTCTCTCTTTTTCTATCTTTTTTTCTTTTTCTCTATCTCTCTTTCTCATCCCCCCTTCTTTGTTGCTCTCTCCTGTCTCTCCTGCCAACAGTATTCCTGTTGCTAAAATCTGTTTCTCGAGAGAAGAAGTTTAACAGCTGTAATAGATGTTCATCGTACACATATGATCCATGTATTACGTGCCCGAAGTAGGATGAACTCTTCTCTGGAAAAAACTTTTCGTTGTGTAAAGTTCTCGTGCTTCCAACTATCCCAGAGCAATATTAAAGACTTGTTTGGTCTGCCGAGCACAGCTGATTACGAGTAGACAGACTCTGAGAAAAGCTGGAGAAAGAAGGATAGCTCAAGGAACATTTTAACTGTCCGCACTTAAAAAAGTACAGCGTATCTCTTGCAAAGAATCTGGTATTTTGTCTATAAGTAGAGAGTCTAAATCTCGATGGATACGTGTAGAAATTCAGCCAGCTCTGCTTGGTAACCGAACATCAGGAATTCTGAAAGTATTTGTCTGTTCTTCTGTGACTTCTAGAACCGCTAAAATGTCTGACCGAAAGGCTGTGATCAAGAATGCCGACATGTCAGAGGAGATGCAGCAGGATGCAGTTGATTGTGCGACCCAAGCGCTCGAGAAATATAATATCGAAAAGGTACGTTGCCAACTCCCATCTATTAGAGCTGTGGAGGTATACGATTGACGAACCCATGACCCTTTCATATACGTAGAAATAACGTTACGTACGAAATAATAATGCTAGAACAATCGTAACATAGAATACTATTTGTTTGCAGGACATCGCAGCCTTTATCAAAAAAGAATTCGATAAAAAGTACAACCCAACGTGGCACTGCATCGTAGGACGTAACTTTGGCAGCTACGTGACGCACGAAACAAGACATTTTATCTATTTCTACCTGGGTCAGGTAGCCATCCTCCTCTTCAAAAGCGGATAAACTCAATTCTTATTCTATGTTCTACCATCCTTTCTTCCTCCCTTCACACACGCTACATGGAATACCTTAAAATCACGTCGCCGTCTGTAAGAGAAATTACATTTTGTATACAATGGAAATTTGTTTTACAAGCGAAACTGCCGCTCCCAGTAAAAGAGTAAAAGTATATTATATACACACACTAACACTCATTGGTACTATTGTCTTGCTGTTTTACTTATCACGGGAGATAAGACAATGACGAAAAATTGTGTAGAGAAATACAAAGAGAGACAGGAGAGGTAATTAGCCGAACGTAAATGAAGGGGTAAAAAAAACCAATTTGACATACGATCTTACGTGCTAAGATTTATCATGTATGTCAGAAAGTTTGTTGTGTTCTTGTTTTATATTAGGTATATATATATAGAAATGATGCGAGGTTGAGTTCAATACTGGCGATTATGGAAAATTTTAATAAATTTTTAGTGTTCACACACTATGAAATGTACATCCGAGTATGCGTAACATGTTTTATACAAATTATATGTATGGTTTTTATTGTTTTATGATGCTTGGAAGAACAGAGGGAAAAAAGCAAAGAGATAAAACGAACTGTGTGTACCCGATAGTCGTCAATAATGAATGTGAGCCGCGCCCGATGGATTGCCTACAATTCGTTATTTAAACGTAAATTTGTATAAATTATCCTTTTGTTCTGTGATGCTGTACACAAGAAATTTGTTAACTCTGTCTCGAATTCATGATATATTTCCGACACAACTCGCTCGCGAATTTAAAGAAGACCGGAGAGCTGAGGGGATGTTTAATTAATTATTGTATACAGCGCGTCGTGTTACTCCGCATTCGAGCATAATAACTCTATTTAAATGAATATAAATGCCTGTACACGATGCCGCATAATATCGATAATCGAGTCATAGTCATAGTTTTGCAGTTTTTTACATTACGCACAGAACCTTTGCAAAAATGTATTACACCTTAAGGCGATATACACATAGAAAGAAATTTCTTTTAAATTTTTATTTCAGTCTTCTCTTTTTTTGTCTTTTTTTTATTTCGTTTCTTTCGAAAATATTGGAAAATTTTGAAGAATTTCTATGTATTCGAGCCGACCACTTGAATTTCTCTATCCTTTATGTAACATCTAATACTCAATACCTACGGTACTTATATATATATATGATAAACATAGATTATACATATATATTATACTATTTATATATAGTGCATTCTTCAAATGATTTTTTTTCATGCAGTATTTGATTATCACAACGTTGCTGTATTGTTCAAATTTTAGACTGATTATTAAACATCACAAAATATATATATGACTTGCATGGTTCTTTTATGTAAGATTTCACAAGCCATTTGTATAACACAGATATTCTAAGAGTTAACAAAGAAAGAAAAAGAATAATAAGCTGGGAAATGAGGTTCGCTGATCACGCGTGAAGTATGTATACCTAGAACAGCAGAACAGAGGGAAAAAGGAGAACAACGCGTGAACCTTGTGTTAAACGGGATATTCAAAAAGTCATGCTCGAGCCGATTCTCCAGCAACATATTTTCAGTCGACGGTAACTTCGGTGTACTCTCTCTCTTTCATCTGTTAACGCACATAAGCGAGTAGAGAAATGTTGTTCTAGAGGCATCTATTATTATATATATATATAACAAAAACAAACAAAAAAAAAGTACGATAAAAGAGAAGAAAAAGTAAATGGGAAAACTGATACTGTTTAGAGTCGAGGTTTGTTAAATAATAAAATTAAGATTCAGTATAGTATTACAAGATAAACTATGCTCAGAAAGTCGACACACCGCTGATATGAATATACATATATAATATATATATATATATAGAAATTCCCGCAAGATTTAAATACATACATTTAAATATCACTGTGTTATATTGTATCGAGGAGAGCCGGTTCATCTCGAACGAATCTCAATTTTCATATCGAAATTGCGTATTGAAATATGTGATGATGATAATGATGATTACGATGATGGTGGTGATGGTGATGATGATGATGATGATGATGATGATGATGATGATGATGATGACGATGACGACGATATATGATATGTGATGACGATATATAAAAAACGAAGAGAAAAAGAACAACACAATTTTCATGTGTGGAATAAAAACTTTCATGTTCGAGCATACATGGAGACTTGCAGTTTTATAAACGATTAAATCGTACGTTAAGTTTGAAGGAAAATAAAGAAGTACGAATGGGCTACCGTATTGATTGTCTTAACTAATAGTTTCTTTTAAATAAAACGAATATGATTATTTCTGAATCGAATTAATAAGTTTATTTGTGGGAGACCAACAGTAGTTTTTAAGAGGCGACAAGTTCGAGTCACAGCAAAATTTCGTTTATCCATTCACTGGAAAGGTGAAAAGAAGGAAAGAACGATCTGAACTTTCGACTCCGTAAACGGCTATTTAATGATTGTGCAATAGAGAAAAATTTAATGTACGATTTCGACGATATCCCCACCGTTTTTAGCAGTATACGGCCGATAAACGTCGGCCGCTCTTTTTTTTCGCACGATTAATTATTCTGCGGTTGCATCGCAAATTAGTCGAGTACAAATTGCTCGGCTCCGGCAATCGATACCGATACGGTGCACGCGAGCTGCATCAAACAGTTACGCGTAGTTGAAAATTAAATGACCTTTCAGGAGTCTCGCTCTCTCCTGCACCGTGCTGTAACTTAATTAGCGCACTAATTTTCCCTGAAAGGTCATCGTGTGCAAACTCCAAATACTCCTGCCGCGTGATACGTGCGGCGCACACCGGGGGCTGCATTGTGTGCACGCGTCAGATTTTAAAGAGGCCGACCGAGACACGACGTGCTGTCGTTGTCAGGACGACGTATTATGGCAACAAACGCTAGATTACTTCCATTTCTAGCCGAGTTATCGTAGCCCGACGAGAAAGTCTAGCGCACCGCCGACTCTTGCAATCATGAAGGAAAACATGAAGTTCATTGTGTCGGAGGTGAACAAGTTGCTCGACCGGAATTATAATATTATTTACTTTAATTCCCTGAGCCCCGAAGAGCTGTTGCAAGTAAGCGTGTCCCAGTTTCGAAAATGTAAACTGTTTTCTCTGATTCGCGAACCGTCCACTCATCCGCTGTTCTTTCCAGGTATTGAGAGAGGTGTTGATCAAGATACAAGATCAGAATGCCCCGAACGTTGATCCTAGAATGGAGACCCCCGAGGATATCGCTATTTACATTTTAAACGTGTTGCGCGTGTTTAATTACCAGCCGCAGACGGATCCGGTTAGCTTTAGGTATAGACCCATATTTATTCGAAATCACACGGGGCCGGTTCCGGTTTGAAAAACCGCGGCGCTGGTTCAAATCGATTCTAATTTCTGTTCACTTTCGTTTGTTAGGCAAGGCCTGATTCGAGGTGATCCTGAAACGATTCATCCTATCCTGACCTGGCTTCTATCTCACGTGGACGTTGCTCGAAAAAGAGCCTATTTGTCTCGTTTTCTAGTGAAGGTATACATATACATATATTTTATTTAACAGTCGTTCCTTCATCTGTGCCTTTTATCAATTTGACACTGTTTTCCCGATACTTCGGTGACTCTTATTTTCTTTTAATGCGACACACATAAACGAACAACCTAAGATGTGAATGTTGACTCGTCAATTTGACGCCGAGAGACAGATTCAGTTCGTGAAATGAGGGACGGATGAGGGTTAAACTGATTCGCACCGAGTAATTCAATTATTACTAATTAGGTAGATGTTCCCGCCGAGTATTTGAGCGATCCTGAGGTCGCCGCTTTGCACGAACAGTACGCGGCGTTGATCGATCGATTTAAAGCGGTCCACAAGGAGAGAGAGATAGGAAAACGGGTAAAACGAAAAAGAAATGTATCGCGGCCGTCGTCTCGCGATCCTTGCTAGTTTGTTAATCGTTCGTTGTTGTTGAATGTAGAACTTCGAGAATGCCAGCGAGCTCACCGCGGACCTCAAAACGATGGAGAAAGAGAAAGAAGTAAGGAAAGAGAAAACGTACCTCTCGTTGCTCGTCGAACTAATCCCGTGATTAATTTGATTAGGCGGTCACCATACGCATCGAGAAAATGAAAGCGAAAGCGGAAGCGGGAATTCATTTGTTGGATGCGGCTAGATCGTTGCGCGTCGAAAGGGACAAGGAACGGGATCTAGCGTTGCAGGAAGAGCAGGAGAAGGAAATTACGTCTAGATTACAGGTAGAAGCGTCTATGATCTATAAATCGAACGTGAAATCGTGTTCTTTGACAAATTTTGAATACATCTCGGTGCTGACGTTTTAGACTGCTATCCAAAGATTAGAGCGAGAGCTGGAAACGCTGAGAAAGGACGAGAACGACGTTACCGCGCAGACATTGTTGCAACAGCTGTCCGAAATGGTGACCGTGCAATCGATGGTCGCCAACGAGAAGCTACCGGCCGAGTTGAACGCGAAGAGGAACCGCATGAAAGCGTTGACAACCGTGAAACAACACTCGTATCTGGGTCCGGATCAGATCACCGGGATGCGAAATAAATTGGACGCGATGGGCAAGGAGATTCAAGAGCTTGTGGAGAGCAAGGTAAACTACGAAGACGCGTTGATCCCGTCCTCCGAATAAAATGACAACACGGAATTTGTTTAGATCTCGAAGAGCAATATCGATAAAATGGAGCCTTTCCGACAACAAGCGGCCGCCGTTGCGAACATCAAGAGAAACGTTCTAGAACGATTGGAGAAAACAGACAATTCTTTGCAAGAGCTGCAACAGAAGCTGGAAGAGAAGCGGGAATTGTCCAGGATGATGATAGAAGACATCGCGCCGAAAGGAGAGGAGTTGAAACAGTATATTAACCGATTGAAAACCAGGAGTACTCTCTATAAGCATTGCAAAGGCGAGCTGGCTTGGCTCAATGCGGAAAACAGCGTGCTTTATCGGACGGCCGCTATTTTGGAGAATCAGGTAGCTCTCGCTCGTAGGGAATTCTTTATGATAACTAGACCGACTGTAACCGTTCGTTGCTCTCCAGCTAGGCCAGTGTAACCAAACGAAAGAGATGCTGGAAACGGTCGAGAAAAGCGCGGTGACCGATTTCACGGAGGAGAATGCGTCCTCGATAAATCATCAGTTGTCGAGGGACATTTCTTCGCGTCGAGCGAAGCTGGCTCCGCTGATAAACGGTATGTTTGCTCGATGCATCGCGATCCATGGGCGCTTAGTGATTTAAATGCGTTTCAGCGGTGCAAAATTTGCGGGAGAAGTCGCGGGAATTTGAGCAGCAACACGATAAGGCGGAGAAGGCTCACAACGACGTCGAATCGAGCATGAACGTTTCGATTAATAGTCTGCAGTCCGAGATAGAGGCGATCAAAACAGAAATAACGGAGGCCATCGAAGAGAGGAACAAGCTGGAGAGACTCGTGGGTCACATAAAGAGAACAGAGGAGAGAATAATGCGCGAAACAGAGGTTGTTCGATTTCATTGGAAATGTTCAAAATTGCTGTTTTATAATATAGAATTGAATGTTTCCTATAGAATCCCAGTAGCTCCGATCCAAGCGAGAAAATAAGAGAGGAATTGAACGCCGTTATTCGGGCCGAGGAAAGCAGAATTAAGAGTTCTGTGTTGGAAAAGGAAGAACTAATGAAAACTAGCGCGGTACAGGAGAACCAAGTTCAAATGTGGAACGATATTGTTTCGTGAGTAGATTCTTATTGTTAGCTGTATTCAAATGTAGAATTCGTTTGGAGATGATATCGCAATTATATTCCTCGTTCTAGGATCTTTAAATGTAAAGTGAAATGCGCGGAGGAAAGCAAACAGTCAAGCGGTATCGTAGTGCGGCGAGGAGGTGCTGAAACCTTGGTTCTACAGTAATGATTATATCGTCTTAGTTTACAAAACGTACGGAGTAGAATTAACAGTGTCGCTTGCACGTTCGACTTAACAAACTTTTAATTATCTATAAAATACAGTCTCAATATACAGATGTAGTTGATCAGTTTAATCATAATTTTAGAATCAGGGTACAGGAGGACGTGTGTGTATATAGATATCGATACGTGTCATCTACAATTATCAACCGTTCCTCGCACGATTTACAGTGTCTTTTCAGTGAATTATACATATAAAAATAGTAGATCAAGAGATAACGTCTAAGTTGTAGTATTTTTGGAAGTTTCTTAGAAACTAATCATTCTATTAATCGAGAGAAAAAGACAGATTCGGATAGCACATACCGTAATCGTATGTTGTTGAGTGTTTTACTTTTCGAATACACACACACACACACACACATACACGCACTGTAAACATATTCGACTATTATGCTATAAATTGTACCCATATACGTGAACGATAGAGCTGAATAAAACGAAGATTCAGACTACGACAGATTGACTTTTAAACCAGGAAACGCGTTCGCGTATCAGTAATCTCAGTTCTATGTTCATTGTCATCTAGCTCGCATTATTGTTGCTGCCGGAGTCATAGCAATTCTTGCGCTTCCAAGACAATTAATTCAATTGAATGATATGTCATTGAAATCTATCACTGCACTATAATAATCTACCGAGTCAATTGCCGAGATTGCTATAGTCTAAGATACAAAATACATTCCTCGTATCAGAACTCTTCGGTTGCCTCGAATGTATATAGAAAAAATATTTTTATTGAAAAAATAATCAGTTTTTGATGTTCTCTGACTGGGAGTTCCGTTTAGTGCATGTTGTCAAAGATAAATGCACCGCTATTGTTTAATACTTATTTGTCAATAAATGCAGTAGTAAAATAAAAGGATCTATACGACCTAAATAAACCGAGAATAGTTATAAAATTGTCTATCTCTCTCTTAGTATTGTTCAACGTGAAAGAACAATGTCGGAACATCTACTATGTTATCGGATGCGTCTCTATTTACATATAATCGACTACCATTCAATTTCACCTATCAATGTATTCCTTCTACTGTACAAAAATGTAATTTGGTTCGTAGTATACACAGTGAGCCAAGACACATAACGCGCGCACGGTGTTCCCGTTGTGTTAACAACGAATAACTATTTCCGAACGATATTTTCCATTGTATGGAACACGTTCTCGTTTAGTCGGTAGAGTCCGCTGAACGAGAGCGACGAATTACCGATAGGAACATCGCGCGGTCCGCGGCGACAATTAACTTGGGGAAAAACGATCCTACGGTCGCTAAACACCTACAGAAGTATTTCTAGTTGTTCACAGCTTTTTAAAGTATCTCGATAATTGTGTCTCAATTGAAGGAGGAAACGAATACCACCCGGTAAAACGATTCGTACATATAAGGTAGAGTGCTATTTATCGTGAAACAGTCACGGGGTAGAAACCTGTTGCCCTCGGGATGGTGGCAGTGTTACAAGTTCAGTGTTTTACAGTCATCGTACAACATCGTTCAACTTTTAACTGATCGTGCATTGTTACCTACTTATCGTACCAGTTCGATATACTACAGTACAGCGATCCGCGTGGTCTTCGTCTCGATGCACGGCTCAAAATAATCAGGGTATTTAATATACAGTATTTTTTACTAAATATGTGTGGCTCGTCCGTTGGAGCTTCTAATTATTTTGAGCAGCACGGGGTTAGGAGGTGGATAATTCAATTAAATATGTACAACCTATAAGAAGATACACGCCTCTCAACCCTTGACCGGCATCGGGTCAACCGGTTCGTCTCTATTGTTGCTAATGTTATTGTTATTTTTAGATCCAACGGCGCTCAGAGCGATTCCCAACTGAGCCGCGTAGTACGTCAGCATGATAGATATCTGGAAAACCAATTAATCAAACACCAACATTGTATCAACGATTTACATAATGCATCTCCGCTGTTACCGTACCTGGGAATAAGGCAACGGGGTGTGGAAGTAGTGGAAACCGAGCAGTGTATCCGATATCAAGAAACATATACTGCCGATGCAACTGCATAATTTAGTCCACGTCCATAACTCCTACCGGGGGAAATCATTTATTGAATACATCGTGTCGGCCGAATGCAAGAAATCGAATGATTCCCGATGTCTTTCTAGGCCAGCACTTTTCGATATCATCATACTGCTTAAATAATATATTAATCGGTTCTCTGTTTCAGATTCCCTTTAACTCGCCGAAAAAGTCGCCCTAAATCGTGATTTCAAAGGCCGGCATTTTCAACATTACTAAATTAGTTTGTATTTAATAAATTCCGAAGAAATAAAGTGTCGTACGAGTGAGTGTCCAATTTGAAGAAATGGATTCCGTTGTTAGAATAGCTTCGAGGCTATCTAAAAATTGCTGTACCATTCTTTAAAATATTGTATAATATAATAAGCTTCTGTAAGATATAAAAAAAATTTTGTCGGTCGCGCATACCCTGTAAAACTGCACTCTTGAGATCGCTCTCCACGCCATGGTGGTGAGTAGCACCGTGTACACCGGAACTCCAATGACCAGGACACCGTTCAGACCCGGCATCAGTGTGTATATAACTGCGAAAGTACAGAGTTCGTTTTTCTTTTCAGGTGTACTTCGTCAGAAGAAGAGGACGCGAGAGAAATAGAGAGAGCCTTACCTATGGAACACATCGCGTACAGAACCGTGCCCAATATTATGTTAAGCGGTATGAAACCGAACGCGCTGATGTACATGATCTGAGCGAGGGCAAACATGCACATCCCACCTATAAAACAACTCGGCCAGACCAGTAACGCATCCCCTATGCAGCTGAATATCAGTCCAGTCAGTATGCGCCTGGAGAACGTGTATCTGAAAGGAGCATACGATTCTTTGCGAGCATCTGTTTCTGTTTGTTGGTCGGTTTTACGCGAGAGAGAAGCGGACACAATGCGATTCGACGAGACGTGTACGAAAGAGAGAGAGAGAGAGACTTCTAGCGAATAATAGTTTAGCGGAGAGAAGCGGCGAAGAGGAAGTCTAGCTTACACTTACATTTTCAGGTGACGCTTTTTTTTCTATCGACACTCTACATCCGAACAAGTTTCACAGATCAATTAACAATTTGATTTCTCTCGTTCATTCTCTGCTGTAGGTTCACCCGGGACACGTGAGGGAAACCAGAGCAACGGCCTGGACAACCATCGTGATCAAGAATTTCGATCGCGTTTCTTTTTCATTTTTCCGAGGGAAAACTTGCTGGTGCCGTAATTACTATTCGAAAATACGTATTCGTCGTTAAATAGCGAAAGAACTCTGAAACGTGTGTGTGCGCGCGTGAGTAACCTATTAGAGCAGCGGTTTCCAACTTGGGAGACGCGGACTATTGCCAGGGGAGGCGCCGACATTTTAAAAAAGTTAATTTTCATACCATAATATCTATTAAACATTTAAGAGGTAGAGAGGGAGGCGCGGAAAAAATTTTTCTTTGGGGAGTTGTAGTAGTAATCGTAATAAAGATTGGAAACCGCTGTATTAGAGAAATAAAAAAAGAAGCGACCTGAAAACAAGCGTGCAAGCAAAATCGTACGTGGAAACGCTGCGGCTGGTCTCCAGCACCTATAGTGGTCTAGGAAATGTAACGCGCAGCCTCGATTAACTCGTTACTTCCGGCTCCGCTAAACGTTTGCTCGTTAGAGGTGTTGCCTGTGAACGGTTGCACCGCGACGCAACGTATTTTGCACATGTAATAAAAGCCGCAGAAGAAGCCATTCGTTCGCAAGTTAATTGATTATCTATAGCGTTAATTGTATGTTGTTATGCCTCTCGTTTGTCCGTCGAGAGAGTCGTGTACCACGAGAGCGGATGAGGATTAATTTGGATGTTTTCAAAGCGAGCACACACTAGAGGGAGATCAGCACATGCGAAAATCGGTTGCACTTACTCCTGCGATAAACTAATTCCGTGAAGGAGAACAAAGACGATAAGACTTATAATTGGCAAACACTTGAAGCATGCCGTGAGTAGGGACGGCTGCTCGGCTAGCAATATAAAATACACGGACACACTTTTAAAGAACGGGACTAGCTTTGGACCAACGCTTTTTAACTGCAACAGACAAAACAGGGACGTTGGAGTCCCGGTTATTGCTCATGATGACTCATAATAAAAAAAGAAAAACACATTAACACGATTTTCTGTTAGTGACACGTTGATGTTAAGGATATGTATATCGATGCGATGTTATCTTTCGGTGAATGTACGAGATCGTTTGTCAATGTTATTTCGAGTTAACAACGTTTTATTTATGCGCATGAATTATGATTCCACGCCGAGGGGGAAAAGAAGTCGTGTAAACAAACACAAGAGATAAGATAGTGGGGACCGTGTATCGTTATAACTTGACAGCACAGGATGCATTATTGCTGCTCAGTTTGTATATCTCTGTAATCGCAATGTTTGTTTGAAGTTGAACTGCATGAATGGGAGGAAGCTTGTAAACACGCAGTTTTCCCATCGAATACAAACAATTACGATCGAGCTGCATCGTGTAATCTGGCTGGCTGTTTATAAATACCATATATGTACCATTGGACCTTGTTCGATTGTACCGATGATAAAAAAACCTCTGAATAATTTACGAGCAACTGCAGGAAACCTCTTTTGACTCTACCGACACCCTTTGTTCTCAACAGGGAAATGTAAAAGGCTATATTTGGCACAATGAAAGAAAGCATGTTCGATTTCAGTTCTCGCGTCAGGAGGACACTGATTTCAGCAGAATTCTGTACAGAAGCATAGTGCTGAACAGCGAATTAAACAATCATTAGAAGATTGCAGCAAATTAGTCAAGGTGGATATTCAATTGGTCGTTGAATTGATTCGAAGTTAATGCGATACAGTGACGTTCGGTAATTTATTGATCCAATAAATCGAGGACTTGTAATTTTTCATAGCGACAGCGGTGGCATCGATGTAGAATTTCTTGTCAACATAAATGTTGCACTGAGGGAATCATCGTTTCCCTTATTTTTTTCTTTTTCGTTGATTCGTTCATTCATGAAAACAAGCAAACGCGTGAAAACAGAATTCGCAATAGTGCCAACGTTAGTTATTTTAATAGTCCAGAGAAACGGAAAGGAAAGCGAGCAATGCTGCGCGGAAAAAACATGATGACAGCCGTCGTTCAAAACAAAGGGAACAGCTGTTCGACAGGAAGTTTGTTTCTGACGTTTGCGTATCTTTTGTTTCTCGAAGCGATGTAAACAAAGGCATGACTTGCCCGATGAACGATCGGACGAGGAAACAAAGAGAACGGAGAGATTGTGCGGCAGAGGTGTCAAGACGAAGGCGAATATTAATGAAAACATATAAATGCATTGGGGGTAATCGAAGAGAATGACGTGAACGGGTCGATCAATGAGAAAAAATGACGCTCACCACTTGCGTAGGCGATGACATTTTCGTTGAGATCGTTTAATATTCCCAGTGAATATAATGTTACGCACTCGCATCCACGATATTTTCCGCTGGACTGTCAATTGCTATACTATACAATTATCACAGCAGGCTGCTGCTCCCCCGACGACTGCATTATTTCTCCCTCGCGTTCGCGAACGACGCTGCATCCTATTGGCCGGCCCGTCGGTAATTACCGACATCGACCAATGAGCGCGAATCTCTTTTGTTTTGACGTCAAGTTTTACACGCTTCTACGTTTATTAACAACGTTTTCAAAATTGCGTGCGATAATTCGACGAACAATCGCCTGAAAGTCGGTCAACCGCGAATAAGAATATTCATTCGTGTATAAGGCTTTCCTTTCAGGAAAACAATCAGAATACATATGCAAATATTCACGGGTACCGTACGAATAACAGGTTTAATTATGTTTTTATTACTCTATTGCGTAATTAGTAATTGAACATGAAGGATAAGCATTTGTATTTGTGATTTTGAATCGAACGAGGGAAATGCGATCTGCAGTTCCGACCGAGTATCAGGGCATACAATGCGATGCGCTATAAAATGTTTCTGTCCCTAGGATTAACAATTCTAAAATAGGATAATAAACAATGATAAACAATATGCTGCACTCTTCTTCGCGGAGGTAAATGTTTTGTATTGAATAGAATAGTTTGAAACAATCGTGCCAGTCAAATGACAATTTGAAAGCGTACCGTTTCGCGCGGACAGTTATCGCTTTGCGCGCGAAATCGTTTTCAAACATTTCATCCACACGGATTTTCTATTTCAGCGGAGAAACGACCGATATTACCACGATAAAAGTGTTTGCTTGAATTTCGTGCAAGCTTTGACCATCGGATAGGTATCAATTTTTAACCGGTTGCTATAAATATGTTTCTCGAACGTTGTTTCTTCGCAGTAAGAACGTGATTTTGACTGGAGTTCAAACAGGCGGAGAAAACGTGTGCAATTTGTAAGAGGAATTTTTGTGACTCGGCATAATGTTGTTACAGAAATATAAATGCGTAACAAACAGCAGATTCAAATTGCTCGCTCGTAATTTCGGGGTTTTTCAGGTAATTATGATACGTACAAAAATACAACGAACCTTAACCTATCATATCACGAGCATGTGTCTATTTACAACGTTATAATTATTTCTTTGAAATGATCAGCCGTCTTTTATCCTCGGACATCCTGCGCCTCAAGTAACTGTAGCACAAGTCAGACACAAAACCAGCGGACCTATAAATACCATTGTAATGTTTGTCCCGCAACAGGAGGTAGGTTTGTCATATTTGTAAACAAGCTCTAGTAAATGATATGCTGACAAGTGCAATACTTTTCCAGGCATGGATCATCGAAAGAATGGGAAAATTTCATAAAATCCTGGAGCCAGGATTGAATCTGCTAGTACCGATAATCGATCGGGTCAAGTATGTTCAATGTCTGAAAGAAATAGCTATAGAAATTCCACAGCAATCCGCGGTGACTTCAGGTATGTGTCGTAAACCATACGTGTGAAAAGGATATTGTGAATTAACTAGAAAATTCTTACTCGTAGATAATGTTACATTAAACATCGATGGAGTATTATATTTAAGAGTAGATGATCCGTACTTGGCGTCGTACGGTGTCGAGGATCCAGAGTTTGCTATAATCCAACTAGCTCAGACAACAATGAGATCGGAATTGGGAAAAATTTCTCTAGACAAGGTATTCATGGAGAGGGAGGGCCTCAACGTTTGTATCGTCGATAGTATTAATAAAGCGAGTAAAGTTTGGGGTATTACCTGCCTTCGATACGAAATACGTGAGTCGAGAGAATATAATGTTGTCATTTTTGTTAAGCACAGCTAGACTACTGGATGGTTTTTTGCTTTAGGTGACATAAGATTGCCGCAACGAGTACAAGAAGCAATGCAGATGCAAGTGGAAGCAGAACGTAAGAAACGAGCTGCGGTTTTGGAGTCGGAAGGTCAAAGGGAAGCAGAAATAAATATCGCGGAAGGAAAACGTTTGGCACAGATTTTAGCGTCAGGTTATTACCGTTTTCGTTTTCGATTAAAAATTAACTTGATTTCGGAATTAAAATTGCTTTGAGTCCAAAGGATTAAGAGTCTATTCATATGAACTGAATTTTACAGAGGCCGCGAAGCAAGAAGAGATAAATAAGGCGGATGGTGCAGCGAAAGCGATGGTCACCGTGGCCGAAGCACGTGTAAAAAGTTTAAAGCTAGTAGCTGGTGCTCTGACGGTAACAGATGCGAAGAACGCGGCAGCACTTAGTATAGCTGAGCAGTACGTCAAGGCGTTTAAGCAAATGGCGAAACACAATAATACTCTAATATTACCCAGCAATGTATCCGACGTGTCTTCCTTAGTAGCGCAGGTAAGTTAGGAATGAAAAAAACAAATCATCTGCAAACTACTTTACTGTATTTGACGTTTGCAGGCAATGACGATTTACAAACAAGTTGTTGCTCAGCCAAATTTTAGCGACGATCAGCCGAAATTAACGGACAGCTCTCATGTGAATATCAACGATTCAGATGAAACGTTTGAATATTTCAGTGATAAGGAGGAAGCGGAAAAACATAGAAAGAGTGGAAAACGAAATCCGTAAATCTTATAAAATATTTGTATGCAATGCATTTTATTTTAACTTTACTTGTCTACCTACACTTGTAGCAGTATAAGTATGTTAATACAAAAGGATAATCACGAATGTTTTCGTCGGACACGGGAAGAAGAATAAACGATTAGGAGCCTTTGATAAGGAGATACTTAAATAGCCGAATTTTCGATTGAGCACGTGGTTGTAGTGGAAAAGTTGCATTAAATTAGTATAATTCTCTCATTTCCTTTTTTTTGTATGCACAGCAACTGGTACAGGCACTGGCACGGAGTATGTTTCCTGAGAGATTCGATTGATATAATACAATGCGATCATAGAAAATAAGAAGCAGGTTGTAATTGCAACACGATGCACCAGTCCGGATGCGATTAAACTCATTATCAGCGAGAAGACAACTGTAAAGAGAAAAATACTTTGATTACTTTGCTACTTTGCGTGTACGGACAGATGAGAGAAAACTGTTATATACCTTCGGGGAATAATTTCTGTTGGAAAGATTTTCCAAATATCGTAGCTTCTAAATTTCCTATAGCAGTTAATATACATATAAACAATATGGAGCCAATGTATCCTCCAAGTATGGTGTACAGTTGCGAAGATGCCAGTGAAGATTTGTATATCTGCATCCCGGAGAACACAAGAACCGTCAGAATCGACGATAATGCGAACGATACCCCGCTGTTAACAGCTGAAAAATCAGAAAATTCAAAGAATAAACGTAAACGCCGACGCATACGATCGCTTTATTGTGGTTATGTCACGTGTTATCAAAAATGAGATCTGGTACGTTGTTCCTAGATCTATTTTCTACCGGTTTGATACTAATCGGCATTATTCTGGCTCGTGGAACCGTTTTATTTTATAAACCAGAGGTCGTACGTACACATTTTGACAGAAAAGCTCGTTTATCGTCACCGTGTTTTGAATTGATTCGTGGATCTTTCAATTTCCACGGTGGCAGCCGGTGGCTAGTGTTCGTACCAACATTGGTATGTAATTGCTGCGAATCAAAATGTTCCTTGGTTTCGTGTCGGCATCGATTGGCTGATAGGAAATTAGTTAGAAACGTGTGTTAAGTATACATACACGTTTAAAAACGTACAGGCAATAATAAATTTTTTATTTATAACAGATGAATTTCCAGAAAAATTTCAGAAATTCGTGATTCCGTTCGATCATTGGTAAAATGATACGGTAGATGGAGTAACTGGCAGGAAATATGCATGCGCAGAAATTGGACTGCCATTATCGATTTGGACCTCGTCACGGTGACACCCTCCTCGATCGATTTTTTCAGCGCGAAGTCTCGCTTTCTTCGTATCTCTCTCGAAGTCATTATGTCTACATCATTACGCAACGTGTCTTTGGAACACGTTAAGTTCGCCTTAACGTGCTCGGACATAGAATCTGCGAAGAACGAACATTAGTCGCGTATAGTATTTATGAAGGACGGGCTGCCAGAGAAATAACTTCGAGGACTTTACGATCGATCGTGAACATGAAATTTCACGAATCTTTTGCGAACGCATCTTTGAAAACATCGCGTTCAAGGGTGGCTTTACTATAATTTTAAGGGGCCCTCTTATTCATCAGTATCGCTGGAAAATGTTTCAAATTGCCGGCAAAATTTCTTTCGATCTAAACAATGAGAATAGCATTCGTTTGCAACCGATTTTATCATAAGCGCGATTCGGTATTGTCCAGCAAGGGGTTGAAAATGTTGCGAGATGCCTAAAATTTCGTGGGTCGGAGAGCGCGTGCGCGGTGATCCGTCACTGCTTGTTTTGACTAGCGTGGTATGACGTCAAAGGCAGTAGGCCGTGTTTGCGTACGGAGGACCAGGATTGGCTGTCAGGAGTGTCCGGTCCGGCGAAGGAGTAGGAGGTCCGGGTCGCCATATTGGTTGGTCGAGCGAACCTTCTGTCGTTCGCGGTGAGAGCTGAGAGCTGTCGTCTGCCCAGCTGAGTTGTTAACGCGCGCGTACCAAAGAGAGACAAGGAGAGAGAGAGAAAGGGCGAACGAGAAAGAAAGAGAGAGAGAGAAAGAGTGGGAGAGCCAGATTCTCTCGGCTCGATCGAAACGCGATTTCGAGGGCAGCCACCGGTTCTTACAAAACCGATCTATCAGAAGGGAACCGGATCGGGACGGGACCGGCGCGGCGCGGCGTATCTTTTTTCTCTCTTCACATTGCTGGTCGCGCTCTCGCGTATCGCTGGTTACGGTTTGGTGGTGTGCGCGCCTGTGTGTCTCTCCGTCCGTCTACCGTTGTGTGTGTAACACGTTGTTCGACGCTGTCGTCGAACCCGGAGAACAGCCTCTCTCGGTGCGAACACGCTACTCCGGTCGTCGGATCGGGCGGTGTGCGTAAGCTTGGATAAAAGTTCGAGCGTGACAGCGGCGGCGACGACAGTATGGCGGGACAGACGATAAACGACAGGCTGCTGGCAGCGAGACACAGCATCGCCGGGCAGGGCCTCGCGAAATCTGTCTGCAAGGCTACCACCGAGGAGATGATAGGCCCCAAGAAGAAACATCTTGACTGTAAGTACGCTGTCTTATCCTCTGCGTCTTGTCCCTTGATCTTGGCACGATCGAACGGCCAAGAGAGTGAAAGAGAGAGAAAGAGAGAGAGAGAGAGAGAGAGTGAGAAAGAGAGATAGGGTGAGAGGGAGCGAGAGAGAGAAAGAGAGAGATAGCGAACCGTGTCTTGGATTCGTTTCGAGGCGAATTGATCTCGCTGCGGGGACTATATCGTTCGACTTTTTTCCACGGATAAGTCAAACAAGATTCGGCTGGTGTTCCCAACAAGGTTTACCGATCGAGGAAAGTGAAACTCGGTCCAACGGTGGGACAGGCGGGTTTTTCCTTTCTTCTGAGCTGTGCAAGTAGAAAAAAATTCTAAAGTGCACGAACTTCGCGAGGAGGTGTTGACATTACTGTATTAGTCACGTCTGATGCACGGGAATCACCTTTCATGAATCCCTCCCCCCACCCCAGACCTCCGTGCACGGTTACTTTCCATTTCGAGGCGTACCACGGAGGAAAGTGGCTGGTTTGATGGTTAATCGTGCATTTTCCGTGGGAACTATCCGAGAATCTCCTCTGGTCGTCCGGGAAACGGACGGGGAACGGCTCGGTTACCGACCGGGTCACACTTTGACACATTGATTCGAAAACCGACCCGCCTCGACTCGGCCGTTGTAACCCAACGGGGCCAATGAGAAAAATCAGCATGCGTCATCGAGATTCGACATAGCGAACGGTCGCAAGCCACGGTTTCCCATTTACCGTTTCGCTGACGAACGCTTCCGTTCGCGAATCGTCGAAATCCCGACCGAAAGCCGCTCGGGGAGAACCAGAAAAAGATGTGTCTAATTTTTGCTCGTACACGGGCAGAACTGCACGCGAGAGGTGTTCGTATCGATTCCACGGTTCGTTGCAAAGCACCTGCCGTCACGTTACATGTCCGTCACCGCGATTACGTTAACGTGCGTACGTGGGCGCTGATAACGATCCGCGTGCATTGTAAAACGATCATTTTCTTTCAATATCCAGTGTCGTGCAAACAATTTCGCCGAATCGCGAGAAACCGAGCCGCTGCTGGCCTAACTGCAAGGTTCAAGCAACTGCAGAGTTGCCGAACGACGTTTGTATATCGTGTCCGCAAGGTACGGTTGCATCATCGGTATCGGATTCGCGAATAATTACTGCTCGTCGATACTCGGTTGCGACTCGGTTCGATTCCGTTCGAATCGTATCGTCGTGTTCTTAGTTGAGTAACGGTGAAAGTTTTTGCACGGCGGGATCCCTATTGATAACAAACGTCTCACGCGAAAGTAGTTCCCCCGCGGTACAACCGTCGTGACACCCGCCAAGTCGTCTGCTAACAATGTATAATGTAATCGGTTTACAAACGTTGCCGTTCATGACATAACGTCCCGGGTATCGCCGCGACAGGGAAAAACTGTTTATTCGGAAACCACGAGCATCGAAATCGCTTCGAAATTGTCGTTGGCAGATATCAGGGTTATCGTACATTTGTTCCGGTTAGCATCGTTGTTATGAACGGAACGCTCGGCCGTATTGTCTCGAACACGGCGAGCTACTTTTTTTCCCTATTGTTAGTAAACAGCGTACAATTGATCCTCAGATATAATATACATCGGTCCTCACTCGATCATAAATAATCGTATCGCTCGTAATAATAATTGGCGTACGCGCGCTCTTGATCGAAACAATGGAGATATATCTCTCTCTCTCTCATTCCTGGTATGTATCGGGCGTCGATCGATTTTCGGTAACAGTCGGCGTCGCGAGCATCGCAATTATCGATAGGAGAGAGAACGTCTATTTAAACGTGAAGACCAGGAAACCCCGCACGAGTTCTTCGCGATTATCGATTCCATCGTGGCATGGTTGCATCAAGGTTTATAGGATACTTGCGTAGGTGCTGTGACCTGTATCCGTTCCAATTGAAAAAGTCCACCCCTGTCGAAGAGCGCGACACGTCAGGTCTTTGCACCTTCCAGTCGCCACGAATTGTTTCCAATTGCCCCGTTTGAATCCCGTCGCTCGAAAATCATGACGAATCGACGACGTTCGCGTGCTTCGCCGCCTCTGCCCGAATCTATATCTCCGACCGTACGTGTGTCTAACTAAATTGATTCAATGTAATTTTTACGATATCGTCAAAAATGAATCGTTAGATGGTGCTTGTTACTTCAACATTTATGTGGAATTCGTTCAGTGATAGCATCCTTTTCCTGTAAATATCTCGAAACAAGAAATATGTGACAATCTGTACAATATTTTCCAAATTCGGAACGCCGCCGCGCCCTGCAAATTCGATAAAATCCTATCGCTAAAACGTGTTTATCTTTCGATTTGGCCGCATCTCAACGTTCGCCTCGCTATCTGCGAATCTGTCCGTTCGAAGACTGATACAACGTTAAACCTCCCCAGTTGAATCTTGAAATTCAACAGAACCGCCGTTAGAAGAAAGAATTTTTTCCCGCTAGTCGTAGAATATTTCTCTCGGTGAATATTTACACGTGTGCAAACACGCTCGCGCGTGCGTCTCGTCGTTTCGGCGGGCGAGAGCGCGTTTCCTTTTCAGCGGAACGGAACTTGCGGTCTTTCTTCCGGTCTGCTAATTTAGATAGCGAAATGAATTCCCGTCGATGATGCTTTCGTCATCCTCGGACGCTCCCCTTGCACTCCGAATGAATCACTCCGTTATCTGTCCGGTGTGGTCGATCCTTTTATCAGAATTCGCATCGGCCTGCAATTCGAATGTGTCTAATTGTAAAGTCTGTGTCTACATATTCTGGTTCTTCTCGGGAATCGAGGCTCCGCCATCTGCCGGTTCGACGGAGCCGAGGTGTCGTCTCCGGATCACCGTGACTTCTTGTTTCTCGTGTGCTGCGTCGCGATTGGGTTACCGATAACCGATACGGCGTTCTAGAATTCCTGGTATAGCTGCCGATGAGAAAACGTCCTCCTACTTTTTCTTCGTTTTGTCGGAGGCGGTGTCTCCGCCATGAGAAAGTCCCATTAACAGGTTGCATAAACCGTGACGCAACGCGACGACCGATCAGCCTGAAAGGATCCTGCAATTATTTCCGATTGTGGCAAAACGCTAGCCAGTCTAGCCGCTTTAACGTTTATTTTTAGGCCGAGGACACCGGAGCGTAGAATTTTTAAGCCCAGCCCGTCGTCGTTCGTTTACGTACGGGAAAATGTTTCGTCGTGGAAGTCGCGAGATCTCGAAAGGATCGCGCATCGATCGCGCAATAGACAGGCATCGCGCATCGGCCGCGCTCTCTTTCGCACATGCCCGCTAGCAACGCTACCTGCCTGCTTAGGTGTACTGTTTCTGTCCGAGATTCTGTCTGCGTATCGATCGACCGTACACTTGATTCTCAGACGATGACCTCGCGATCGTTCCGTTTCCTCGTGCTCTTTCTCGCGGAGGCCACGTTGACGAACGACCTCGCCTCTCGAAAATCAGCTCGCGCATTCGGTCCTCTATGAAACTCAGCGTGGTCCACCTTTCCACGTTCCCTTTTCACCGCCGGTCAACTTTGAACTTTAACTCGCGCGCAACGGTACCGATGGCTACCGATGCGCGACGCTGCGATGCTTGAATATAAAATATCGCCCCCGCCCAGGATTATTGATATTTTATTTTTCGTTTATTCATCACTTTTCCCGTGACCCTCGAGCCGCATCTCCTCGATCGGCAGATAGCCTTTCCGACTCGTTCAACGACTCGTTGGTCGATCCATTCATTATCGACCGGCATTTATGTAACGTGGTCTTAGTCATACATATCTTGTTTCGAGATGTTTAAAGGAAAATGATACGAACGCTAAATGAATTTTAATTTAGTTTGAAATAATGTGATGTGAAATGCCGTGTTCTTGTATGCGTCAAATCTTGTAATCGAATTTTAAAAACGAATTTCGCTTCCGCGCGATGACAATAGAAATAGAAAATAAAATATATAAAAAACTGTTTAAGAACCATGCTTATATTAAAATGCACTAAAAAGGAGGAAATAATTTTTTTCCTGGCTCTCCATAAAATACCGAATCCAGTTAAATGATTAATAATATTTATTTTAAGCAGTTAGCTCAAAATTTCTTCTGTTATAAAATTATTGTCGGAATAGATAGAAAAGTTTAATATAAATTTAAATAAAACCATGACATTAGTGAGTGAGAGAGAGAGAGAGAGAGAGAGAGAGAGAGAGAGAGAGAGAGAACA
>CM052315.1:5970090-6005309 GCA_028455605.1 Lasioglossum malachurum
TTTAATACAAGCGTGGTTTTTAAAAAGTTTTTTTCTCAATTTTGACTTGGACCACTTTCATAATCGTTGGCACACGTAAACGCCACCGCCACTGGAAGTACCCACAATTATCCGTTCCGAGATCCGTGCAATTTAATCGCCTATGTAATTGCGAGTCGCGGGTATTGCACGCGGTGCCGGTGAATCACGCCGAAGATTTTTACAATAGACGTGTAGTAGCCTTATCCATTGAATGATGGTGTTGCACCGGCATAGATGAGATGTCCCGATCCTCTCACGCTTTTTATCTCTCGGAGTTGGAACGGCCATCGACTGTCCTTCGGCCTGTTCCATTTTCCGTTTCAAATCTCGTAATCGTCCGACTCGGTAGTTGTGGTTCGAGCATTTCCATATTTTTCGAACGACTGTCGCATGCCAATTATTTCGAATGATTGACAGGCCAGATACCGCCGCGACTCGTAGAGCTCGACTAGAAGAAGCTACTTCCTGGACGAAACTTCATAGTGAATGTAGAGCAACAATCCACGACCCGTCATTAAATAATACATTTTTTAGATAATATACCTAATGTTTCTGTACTTTCAATTTGAAATTCGCGCCTGATAAGTTCGTACCGTAGCGACGGAGCATAAAATGCATTGACCCTTGGACCCTTGGTATAACTATTAATATTTGAACATTACCAATAATTCTGTATCGAACCTGTGGCGCCGAAATCATTAAATTGTTTATTTACTTGTAAAAGTATCGAAACTGTCTGTCACAGTGGCGCACCCGGGATGTAATCTTGGGGGGGGGGGGGCGAGTTGAACCTAGCCCTAGGTTTTGCGTGATGACCTGTGTTTTAGCCAGAATATCTGTCAACGGTATCCAGGGCTATTCCGCGATTTTTAATTTTGGAAGCTAAACATTTTTTTCTTGGGGGAGACTTGGCCCCCTGGCTCCCCCCCAGGGTGCGCCACTGGTCTGTCATAGGTTCGAGTATACTCAGGAGTACTATTTCTGTTTTTCGAAGTACTTATAGAGAGTTCCTGATCCCATCTCTACCAGTGACGTATGGTTCCAGTAGGGTCCAATGGGCTCCGCGCGGACAGGTTCAAATGTATTCCCGCCTCGAGAGCGCGGAGTGGTGGGAGGAAGGCTGTGATTCGTCAGGTTTTGTTCGGTTTCCGATCATCTGGTTCTCGTTAGTGCCATTATCGCCTCACCAAAACACGTTATCGGTGACGCCCCCGGTCAAGCTGGCACTCTGGAGAAACATCTCAGCGTACACACCCCTTCAGCTCCCAGATAAGTCTGATAACGGTGATGTTCGGCCGCATCGTTTTGCACGATGACGGTCACGGCAGGCTCGTGTTCCCAAGCCGTAAGTTTCCCTCGATTTATTCCTTGGATGAATATTCCACAATGTTATCGTCGCGCCGCTATAAACACGTCGTTAATTACCGTCTCATCGTTATCGTTTCTTTATTTATAACGGCGACGATGAAAACAAAGGGGACCAAATCAGCCTGGAGACTCGATCGATTTAGCGAGCCTTGGCTGCAGCCTTGGAAAATCAGTTCCTGTAGAAAAATCCCCGTTCTACAGTCGAATCGGAAAACATTACTGGTTCAAGGTCACCGACGTCGGCTCCATCCCCCTCTCCACTTCTTTCTTTTATTCTTTTCTTCTTATTCTCTGGCCACCGCTTCACTAACACACTCGTTCTCCTCTCTTTTTTTTTCAGTACTTCGCGCGATATCCTTGCAAGGTCACTGCTGCTGCTGCTGCTGCCAAATTATGACAGTCGCAATACATTCAACGTAACGCCATCGGTTTTGTAATGATCCCGTTGCGGCGAAGTCTTCGGACGTTGTTCATTCAGCATTCCACTTTAACGTTATTGTAAATGTTTTTAAAAAACCAAGAAAGTCCGACCGAATTTCATGGAAATGCACATGTGAGTCAGCTGTTTGGGAAACACCCAATTCTTCGCGGCGACTCGTCAGCCTCTTCCGATAAATCTAGCGAACCAACGTTCCCAAGAAAACTTAATCAGTATTCGGAATATATAACAATTCGAAAAACAATTTTTCTTAACAAAAAATCAAGGTCAGTTTTAGTTCATGAACATTCAACGTCCGTTTCTGATCTCAGGATGTTGTAGCTGACGATAACGCAAATCCGACGACCTATTGTGGCCTTGAATCTATAAATAACGCACGGGATAGTTTTTCTCCGGTTTTTCTCTGGATTAGGTGTGCAGGTCTTCGGTTCCACTTGTTACTCCGAATCGATCCGAACCGATGGAAAAAGCGGTCTACGATGGAGTCTCGGTGTTTCGGTTAGACGGTTAGACCAAGGGTTTGCAATCCCGCGGGACTAAGAATTTCGTTTTTCGATCTAATATATTTTAAGTATTTGAATAAAAAATTATTATATCGATACCGAAACTACAATACCTAATTACTAATACTACTAATTTTCCTCCTGTATCAAAATGTTGGCTAAGGCTTCGTTTTTGAATGATGAATGAAGTTAAGGAAGTGAAGTAAAGGTAACCATTGTTTAGAACGAATTATATCAGATGATTGCACCAGTTCGTGCACGATTTGAAAATAAAATTCAACGGTTAAATTTTAAAGATCGGTTAATGATCAGTTAAATTTAAATTAAAAAATGGTTGTTAAATTTTCTACAATTAGAAAACAATGGTGACTGTACGTATAATTGATTAATAAAGTCGTTTTCTTTAAAATTTAACCATTGAATTTTATTTTTTCAAATCGGCCACGAACTTATACAATCATCTAATATATAAACGAACTGTCTGTAAATACATACAGGGTGTTCATTTGAAAACTTTCCAGCCGAATATTTCGAAGGATCTCCTAATCTAGTGCGCGGATAAAATAAAAGTATCCTACGAAAATTGCTGGTCTTTTATACGTACAATAAGATCCCATATTAAAAAATATTGGTTTCCATTTGAAAAAAACAAAGTTGACCTTCAAATGACCTTTGAAAACTAAACCAAATAAAAAACTGATACTGCCCCTCTCTTTCCCCTTCGAAATCCTGGACAAGTGTTTTACACTTTTTCAATATCTTTCATACTTTTCGAGATATTCGGCCGGAAAGTTTTCGAACGAACACCCGGTATAGCTTTAATTAAATTGATACTCGTAGCGGCGCCTCGGACTCACCGTCCGAGTGCTAAGGATTAAGAAATGCGGGACTGGAAAGTGACGCGGTGTCCTGCGGGATTGCGATTCCTAGTTGGGCGTCGCGGATTGGGCCAGGCGAATCAGTTGGGACGTATCCGACAGCCTCTGTTCGCGTTCAGGAGGCGCATTATTAGAAGAGGAAGCGCGACAAGGTCGAGCGTGCCGCTCTCCGGTGTGTTTTGGCACATCGCGGTTGCACGCACGCACGCGATGCACTTTCTTCTCTTTAAATAAACGGTTGCGCCTCTCCCCCTCGGCTACGGTGGAATCACCATCGGCTTTTGTTTTGTTTTTTAGGTTGCACAACCGCGCGCGCGGCGACAAATTGTGCAAGATCGTGAGGACGCCTCTCGCCGGCGAGGCACACGCGCGCGCGGGGAACGAGAAATGAGAATGAGAATGAGATTCCCTGACAGCACTCTAGTAAACAGAGGAGACACGTGGTTCATGATCGTTCTACGCGTTCAGAACCGCGAGACGTACGCGTCGGGCGTGGATATTATTAGAGACCGATTGCGAAATCACTTGGCGATTTTTAGCCCTTCGTTGAGCAGCTCTTCCTCGTTGTCGTCTCTAATCTTGCATCGAAATTTGTTTGATTACTCTGAATGGTTCGTGGTACCGGACAGAGGAACCATTGTGAAAGAAATCCAAACGGCTTGCAATCTCGTAGCTTATATTTCTCCTGGATTATCGTAAAACCTGGTCGGCGCTTGTTCTCCGCTCTGACTCGAGAGCGATTCACGTTCCGGTCGGACAGAATCGGTTGCCGCTTTGCTCTTTCAATTAGCGGTTATTGCGATTTTCTTCATCCCGAGAGGCTGCAGATGATTCCTTGACAGAGCGGCCTGGGAGGGGGCTGTTAGAGACAGCGAGTAATCCGGCGGCGTCGTTTTCTAGCGGGAATAATAGCGGAGTAAGAAGCGCGCGATTGAATTGTTTTGTATCTCAATCGTGAACGGGTTTTATTCATCGGCTTTTCCACTGGGATCAATTCACTTGGTCCGGCGCGTGTCAGTGAGTCTGTATGGACGGATTAATCACTATAATTCCGACTGTTATCGATTCCTCACGGGGAACAATGTGCCGGCGGCAATAATAATGGAAACATGCTCTCTCTGTCTCGTTTCAGATTTACTTCACTGCACGAACGAACCGAACGTGTCGATACCACAGCTGGCGAACCTCTTGATCGAACGGTCGCAACACACAAACTGGACGGTGGTTTTCAAGGCTCTAATCACGGTGCACCATATGCTCTGCTACGGCAATGAGGTAAAGATTGTTCGTCCGATCTGCGATGCAGAAATGGAATCGACGAAGCACTCCTCCGTCGAGCGAGGTCCTCTTGAAGCCGCACGAGTACGAACTCGCTTCGGTGTAGGACAAAAGGCGCAAAAGTATTCAATTAGAAAGAAATGCGACGGCGACGGTACTACCCCGCTACGTTTAATTGGCTTCCCATTCTACGTGCTGCATCCTCCTTTTATATTCCGACCGCTCTGGACCCGGGAACCGTGGCAACTCCTGTTCGGAATTCGTAGAACCCGGAAACTTCCAATTCCAATTTAAAGAGGCCACTGGAAATGTGCTCCGAACGGGGGAAATTGATCTTTCATCGTACACACTCCCCCCCGTGCCTCGCAAGAAGCCCCTCGAGGCGCCACGCACAGTGGATAAACCAAAGAACTTTGTGTAAAAAGCAAAGAACTTTCGATAGAAATGAGATAGACCGATGACTTACCACGTTCGTAGCGTAATCTCTCTATTACATCCCACGTTCGACAATATTTCAGCTTGAATTGAAAACGAAATCATCGCTCTGTCTCGTTTCACACGAATGACCCAATCTGACGGCCTGCTGTCGCGTTCCTTTCGAATTCCTGCCCGGAGACTTCTTGCGAGGCACGGAGAGTAGCATTCTCTGTGTGGCAAGTTTGAAGTCGGCACTCGTAATGGTATGACGAAAGATCAATTTGGTTTGGGGGCATGTTTGACCGTGTTATCCGACTATGCTCTTTGTAGGAAACATCGCGAAAGAGGATAGTCGGTATTGTCGAGGTCTACGGAGTATCCGAACTCGAGCACTCCGGACACCCGAGTAGCAAAAGAGGTCTAGCGCTGCTCTGTTTCGAGGGAGCTCCTTCAGCCCGTGATGAGCCCGTTTACAACACCATTGTGTGGAACTTGTTTCTGTCGGTTCGCGGCTGCTGAATCGCGACGAATCTCGAGCCGGGGTATTATTTACATTGGTACAGAGGTCGTCCAACTCATTTCAGGTTCAGTAATGAGTTGAAGAGGGGAAGTGTCGTCGCCCTTGCTCTCGCGCGAGAGAACGTGCTCCCGGGATCGAAGTCCGGCACCCGCGATGCCCGCCGATTCGAGCACGATCTGCGGGTTCGGGACCCGCGTGTTACGTGTGCGCGCACGCCGCAACCTTACTAATTTGCCAAGAATTCGCGTCGTGATCATGATCGTGAACGTGAACGTTCCGTTTCGAGTACCCCGGGACTCGAGGGCAGTGATTATCGCAGCCAATTCGTCAGTTGGGTCGCGTATATATCGTATTAACGGTGCATTGACCTTTCTGTTGCAGAGGTTTACACAGTACCTGGCATCCAGCAACAGCACGTTTCAGCTCAGTAATTTTCTCGATAAGAGCGGCGTGCAAGGTAACTTGGCTTTGTTTAAAGGACCACACGGACGACCGTTCGGTCGGTTCACTCTCTCTCTCTCTCTGTCGGGTGGTTCAATTAAACGTACGATCATTCTGGTGCGCAGTTTCCGCTGCTCGAAGTCCTAGGGGACACGCATCGTCGCCGGGAGAAATGTGCATACGATAATTGAACCACCCCTGAGAATTATGAGAAATCTGGATCCTCTGTTATCTCCTTCGTTGAATGCTGATGCACGCACGCGAGCACAGTCACCGTAAACTTGTCAATAACATCGAGCCGCGGGATCTAATCCTTCTCTGCGGATCTCCGCATTGATATCTTAACAATCTCTTTTTTCTAGTAATGCATGTCGCTGTTTAATCTCTCCTTAAATAAGAAACTTGACTGTAAAATCTTCCCGGCTAACCCGTTAGCATTCCGCAGCTATCTGTGTCTGGCCTTTGTCTATGATTTACTAACCTGGAACTAATTTTCCCTCTGTATTTGGCAACAGCAGGAGCACGCATCGGTGAGTTTTTCCATTTAGCCGTACTACTCTCCTTTCGCGAACACTTAATAGTCTCTCTCTCCTTAGTCGTACACTAACCATAAGCCTAACAATAAGCGCGCGTCCCTATGGGGTCGGCAAAGCATACGGAAGGGTGTTGGTACTTGATTTCCCATCGGGAAGCGTTAGTCCGCCCTTCGCTAAGAATTTTACCGGGTGTAGAGACACAGTCGCGGTGTATCGAGGACCAACAGCTCGTTCGGGAGATCTCTGGGTTTCTAATTAAATTGACGGCGTTCTTTCTTTCTGATTCACAGGGGAGACCGAGACGATTCTGTTCATCGTAGTTGCGTGACGCACTCTTCCCGTGTTCAGAGACTGGAAGCGTGTCAGGATCGATAGTTTTAATAACGCCCTCGCGCTTCCACCTGTGCTGCAGTCGCACTCGGACGTGTTTGCACCGGCACTAATTCCTCTCGGTCTCCCCCTACACGCGGAACAAATAACGCCGTCACTGGGGCTGATGATCCGGTGAAAGTTATCCAATCGATTGACCGGTCCCGACCAACGATGAATATCAATGTACACCTCCGTGGATACGCCATGCCAATCATCGACGCTTTACCTACCCGGAAGCCTATCCAATGTTATTCTCAATGACCGCGCGATCGCGAGAAGCAGCTTCGAAATTTTCAAGGCATCGTCGGACCCACGAGCATCAGAAATATCAGGGCTACCGGAAAGTAATGTCGTTTTTGCGCAAGTCAACATTTTACATTCGTTCAGTACATGGCTGCAGGTTCAGGAAACTAGTTAGTACGGTTTTGTACAAAAATATTGTTTTTTTAGAGGTTATGCGCGAAATGACCGATTCAAATCCAGAAGAGTTGCACATTCGGCATTGTATGCTATTTGCGAAAAAGACTCGAACAAAATTAAAGAGTTAGGTCGAGAAGTGTTACCACACCCACCTTATTCACCCGACGTCGCACCTTCTGATGATCATTTGTTCAGGACAATGCAGCATTTTTTAAGTGGAAAAAAATTCCGAAATGTAGACGACCTAAAAACTGGACTTCCACATTTTTTTTTATCAAAAACCTGGAAATCCTTCTAACGTATCTACAAAACTCAAGCTGTTGGGTTCGATTTTGAAAAAGTTATTCGTTTTTAAAAGGTGTACGAATACTTTGTACACCCACTGTATATTCTTCCGATCAGGGATTGAAAAGTTACTTACTAGGTGGCAGAAAGTCATTGATAAGGATGGTGACTATCTCACTGATTTACTACATTAATTTTACGAAAAAAACACGACATTACTTTCCGGTACACCTAATACCATTCGGTTGGCAAGAAACTATGTAATTTCGATTAAAGGTCATTGCTTCGATAAAAATATTGGCTTTTATCTCACCTTAAAATACCGAAATGACTTTCTTGCCAACCCAATACATTTCGTATGGGTGATTGCCTCTTGTTATTCAACCCCGCGATTAACAACCGTTCGTTGTAAATGTCTTGGAAAGGTTTCCCTTCGCCGTAGCTTTGACATTTAATGAATGAATGTGTCTCTTGTTTGTCAGGCTATGATATGTCACCATTTATCAGGCGATACGCGAAGTACCTCAACGAGAAGGCCCTCTCATATAGGACCGTGGCGTTCGACTTCTGTAAAATGAAAAGGGGGTAAGGAATCTTGTCTTGTCTAACGATTGTTACCTCTTTAAAAAAACGTGTCAACATTTTGCCGTCCGGTTCCAGGAAGGAGGTGGGCACCCTGCGCACAATGAACGCTGAGAAATTATTGAAGACTCTGCCGGTGTTGCAGTCGCAGCTGGACGCGCTCTTGGAGTTCGATTGCACAGCGAACGATCTGACGAACGGCGTTATAAACATGGCTTTCATGCTTCTTTTTCGGGACCTGATTCGATTGTTCGCCTGCTACAACGACGGCATTATTAATCTATTAGGTAAAATGTTCTCGAAGCTTGTCTAATCTGAATCGTTCGACGAAAGTCCGATGCATCCGCTGATCGTCGCATCTTGTCATTTCAGAAAAGTATTTTGATATGAATAAAAAACAATGCCGCGAGGCCCTGGACTTGTACAAGAAATTTCTTATAAGAATGGATCGGGTCGGTGAATTTTTGAAAGTAGCCGAGGTAAGGCCTATTCGTCTTTCTCTTCTAACCTATCATAATTTTGAAGCTAATTGTGAAACTAATTGTTTCGTTGGTTCGCAGAACGTCGGAATCGATAAGGGAGACATACCTGATCTAACAAAGGTAATGAGACATTAAGGACACTATTTAATTTTCAGAAAGATGATTCAGGATATCAGAGTAAATTTATTTTGATATAATCGAAGCGATATTCTCTAGCCGTCGAGATATTAAAACTAGACATTTGTCAGGCCCCGAGTAGTTTACTGGACGCGTTGGAGCAACATCTTGCCTCCCTGGAGGGGAAGAAGGGCTCCGCGGCGAACACGCCCACGCAATCCGCAAGGTATGTCGAATCAGAATCTCCCTATACGATTCGAGTTTATGTAACACGTTCAGAGTATGAGTAAAGAGAAACTAACTTTGAAGAATATTTTGCGATATCTGAACGTATATTCTCTCTCGTTAGTCAAAGTCAAAAGGTATCATTGTTGTCGAGAAACCAACGAGATATTCTGTTCATTCAGCGAAAAGAAAAGAAAAGATCAAAAAGCGCAGACGCATCGATCAAACAAAGAATAGGGCATTGAATATCCCAAGCAGACTTTCTCCCACGTTTTTTTTTTTCTACCGTTTCTACAAATTCTACAAACACAAGAATACAAATCCTATTGATCATCCGACCGATATAATCATATTCTATTCTCCTCGCAAAATGTTTTGTCAGTTTGTAGGGTGAAAGGTAATGTGGTCATTTGTTTTTTTTTTATCGCTTGCAAAGATGCGCTTTTACGTTGAACGATTCTTTTCGATCCCCCACCACCACAACCCCCCGCCGCCCCCCAACCCCACAGTTCTTATTTTTGGTTGATTAGTCTTTTACGTTGCGGTCTACATAGTTGCAGTTCCTCGATATTTTCTATATATATATATATATGTTTCTATCTGAATTGTGTTTGCTTTCTGACTTTTTAGATATTGGTGAAGCATTTCCAGTTTTCTTGTTTGAGCTGCGTACCGTGTACACTGCTGCTCAAAAGTTGTGGATCATTTAGTCGACGACGCTTGTATGTATGGCACATTTCTTTTTCTCTCTCGTTCCAACGATCCAAGTGATCCGAAACTTTTGAGCGATGGTACATATATATGTATACGTGTATACACACCGCGCACGCATCGACGATCGTGTATGTGTAATATATATATATGCATATATATTGATATAATTTTCGCTGAATTTTCACTTAGCTTGCAAATTCGTACCTTTCAGTTTTTTTTTTTCTGCGCAAACTATGTTTTCTGTATTTTTCTGTTGATCGTCTCGCACATGTCCAAGGTTTTCCTTCTCTTCGGTTCTCAGTTCTTAATTCTGTACAGTGTTTCGGAAACAACACATTGTCAGAGTGCACCGACTCGCGAGAAACATTCTGTACAAGTAATAGCTTCTCTCTGAAAATCTTCACCATCGCGATGAAAATTCTGTTGGCGAGCAACGGAATTGATTCGTTTTGCTACCGACGAGCCAAAGCGTTCGAACATGTTGCACAACAACTCTCTTTTCCACGAATTCTCCCATTCAGGAAAGCTAGAAGCTAGGCGATACTTTGTTGCACACAATTAAATCTGTATATAAGTGTACGCGTGCTAGCGAGAGAGTGTCTGTGGGTGTACGCGCCGCGTGTGTGTATGTGGATAAGAGTACAGTACAATGTAGCCAGTAGCAAAGACAAAAGAAGGAGCGTCTTTTTTCTGTTGTTTTATTCGTTCGTTGCAACACACATTGTCACTAGGTGGAACGAGTTCAAAGTAACCGCTTGTGTGTGCTTCCGTTTAACCTGTTAACCGGAGTAGAACGGGTATACGCGTCGGTTCTACTCGCCTGTGAATCCTTTTCTTCCATCTACGAGAATAATTGTATCTGCATGATAGTTTCTTTTATTACATAAAATCAATCGAAGCGAATGCTGCTGTAACTATCGTCGACGGTTAACGGGTTAACAAGAAACAGGAAAAATAGCCTAGCTAAATATGGTCTGGCGAAAATGATATGTCTAAAAAGAGAGGGAGTGAGAGAGAGACAGAGAGTGAACGTCTTGGTGAGAATGCGTGCGCGTATGGGAGCACTGACTAGTTGAAACTTTTTTACACATCGTTGTATCTTTATACATATTACACCGTTTCTTTGTTTTTTTGTTTGTCTTCTCCTTTGTTTTCAATGATCAACGTTCCTTTTCGCTCCTTCTCGGCCACACTCGTCGTCGTCTACGTTGAAAACGGCTTCTCTGTTCCCATCCCGGTGCGAATCCACGACGCTCTCCATCGAGACACGTCCATTGCCCCGCCCCCTCTCACCCCCGCCCTTCACCCCGCCCACAACCCCCGCCCCTATCATTCTCCAAGCAGCAATAGAACGAATGTAAAGTCGGGAGTGTCCGCCCTGTCTTCCACCAGTACTGCGTTTGGAACAGCAGCCAGTAATAACCGTCTCGACCACACCGGAAATGGACACATCGACGAAGCACTCAGGCAGCAGGCCCTCGCCGAAGAGGAGGCCGCGATGAACCAGTACAAGGTACCAGCAATTACAGTGAATTCTGTAGGTTCAGTCTTTTGTAGAAAGAAAATCGACTACTTCCTGCTAGAGCATCCTCGTGTACCTCAACGCGTTTCATGATGTCTATGAATTTCAGGCGAAGGTGCAATCTCCGTCGGGTGGGCCCAGCACAAACCCATTCCTCAGTTCACCGACAAACAATGCCGATCAGCCGATCGTGGATTTGTTTGGCGCACCGGCGGCAGGAGCGACCAACGAATCTCAGGTAGCTCGATTTAGACCCTCCTTTTGATGATCCTCTAAATCAGAGGTCGGCAAGAAGGGGGCGTAGCCTTTGAAAATCAGCCGAAACGAGCACTTCTTGCCGACCTCTGCTGTAGATCAAGCATGAGCAGAAATTAGCGCTTACGCCTCGGCCGACTCGAGAGTGAATAAGCCACGCCCACTTGAGTAGGCGTTACTCTCGGGAGATACGCCTAGTCCCAACGGCAAAGAGCGCTCACTGTCCATGCCTGTTCTAAATGGACGTGTCGAACGTTCAGAAATTGATTTGATTCGTTTGAGCCGCAGAAAGCGTCGGACGATCTGCTCCAGCTAGCAGGAAATCCGTTCGCGGACATGTTTGGTGCACCTCAGACTGCACCCGCCCAAACAGCGCAGCCACAGAACAACATGTGGATGACTAATGGTAACGGTAAATATAAGTTTGTTTTTTTTTTGTTTATTTCTTTTTGTTTGTTTGTTTGTTTAAATCGTTTGTAGATTAGTGATTCACGCATTTGTTCACACCATCGAGCATATTTAGATCGAATGGCACGGTTAGATTAATTCGCATAGTTTAAATACGGGAAACTTGTCACGAACAAATGTAGGAGTCACTGTATCCTCCCGCTCGATCATTTTGAGTTTGTCTCATTTGCTTTTTTATTTTTGATTTGTAGGTTTCGCGGCAGTACCACCGGCAAATAATAACTTTGTTACAGATAATAGCTTCTCTTCCGTATTCGGTAATCAAGACTCTCAGTCTGGTAAGTATCAGATCCGTCGTTTCTTTTATATCACTCTTTCTTTCTATCTCAGTTATAAACATGATTTTATTCTGCACCGTTTCTTCTCTATCTTTCTATCTATCTATCTCTCTCCCGTCTCTCTCTCTCTATCTCTGTCCTCGTTCACATTGTACATATACATACCCCAGTTTCTCTATACTGCAAACAGTTTTTTACCGCTTAACTATTTTTCTTTTTCTCTCGTATCATTGCATCTGTGACCAAATTGCCTAGATTCATAGGTGACGATGCCTGTGCAAGTTAATCCTCGTTTAAGATTTTCGACGGGAATGGCCCTGGGACATTCCCGTCCAGCAACACACAAGGACAACACGCTCCCATAGTTCACATACTCGATAGCGGTTTAACCCCTCGGATCCGACATCAGTACGCCGTACTGGCCCCGAGGAATAATTTCAATATTGATTACAGAAGCGTTATTGTTCGCATTCTAGAATTTCAAGATAACTATTGAAAATATAAAGAAAAAGTCTACGTCGTTCCCGAAGGGTTATTTGTCGAACCGTAAACGTAAATGTGCTTCGTAGTATGGGGTCTAGCGTATCTCAAGCAATCTCGGGACACCTATGCCAGCGTAGGAAGAAGTATCGATGTTCTAACCGAGTGTTCTGCCGAGGAGAGGACGCTGTCTCGATCTGAGATGCTAGTCCAAACAGTGCCCTCTCCATAGAAAGCCATGCAAAGAGAGTCGAATCGAAAAAGATCTTGTACTAAATGCGAATAATGTTGCAGCGCGTTAGCCCGAAGAACAACGATGTTTCTTACCCACGTGATCATCCACACATCATCTGCTCATCATCATCATCATCACCACCATCACCACCATCACCACGATCATCATCTTCATCATCATCGTCATCGTCATCATCCTAACCATCATCCCAAATGAAGAGCGTGCACGCAATAACACTCTCATGGTCTCATCGAGGAAATCGAAAATCATTCTTCTAATCACTCTGAAAAGTCGCAAAATTAACCCAAGGCATGAATGCCGAAGCTAATCAATGCACACCTTGATTTTTGCGCAAGCTGGTGCTCCAGGAACGTCCGGATCCGTACCGAACCCATTCATGTCCGACTTCCCCTCCCTCGGCGGTCAACCACCGCAGTCGAACGCTCCTGCTTTCGGTCTGTTCGATCAGCAGCAGCAACAGCAACAACAGCAAGCTGCTGGTGGAGCAGACGGGAGCGGTGCGATTGGCGGCGACGGTCAACAACCGTCGCAGACCGGAGATCTGTTCGGTGCCGGCGGACAGGCAGACCTCTTTGGAGGTGATTCGGCGGTCTCGATGGCCGGGGACGGGGTCGCCGGGGACCTTGCCGCGGAGACAGCGTCCTCGGCGAATCTCGCGACCGGCAAATCGACTGCAACCCCGCCATCAAGACCGCCGCCTCCCGCGACAACCGGCAGCAGCACTCCGCCAGCGGGTCACGGTACTGCTGTTACCGGCAAACCCGGCGCAACAAACCTAGCCGCGAACGCATCCAGCAAGAGCGCTTTCGACGATCTAAACGATAGCATTCGCATGGCACTGGGCGGGTCTCCGTCGCGATCGGCACCCTCTGTCGCTCAACAAATCCCAACCGCGCAACAAGCACAGCAACCTCCGCAACAGGGTTTCGGCATGTTCGATATGGCCGCTAATATACCAGCCACCGGGCAGCCTGTTATGCCTGGTGGACCGATGATCGGCTACGGTATCTCTAGCCAAGTCCCGGCTGGATACGGTTCCCCGGCAAAACAGCCGATCTCAGGTGACGGGAAATGTATGGATGTTTCCTCACACACACTCTCTTTCTCTCTTTCTTTCTGTCTTTCTCTCTCTCTCTTTCTTTTTCTTTCTTTCTGTCTTTCCTTCGTTCTTTCTTTCTTTCTTTATCTCTTTGCTCTCTGTTCTTTGCATGCCCGAGAAGAATCGATGATGCTTCGCGTGGATCACCGGCTATCGTACTCTGTTCGACACTTTGAAATTTTTTCTCGGTGGAAAAGTGAATACTGATTAACTTTCGTTGGGAATATGTATTGTTTTGCCAGGAACGAAGTACGTGCCGCGAGAAGCGAAGCGTCAGCGACTCTTTGTTCTACGCCGATCGAATTCTAGACCGCTTTGCTTGAACGTCTCATCTCATTTGTACTGTAACAATTGATCCACGATCTAACACCGTGTACACTATCACCAGTAGATCAGATTACTTCTGTCACGTTTGGTTTGCTCGAAAAGAAGCATGGCATCTTTGGCGTGTTCAACGTGTATACACAGAAATCGGTAGACTCTCTTACGTGCAATCTCGGAGAGGATAGCACGTTGAAATAGTGCTTTCGATCCGTTTATTTCTTTTCTTTCCAGTCCTAGACTCTGTGGCACAGTTATGTTTTAGTTTATCATTAGCAAGAGAGGCAGTAGTTTTTATTCTCCGTTCGAGATCCATGCTTTTGTTAAGGTACAGAGTTATGTTGTCACTTCTGTAACCAGCAAACTATTGTCGTTTCCGATTCTTGGTTTTTGGGGCTTTGGCTGATGTAGATGTTGCTTAGGTTTTGACGGTATGGGCTCGGTGATAATGCCGACCGCTGTAGCTGGAGATAATCACATTTCAGCAGCAGGACAGCAGCCTAACGCGGCGTCCACCGGCAAAGTATTGACCGGGGACCTTGACAGCAGTCTCGCCAGCCTTGCCCAAAATCTGACTATCAACAAGAGCGCGCAGCAGCAGGTCAAGTGAGTTGAGACCGCTCCGCATTCGCACAGTGTACCAAATGGCCTCCTAGAAGTTAGCCCCCCACTTGTTGAATGAAATAGTTTCAAGTTCTGCTGACTTGTGCTATAATTGTTTTCAAACGTTTTTTTCACGATCAAACATACCATAAACTTGAAGATTGAGACCTTAGGTTTACAACCACACCACATAAGTTGACATCAGCAGCCGCATCTGACGTGTAGGATTTTTTCCCACCTAGATTGGGCATTCGGTACACTGCGCGGTAAATATTGACAAATATTTGGTCAAGGTCGACATTCTGAACAACTTTTTCCTATATACAGGGTGGTTCACGCAACCCGCACACCTATGCAACTTCCAAAGCATGTGTTGCACGAAAAAGTTTTGTATACAGAAGTTCTATTTGTTCGGATGAGCCCCATTTTACCATTCAACTTTGTCCTTCAGACATTTGACGTATCTTTAAAAACAAAAAAGATATTCAAGGTGGTCAAGTTTGCTGGCACACCCTGTATACGCCTTAGTTCAATAAATCGAGATTACGAAGTTCATTCTGCAAGTTTTAAAATGCAGGGTACTCAAAGATAAAATATTAATATCTTGAATCGAACGTATCAAGCCTTTTAAATAAAAATTCTTGTAGCAGGATAAAGTTGATGAAGGTCATCGGAGCTGGGTCCCCTTTTGTCAATATTCACCCACTGTGCTTTGGTCGGAATCCTTTTTGTTAACAATCGAATAAACTTTCAGGGGAATGCAGTGGAACTCGCCTAAGAACGCTGCGAAGACCGGTGGCCCGGTCGGTGGATGGACACCTCAGCCAATGGCAGCGACCACGGGCGCTGGTTATCGTCCAATGGTAAGCGGATCTGGATCGTCCAGCCCGATCCGTTTTTCCAGTCTCGATTTGTTAAACCGGCACGTTGTTCTTGATCGTTACCGAACTGTCTGCCCTTAGTATCGTTGTATCGCGATCCGTCTGTGTTGTTTATCATCGCACGAATGCTCCGCGTCAACAAGAGTCGATAAGTGCTGACAAATTATCTGCTCTTACCATTTAACATTGAACCGTTATCCGCATGCAGTTCTTTTCTCTCGTTATTACGATAATCAGTGATTTGCCTTATCACTAATATTATTACAACATCGTGAATACGTATTTCCGCGTAGTCACGATGCTATAAACGTTTTCGCTTTTTTTTTCTATTTTCGTTGTCTACGCGGCACGGAACGCGATCGAACGGGACGCAACCGGATTAAGTCGGTAGATAACCGAGGGGAGCGAGTTCAATGACAGAAAATAGAAAGTTCCGCGGAGAATTTGTACTTTGCTGACCCCGGGTCACTCTCGTGAACCGGTACACGTGGTGTACGCGACACACTGCGTTGGCACGCTTGCTTTATCGCTCGACAAGCTTTCGCACAGATAAATCACTGTCAACACGGGGACGTTTTCCTGTTCTTTTCGTCGAGGAATCCGACGATCGAAGGTCCGCGCTGTGTTGGACCCTCGATCGCGGTGCATTCCTCGGAGGAACTGTTGCATAGCTTCCCAATCCGACTATTTGAAGATGATCGTAGCAGAAGCGCTTACGGAAGCGGATTACAGAAACGGTTGGGAAGCTATGGATTAGAATTAGAGCAACGCTGGGATAGCATAAAGATTCTTAGTTAGGATTATAGACGACGAGAAGGTGATTGTTGATCGGCGCACTTAGTACAATGCATGCATGGCGTATGGCATGCCACATGGCTGTTGCAGGGTCAAGGAATGGCGCAGCTTCCTCCAACTACCCTGGGCTTCCCTAGCCACGCCGCAGCGTTGGTAAGTTAGTATTCCACACTCCGCGAGAAAAAAAGAAGTCCTATCTGTTTCACGTGGCTGCCGTGTAACAAGTGTCGTCGTTAACTCTGCATAGAGACAAAAAGTATATACGAGCGGCAACCGAACGGCGGAAGAAATGATTGATTTTTACGATGTCTGTCCACGAGTTTTCTTTCCACTATGTTATGCTGCATCTTGCTACTCTCTATCTCTGCTTCTATGTATTTATCTCTCTGTTGTACAGTTGATATGCACACGTGTGTTTTTAGTTCGGAGACTAGTCTTTCTAGTTAGAATTCTTGTATCTTTTCTCTGTGTTAGTCGCACGCGATGGTACTTCATCGAACACCGATATACATACAGGGCGAGTTGTTCATCACCTAGTATTACCCGTAACCAACTTATTGCACACAAAAATGGTACATACAATGTAACATCTAGTCTTATTATATTTAGTAAAAGGTTATTAAGGTATACTTTGATGAAATTTCAGTGAAAGCATAATGACGAAATCCTTTTCTTCTGTTTTCAATTATTTCTTTATGAAACTTCTACCATTATTTATTACATTATTATTATTCTACCATTAAGCGATTCGCCCTGTATATTCTACAGCGTGTTCATTTGAAAACTTTCCAGCCGAATATTTCAAAAAATACGAAAGATATTAAAAAAGTGTAAAACACACTTGTCCAAGGATTTCGAGGGGGAAAGAGGTATCTCCAATACTAGTGCGCGGATAAAAAAAAAGTATCCTACAAAAATTGCTGGTCTTTTTACGTATAATAAGATCCCATAATAACGAAAAACGAAGTTGACCTTTCAATGACCTTGAAAACGCCACCCAAATAAAAAACTGATACTGCCCCCTTCTTTCCTACTTGAAATCCTTGGACACGTGTTTTACACTTTTTTAATATCTTTCATACTTTTCGAGATATTCGGCTGGAAAGTTTTCAAATGAACACCCTGTATATACTGTACATAACGAACTACCAGCAGCGATGCAATACTGTTTCCATTGTACATAGAGAAACTTTGTAAATACACTATGGTTGCAGCGGGTCCTCTTTTACACGCATCCAGACGAGTCTAAAGCCACTGTACCATCTGTATCTGTATCCCATCTCGAACCACTGTCTCAAATGACCTATTAGACACTAACAAACTCTAAAACAACACTGTACACTTCTAAACATTACGACCCGAGAACGGTTGGGTCCTCCGGACGATATAAAAGACAATACCAAAAAAAAAAAAAAAAGAAGATTACATGGAAACAGGTGGACGTGAAAATGGTAAACATTCCAGAAAAGTACAGGCTGGATCTGATTGGGCGGCTTTCTGGTGTCCCTAGGGAATGCAAGGTGTCCCAATGGGCATGCAGGGCATGAGGCCGATGATGAACGCAATGCCTGGCGGTGGTCCCGGTGGCATGATGGTTGCAGGAGGAGCCGCGCCAATGATGATGCCCAATGCGAATCCCATGATGGGTGCTAATCTACAACAGCAACCGCAACAGCAACCGCAACAACCTCAGCCTGCTGCGCAACCACCGCAAAATAACGCGGTCCAACTCGATCCGTTCGGTGCTCTGTGAAGCGATTAGGTATCTATCCTCCCAACTCGTCGGTAGAGATTCCGCTCCAGCGACACAACAAGCAAACGACCAAGACCGTGTACATATATATTTTTTCCGATTAACTGTAATTAACGCTTCCGTTGTGATTAACAAAGCCAGAGTTCGCTCCCAAACACCGATCTCTCCGACGTAGATTGATCCACTAACTTCTTCTCTCTCTCACAGTCGAGTCTTGTTCACATGCTCGGAATAATTAGAGGCTTCGACAGCTCGCCGACAGGTATTCGACACACGCACAGTGTGTCGGAGCAATGCTATTATCATAGTTGAAAACCGCCTGGAAATAACGTAAACGTTAGGTTTCTATCGTATTCGAAGTTGCCTCGTCGAACCTGCTTCCCGCTAACACGTGGTCTGTGTCTGTTTTCAGGAGTTCGGGTTAGAACCGAGCGGACGAAGCACCAATTCTGTACATACTGTGTAATATGCCTAGGAAATGTGCCCTGCTTGCTCTCGTTATTCTACGTAATATCCGTGACGACCAGGCTCCACGTCCCCAACCTCCCCGAAACGCAAGTGTCTGCACGATGTGGATCATTGTCATCGATCAGCGGGAGTACGCGAACGACGGACGCCCAACCACCTCGCCCCCCCCCAACGTTACATTTCTACATGCTGATTGAGTATAATCGCGTATACGGGTTTATTCGGTTTACGGCGTTGTTGCCTTAACACGAGAAATATATGTGTAGTCTCAGAGAATTGTAAACACGCTTACAAAAAATTGTACACACACATAGAAGAGAGAACTAACGAACGAACAATTATGTACAAGGCAACTAAAAAGCAAGAGAGAAAGAGAGATTAGAGAACACGCCGCAGAGAGAGAGAGAGAGAGAGAGAGAGAGAGAGAGAGAGAGAGAGAGAGAGAACAAACGAACCGTATTGCGTTTAGAATTTCATGAGCGTGGATGCGACTATTCCGTAAAAAGAGTTGACTGTGATAGTACTGCATCGACATTGTAGCGTTTTCCAGTAATTTAGCCAGGGAAAGATTTTGAATGGGGATCGCGTGTGATGCGTACGTGTGTGTGCGTGTGTCTGCGTGCGTTTTTGCGCTCGAAAAAATGGGGGAGAGAAAGAGCGAGAGTCAACGAAAAAAAAAACAGCGGCCACGAAAAAAACCTTCTTTCGTAGACGAAACAGAGGGTTTTGAATAGTAGCTCTCCGCAAGCTTTATACACATACTGGAGATGGTGTCGAGTAAACGAGCATTCCTTGACGCGCAAGGGAGCCCGTAGATCGGTGGTTCGTCATGATTCTAAACGTACATACGTCTCGGGAAAATTCTATGTATATTATACATATATATATATTTAAATATATATACATATATAGTATGGGGTGAGCCAGGCCGTTCTCCGGCTAGATTGCACGAGCACGTTCCCCGCTCGTCAAGATACGATTTAGTGTATAGCGTTCTATTCGGAGCCGAATTCGCTGCGAATCACATTTATCGGGCGTCCAAGTTCTCCTCTCCGGTTGTTGTTCGTCGAACGTGCTGGCGCAGTTCAACGGGAGAATTCTGGGACACTCGGTTATACTTGGCCGATATGCATGCATCTACATTATTGTAAAATTTTGCGTACCGCATGAGCGTGTGGGCCATACGCTCGCGATCGAATTCGCGCGCGCGAGATACAACGTTGAAGATATAAATATATCTAAATGAAAACAAAAAAACAAATAAATAAATATATACACATACAGAATGCGTATAGATTAGGTCAGTGCAAAAATTCGCGCCTTTGATGTATTTTCACATGAAATCCGGCACGAAATTTTACACTGACGTAACAACATATGTGTATGTATGTGTATATATTTATTTGTATTTACGTATATATGTATATATAAATAACTGTATATGTATATGGCGTAATACTAATCTAGCGCACCCGTGTCGCTCTCCACGTTTCATTTTCGTACTCTTTACCGTGTATCTTTGATTTCGACTCAGGGCGCTGAAGCAGTTACGACGTATCCTTTGTTAAAAAGTATTAAATACTAAATGAGAAGTATATATATAAATATACATATATATATATATACATATATAGATAGGTATACATATAGAGAGGGAGAGAGAGAGAGAGAGAGTGTGCGTGCGTGTGTGCTTGAACGACGAGTGTATGAAAACGAGAATGAGCGAAGAATGTGGAATATTAGTTGGTCTCACTAATGTTCTTTATCCGTATACCGTTCCGAACTGTCTTAATTAGGTATTCGAACGAACTATCTACGCAAGTTAAGGTTTATGATACTCATATGGTTATTATGAATGTAATATCGCGAGTCTACAATTCAGTATGGTACTATTAATATAGTCAATAATTCCCGTTCGAAGGTCTAATTCGGGATTCCTTCTTGTCCCTCCCTCGCGTTACGAATCGTGCGTGCGCGCGCGATACGTTATCGGTTCCGAATCGCGAACAATCGTTGTTTCCGTCGTCGAAAAAGAAAAAAACGGAGGCCGTAAGGATCCTAAGGGGGGCGACAATTCAGTCGCGCGTTATACCGACGCGTTGTACCTTTGTTTTTGTTTTTCCACGGGCTGTCCGTGGGAGTGGCTCGTGTACAGATGAGAGCGAGAGAGAAAAAGAGAGAGAGAGAGAGAGAGAGAGAGTGCGAGAGAGTCTAGAGTTCAACGGAAGCGCGAGAACGCCGTTGCGTACCTCTGTGACCCACTGCTCTGCGCCCGATCTGACGTCGAAATTGTTTTCTCGATTCTCGTTTTTGTTAACGGAAGTCCGATTTCGTTTGCTTGGCGAATTAAAACTGGTCGATTCGAAAGAGTTCTATCTTGGCTCCCATGAACCCTTGCTTTCCAAAAAGAAAAAAACAAATCTTTCTTCTGTAATCGACGAGCGATGGAATTAACGCTTTACCTATCGATTTAGCAGAGTCCTTGACATATCAAAGGTGAATTGCTTAGCTTTTCTCGCAGTCGAAGCTACTTTGACTCCAAAATTTGAGTATATTTCATTTTGTTTATATGTAGTGCATTCTGTTGGATAGCGGTAACAGTTTGGTTTCTAAACTACTAAATGGACGTAGCTCGGAGTTGTTAGGAAGCCTGCCAATAGGTTTCCGGTAGATAAAGCGTTAAAGGATAATCGTATGATCAAAGCCAGCGAACGTCAGACCGTGACGTTAATTTAATGAATCGATCGGAACGTGTTCGTCGAGATCGCGACGCTGGTTGTCGGGAGCGACGTCTCGATGGGAATGACGTCGATCGGAAAACGTTGGACCTTAAACGTGAGAAGCCAGGGGTGCGCAGGCACGTTCCGTTGGATTGTCAGCGATCGGTGACGGGAACGAGTCTAGATCAGTTTTGTGCGGCCTGCTCCGAGGAACAAGGAACCGATTAAAATGGTAACTTTTGATCAGTAAAACGTGTGTACATGGTCTATTTATTACTCTCCAAGCGAACCTCTCTGTCGAATAAAACGACTGTCTATATGTACGTGTACAAGAACGGACGTGTACATTTTTCAGGCGTGATCCCTCGACGATTTGCACCCCTGACCCCCCACCAGGTCCAAGTCTGCGACTTACTTAGCTTAGGCGTCCTTGTATAATACGAATGCGGTTCCAGGATTTGGCGAGAACAACGGCCATAGGAGACTAGATCATAAATCACGTACGTTCAATTAATGATTATGGATCACGCGAGAAAAAACTGGTCACCAATAAGTTTCGAAGAACTCGATGCACTCGTGGTAGCAAGCGAAGAAGTCGTGGACCATCGTTCACTGGCCTCTCGTCGCAACTAGGGACAGAATCTGTAGAATCGTAGCAACGGTGTTTGTATATATATGTATGTATTGTATATACTATATACAGGGTGAATCACGAAGTATGATCAGTAGAGATTAGTCTGTTATTAGCACTCCGGTCGAAAATGTTCTTATCAGACATAGCATGGTTTCGAGAGAGCATTCACGTGATTATAGCGATTTTTTTTGTCGACTCTTTTTTTTCTTGATTTTTCACGGTCACCTTCAATTTTTTACGCCTATATGTTAGAAGACTTCGAGTCGAATTCGGTAAGTATCATAATCGGACTGCTAATGACAGAGTAATTTCTACGGGCCACGATTCGTGGTTCATCCTTATATATATATACACACACACACATACAGCCTCGTTAGTTCGGACCAGACCAGTTATATCAACGAACGACTAGCAGAGATGAATGTAGTGTTGAGACAGGAAACCGTGTAAACTTACTGGTGATCGAATGTAACAGGACAATATTACATGTACATGTATAAACGCATATTTTATCGAGAATCATAGAGCAGTAGCGATCTACGTATCTCTCCCTTGTAAGTTAGCGGAGGACAACGCGAAGTTCAAAGCGGAGACGAAGTAACGAAACGCTGTATCAAATCTTTCGTCGATCTCGCCATTAACGCGTTCAGCGCCTCGCCTTGGGTGACCGTAATTTTCATGTCCACGCCGATTAGTCAATTGCGAGCAATCGTTTCGTTTGCTAGATTACGCTAGAACAGGCACGCGAGCGAGAGCTTCGGGGTAACGGAGACATTTTCTATTTTGCTCCGCGGATGCCTGGCTAACTGTCCCGTGGGGCAATCTCTGCCCGTGCCTGCGCTAGGCGCTCGTAGGCGTTCCGCCTCCTGTACTATGACCGATCGCATTACGCGAAACTGGACTATCTTATCGTTGCTTGGCATTTATCATTGTGAAACTACATACTTAAGGACACTTGTAATTATAATTGTAGGATTAGAGGCGGGGTCGAACGCGTTGAGAGCGCCAGCCTAGAAGAACGTGTAAAGTCGCTAGCACTTAGCAGACATATTTTGTTTAACGAACAAAGGGTGTAGCCGGATCAGGTGGTGACATGTGCCCCCAAACTAAATTTATCTTTCGTATCGTTTGACTAGCTCCTCATAGAAAATCCGCGAAAATGATTGTCATAAAACTAGTAGCGCCGAATGATCAATCAACTAATGTCGATCGTACCCACAAACTAAATTGATCTTTCATCGTTACATTCGACTAGGCCCCATTGAAAAACTTTAGAAATTATTGTCATGAAGCTAGTAGCGCTAGATATCAATTTATTCGTTCCGAGATGAACTAAATTACAGTGCAAGGTGCAAACATTTGGGATTTTTCTGAAAATCGATTTTGCAATCGGAAATTCGGACTTACTGACTTGAAACTCGGCACACAGATTTTTGGGGGCGCGTTTGACCTCCCCATCCGGCTACTGCTTTACCAAGAGAACGGACGAGCCCTATCGAATCTATATCGGTAGCCTAGGAATCGAATAGAGGACGGAGAGAAGCTGCTATTTTTTCGGACCGCGATACATCACGTGTCTGATACTACACCTCTGTCATGCTACGTTATCTCGATTTTTCCGTTCTACTTTCCCTTCTGTCAAGGACGTCTCTCTCTTGAATGATAGCGATAAGCGCGTGCGCGTATTCTAATGACCGCGAAAGCTCTTATCGATTTCGCTATTGTTTACCATTTTACTTTGCATTAATTGTCATTGAACGTCATTGTGCGCTACGGATATGTTGTAACGATTATTATGTAAACATGAATGGCGTTTAATAGAGTATTTATTGAAATTAATTCTTTGTTCTTTAATTCGCGGCCGGAACGCGACGAACGGTCGCCCGCGAAACTGAAATCTGTCTTGGGTCTCGGTTTGCCGACTGATAGGCACAACTGCTTCTAATTGAACTTATTCCGCAGGGATCATGAGCAAGAGGAGGAAGGGGCAGGTAGATTATCATCATCTAGTCGGGCACACTCAGAAATTGCGCGCCGGTCCGAATTGTTCTCAGCAGACTTTGATCTTCCACCCTTTTTCGTTCGAACATTTTTCCGGGGGTCGGATTCAGATTCAGCACCTGACGAATAATGCCAGAAGAAAATGGAAATTTCAGTAGTACTCGTAGGTTCATTATTTTCATTTCAAATTCCACATCGAAAGCCACGGTACAAAACGATTACTACCAGGGACCATAACTGTTATAACTGGAATGTGGATATATATCTTTATGAAGAAATAACATTCATTAGTTTCTATTTCTTGTAATCGATGCAGACATTTTTTATTTTGCATAAAGATCCGCAGTCTAGTTATAACCAAAATTATTATTATACTTTTTTATTATTATAACTAATAACTTATTTGTAACCAAAAAGTATAAAACTCGATATTATTTAATCATTTTGTTCTACGAATTTTTCTCTTTATATTCTGTGTGTACATCCTCTTAAATTACAATAATAATCAACTTTCTATTAATGATTTTTATCGTAGAAAATTTTAGAGTAACTGTTATTTTTGGTCCCTGATTACTACATTCTTCCGGTTTCTTCCATTAGGTACACGCTCTACAGAATGACAAATTTTAGAGTCCAGTAAGAAATACCCGAAAGAACTCGACCCGAAGCGATTGCAAGCGAAGCATTGAAAGGAGTAGCGCTGAACGTCTACGGAGAAGATAACAATGGATTCGCGATAGCGAAGAAAATGAAATGACGCGATAGCAAAGTAATGAACTTAATGCCTTTTAAACATGGTCATTGAGATGGGACAGAAGCTCTCCGCTAGACCATATCTCATGGGGGCGCGGGTGATTTGCCACTTACGCAAGCGTTCTTGTTGTAGGTACTGTAGTGGGAGATCGCGATACAGATGGACGCGAACACTATAGCAATCACTTTCAACGAGTTGCCGCCGTGACATCGGTCGAACGTAGTTGCTTTCGACGCGCCGGTGTCGATTGATCGTGATTGACATTTTACGCTTATCCTTTGTTACTGCCGGTTGCTTACATAAATTGTTCGCCTGAAGCATCTCCGAGCCGATCATGCACTGCATCAAAAAAGACGTTGGGTGAGTTCATCCAGACACAAACGATCCTAATGTCTATATAATAAGAGTGCATCTAGGATTGGAAAAACTTCGATATTTCGCGTGCGATGCGTTTTACGTAAGCGAACTGGAATACCACTAAAGGGAATGCCTTGTAATCTCTAGATAATTGCTATAGTAGGCACGCTCTAGATTCGAGTCACCGAAAAAAGGGAATAGCGCGCGGCGGTTCGAGAGAAAGTGGAATGAAATTTTGCAATCCTACACCAATGTCTGTAAATCGGACAATGGAGTGAACGTCCTCGTGGGCTGCCATTGTATACATCCTTCCACAAACAGTGAAAGTGTGTTGCACGAGTACGTGCGGCCCCAAACAATCGGAGCACGCTGCAGTTGTTCAGGGAAACAAACGAAAATGAATCCGCAACGCGAGAGATACCCTTCGACCTACTTGATTAATATATATATAACCTGCGGGTCTGTATTCAAAAAATAAATTCATCAATCGCAACAAGTGACTCCGTGGATACCATTCTCCAAAACAGTTTTAATATTATTAAATTCGTCTGTAAAAAAGATTCCATAGAATGAAAATGATCTGGCCCGAAAGAAATGTCTTGATTTTCGAATTAAAATTGCCTCGAGTCCAAAGGATTAATAATTCTTCTAATTTGCCTACCACTTTGAATCGCATCTACACATTTTTGTCATGAATGCATCAAACCCGCGGTCTACTAATTGCCCTTTTAATACCCCGTTTACCTTCAGCTTACCCCGTATCATCTTTAGCTCGGTTGCATGAGTGCACGGTCTTCCGAGACACTTCTTACTATTGTCCTTTATGGAATGTTATGTAATCACGATGCCAGGATTGTATAACCGAACATTTCGCATACTAACGCATGCAAGATGACAATGCAAACGAATAAAATTATATGAAAGATTGTTGACGGGGAATGAGTTTTATTTTCCGAGTTGCGGAGTTCCAAGAGAATGATAGGTAATTAGAATGTACCGGCTGATTATCTGGATAAGTTGCCTGGAAGGAATAGTAAGTTCGTAATTCTTAAGAGCCTCCATTAATTTAGTTAGCGAGGCATGCAGTCGAACGAGCCTGATACGATTCTAATATAGGACGTTATCGAGTTGAATAACGATTTGATAACCGCTGATGAACATAGAATTATTATTATATTATATATATATATATAGAATTATTACTATAGTATATAACACAGGAGGTCTGGAGGTACGGAGCCCTGTACAAGTACAAGTGTCAGCGTAATGATATTTCTCAATAGTGAAATTGATTAGATAACAACACGCTCAGTCATTTCATGATGATTTTCTCGTTTCTAAGAGTAAGCAAACTTTGGACTGGCAGCTGTGCATTCGCTTCGAGCGACGTTCGGCCAGCATAATGCCCGTTACCTGCCCGCCAGGCTGGGCTCGATTTCTGCTCAAGGCAGGCCTGGCTGACTGGGTATACAATAGGTGCACGTACTAATGGAATGCGGCACTGCCGCAACACAAGGAATTACGTAGCGTGAATTCCTTCCGTGAATTCCTATTCCCAGATAATTGAATGGAAAGAAGGAGAATACGTTTATCACTTTGCTTGTGTACGTACAGTGACTCCCACAAATATTCAGATACTCTTGAAAAGCCGATAACTTTTTTCAAATTGGATTATACGATTCGAACTTTTTTTGTTCTAAAGTACTAAAAGTTGCGTTTTGCAACTTTTTAATGTGGGCCTATATTGAAAATTTAAAAAATACGATTTGTAGATCTGTGTCAGTTATATGCGCTGTGGAAGGTTCATCGAAATCGGTTGATGCGGAAAACAACCACGGGCATTGAAAGATGTAAGAATCTGCAGTTATAGCCCGAAAATCGTGAAAATCTGCAATTTTTACCGTCTTTAAATGTTTGTAGCCAGTAGCGCGTTATAACTAGTTGGAGCCTTGGGCAAAGTAGAATTTCGGGGCCCCTGACCCCAACTAGATAACTTTACGAGAAAAACGTAGAATTTGGATCTTGGATCTTGGTTTGTGTCCGGGGCCCCTTTTTGCTTGGGGCCCCGGGCATTTGCCCAAGTTGCCTATAGGGCAGCGGTTTCCAATCTTTATGCTACTACGCCTCCCTAAAAAATACTTTTTTCCCGCGCCTCCCTATCCTTTAATAGATATAATAATATAGACACGTTTTAAATAATAATAACTTTATTACAAAAAGATACTGGCAAAAAAAAAATTTTGGCGCCTCCCTTGGGGGCCGCGCCTTCCTGGTTGGAAACCGCTGCCATAGGGTAACGCGCCACAGTTTGCAGCTCATTGCAACGTCGACCGATTTTGACGAAATTTTCAGAATATGTTTAATTTACAAAGATCTACGAAACTTATTTTTTAAATTTTCAATATACGCCCACATAAAAAAGTTGTAAAATGCATCTTTTAGTATTTTTTCTACAATTCCGATCAATTGCAATTTTTGAAAAAATATTTTCTCACATCCTGCAGTAAACTAATTGCTCTATCTTCCCAAAAAGTTCAAATCGTATAGTACAATATTAAAAAAGTTATCGCCTTTTTAAGAGTGTCCGAATATTTGTGGGAGTTACTGTATTGCCAGATTGACTGCTGAATATTTGTTACAGGGGCGCAAAATGCACCGTTGAATTCACCATCAATGGAACTCCTTACACCGGTGCGTGTCTTGTAACAATATTAATATAGTAATAATCAGTCGGGTAATGCTCGGGTCGGGTCGGGAACCCGAAAATCCATGACGTTCGGGTCTCCGAACAATAAAAATTTCCGTGTACCCGCCCACCCCGAAATGAAAGAAATGTGGATGTAGCCCCGAGTGTCCCATTTACGGGCCTGTTTATAAAAAAACGGATATTTTGCCCACTACATCGGCATTTTCTCCCAACTGTGCGCCTTAGAAACAGGCAGGAACATTTACGTGAAATTTCATTGCAGTTGATAAGAGTGTGCCGCCTGGAACATCATTGAACGTGTTCATCAGGGACCATGCGAAGCTGCGAGGCACCAAGGCCATGTGCCTCGAGGGTGGCTGCGGTGCTTGCATCGTATCCGCGACAGTGAAGGGCGTGACGATGTCCGTAAATTCCTGTTTGGTACCAGTCCTGATTTGTGAAGGGTGGGTGGAGTCTTCATCTACTTCTTCGCTCTGCTAATTTCTAATTTCTTACAAAGTAACAATTTCTTGTCGTTACAGCTGGGCCATCAAAACGATTGAAGGGCTAGGCAACCAAAGGGAGGGATACCACGTGTTGCAGGCAGCCCTGGCTCAGAAGAATGGCTCCCAGTGCGGTTTCTGTTCTCCAGGCATGGTGATGAATATGTACAGGTACGCTGTTCCTCTATACAGAGTGATTGTAGGAACTGGGACAAGTTACTGCTCTTTTTAAAGTGAAAATTATAGAGGAAAAAATCATTTGCAGTCTTCATCAGGACAAGAAGTTGACCATGAAAGAGATAGAGAACTCGTTCGGCAGTAATATCTGCCGGTGCACCGGCTACAGACCGATTCTGGACACGTTCAAGAGCTTCGCTTCGGACGCCCCCAAGGAGCTCGTCAAAGAGATACACGACATCGAAGTGAGTCGAACGAATTCAAAGGATACATAATCATCTGCTCTGCTGTCGACTTTGTTCTTGGCAGGAGTTGTACAAGATCAAGATGTGCAAGAGAACTGGCGAACCATGCCCGAACGGTGCCAACGGGTGCGCCACAGGTGATCCGAATACAGACACCAAGATCGACATCAAATTAGATGGAGCAGAGTTTCGTAAAGTTCTCTCGGTGGACACTTTGTTCGAGGTGTTTCAGAACAATCCCGATGCTAGTTATGTTCTTCACGGTGGCAACACCGCGCACGGTAAACCGATCGCGTTCGACAATGATATTGTATGCGTTACATACAGTAGACTCCCGTATAACGCGACCAGAAACTTCTTCGAATAGACAGCAAATGTGCAGCCGCAGAAAATTTAGATACACAGTGATTTTTTCATCGCGTTACATGGGAGTCTACTGTACGTGTCTTGCTCATTGTAACGCCAACCCGCAGGTGTGTACCGCTTAAAGAAACCCGACATGTTCATCGACATCAACGATATTCCCGATCTGCGTCGCATTGCCAAGGAGAACGATTCCTTGACCATCGGCGGCAACGTCTCCCTCACGGTGGCCATGGAAACCTTCAACAAATACTCGAAAGAATCGAAATTCGAATACTTGCAACACTTAGCCAAACACATCGACCTTATCGCGAGCGTGCCCGTCCGAAATGTATGTACTGATGTACCGACAATGAGACTCTTGGATAATCGGTGCAACGACGATTTATATTGCCGATTGATTGCAGATCGGTTCTCTAGCCGGGAACTTGATGATCAAGCACCAACATCGTGAATTTCCTTCCGACCTCTTTTTAATGCTGGAAACGGCTGGTGCTCGGATACACGTTCGTGAGTAGGCCCGTTTCATTGCTGTTTCAATTAAAATAATAATTACTGGACCTCTTTTCTCTGTAAACAGTGGACGCCACTCTCAAGAAGAGCATGAATTGCCTGGAGTTCCTCGATCACGATATGAAGCACAAACTTATATACAGCATAGTGTTGCCGGCGCGCGGCAGCGAGTACTCGTACAGGTCCTACAAGGTATACTTTACGCGTTAATGAATAATCAACTATAATTATTATTATGATGTAAAATACGATGGATAAGACGTAGAATGATTGAGCAGATCATGCCGAGGGCTCAGAATGCCCATGCCCACGTGAACGCCGGATTCCTGCTGAAGTTGGACGGGGCTGGGAAAGTCCTCGAGAAACCGAACATTATATTCGGTGGCATACACAAAGATTTCGTAAGTGGCTTTCTTTCTAGTATTCTAAATCCGGACATCCACCTTCAGGAATTTCGATATCGTTTGATTTCAGCTCCACGCGACGCAAACTGAGAATTACTTGGTTGGCAAGTCCGTCTTCAACAAGGACGTTGTCAAGCAAGCCTTGCAAACTTTGGACGCCGAGTTGAAACCGGATCATGTGTTGCCTGATTATTCTCCAGAATTTAGGAAGACCCTTGCCGAAGGGCTCTTCTACAAGGTACTTCTTTAGGTATTCTATAGATCGTATAGGATACGAGGTGAGAAGCAACTTTTCGAATGTTGAATTTCTGTAGTTCGTCATCAATTTGAAACCGGAGAACGTGGACCCAAAGATACGTAGCGGAGGCAGTATCTTAGAGCGTGAATTGTCTTCCGGAAAACAACAGTACACCACGGACAAGAATCTGTGGCCTTTGAGTCAACCGATTCCGAAGATTGAATCCGCGCATCAAACCTCCGGCGAAGCGCAGTATGTCAATGACCTGCCGCCCTTCCACAACGAAGTTTTCTGCGCGTTCGTTCTCACCACTGTGCCGAACGGAAAAGTTGCAAGCATCGACGCATCTGAGGCGCTGGTACGTGATTTACATCGGTCTGCTGTTCTTCGACGATCGTATCGCTAAAGGACAAACTATTATTCCAGAAAATGAAAGGAGTCGTAGCATTCTTTTCAGCCAAGGATGTTCCTGGCCAGAACTTCTTCATCCATGGGGCCTATCAGGAGATGATGTTGCCCAACGACGAAGTGGTAAACGCAGCAAGTTCATTCGTCAACAACAGACGCTGCGACGTTCCACCACACTCAAATTGTTCATTGCACTTCGTAGTTGTTCGCCGACGATAAAATCGAATTCCATGGTCAGCCGCTTGGTGTGGTCGCCGCTATTAGCCAAGCGATCGCCACCGAGGCAGTGGAGAAGGTGAAGGTCTCCTATGCCGATGTGAGGGAAGACAAAGCGGTGTTCACCATAGAACAAGTGATCGCTTCGAACGATGCAAGCAGACTGTTCCAGTCGGGGCATTACGATGCCAAAAGCAAAGGTGATTCGCGTTTTATTTCGGTAAAAGTGTTGCGCATCTAATAGAAAAGTGTATCTAATCGATATATCAATGTACAGGAAATGACACGAAGCACGTGATAAAGGGCGCGTTCCGTTGCGGCGGTCAGTACCATTATACCATGGAAACGCAAACTTGCGTTTGCGTCCCGATCGAGGATGGTTTGGACGTATATCCGTCGGCGCAGCATATGGATCTGATTCAAGTGGGCATAGCTCTGGTTCTAAACATACCGAACAACAGGTAAAACGTTCGCGGGATAAAATACTTCACTCGCCTCGGCGCTCCTGCCCCGATTAACCGAGGCTTTGAATCGCAGTATAAACATCAAAGTGCGGCGACTGGGTGGTGGCTATGGTGCGAAGATATCCCGATCTGCCCAGATAGCCTGTGCGTGCGCGTTGGTCAGTTACAAGCTGAATCGTCCGGCTCGTTTCATAATGTCGATAGAGGGCAACATGCAGGCGATAGGCAAGCGATTCGACACCCGTCAAGAGTACGAGGTCGGCGTGGACGACAACGGACTCATACAGTACTTGAACGCGAAGATTTGGGGCAACGCTGGCTGCAATTTCAACGAACCTCATGAGTACTTCACGTTGGAGCACATGAAGAAGTAAGCGTTCTTATAGATTAGAAGTAATGCGACAGTGTCTACAAACAGCACTTAATTAGGTATTTAGGTACAATAGTATATTTTCTCCGTGGAATTTTGCAGCTGCTACGACACCAGCACTTGGACCTGCGACGGTTACGAAGCAAAGACCAATTTACCATGCAACACCTACTGTCGAGCACCAAGTATAGCAATCGCTTGTTTCTCCGGTTTCTTCCGTTCCGCGGTTGTTACTCTTCCAATTTCTCCATAGGTTCCACGGAAGGATTAGGTATGATTGAGGTCTTGATGGAGCACATTGCAAGGGTTGTTAAGAAGGATCCTATGGAGGTAAGGATGGCGAACATGAGCTCGCTGTACAAGGATTCATTGCAGCCTATGGTGGACGAGACGTACACGAACGCGGACTATGAAATGAGGAAGAGAGCCGTGGAAACGTTCAACAATGTGAGACGCAATTGTATTCGTGCTTTCTAGTTTCATGGAGACAGAGTGTTGAACGGCTTGTTGACGACTGTTTAGGAAAATCGATGGAAGAAAAAGGGATTGGCCGTAGTACCGATGATGTACCCTCTTACTGTTTGGGGACAGTTCAACGCGCTGGTATCCATTTATGCTCGCGACGGTACCGTTTCCGTTACACACGGTGGCATCGAGTGCGGCCAGGGAATTCATACGAAGGTGGCTCAAATAGCGGCGCACACCTTGGGAATCGATTTGTCGCTGGTGTCCGTCAAGCCGAGCAACAATTTAACATCTCCGAATAATTTCGTCACCGGCGGCAGTATTACCAGCGAAAGCTGCGCATACGTAAGTCGTGCTAACCGAGTTCGAACTATCGCAACACCGATTAACATCGTTTGTGTATTTTTAGGCGACGATGAAGTGTTGCCAAGAACTCATGAAGCGGCTGGAACCCATCAGACAGGAACTGAAGAATCCCACTTGGCAGGAATTGGTGTTACAGGCGCACTTGAAGAACGTTGATCTATGCTCACATTTCTTGTATGCATCAAACAATATATTAGCGTAATTTACGAATGTTTCTCTTCGTCCAGTATGCAGATATTTAACGCATGGTCTTCAGGTATACACTAAACGACGACATAAAGTCTTATGAAATATATGGCGTCACGATAGCGGAGGTCGAAGTCGATATTCTCACCGGGCAACACATCGTAAACAGGGTGGATATAATGGAGGATGTTGGTCTTAGCATGAATCCGGAAATAGACGTAGGCCAGATAGAAGGTGCTTTCGTTATGGGGCTCGGATACTGGACCTCGGAAGATTTAATTTACGATCCGAAAAATGGCGCGTTAACGAATTACAGGACATGGGTTTGTATTTGTACTTGGCCAGCGTGATAGTCTATTCTTTACAGGGATCATTTTACACATGATATTTTGTTTGCGTAGAATTACAAACCGCCTGGAGCGAAAGACATTCCCGTTGATTTTCGAGTTTATTTCCGTCGAAATGCGACTAATCCATTGAGCGTTATGCGTTCGAAAGGTAGTATTAATTACGCGCAATTGTATGGAGATCATGTATCACGCTAATGCCATAAATCTTACAGCTATTGGGGAACCGCCACTCGTTATGAGTATTGCAGTTCCAATAGCAATTCGTCATGCATTGGATTCGGCAAGAAAAGACGCTGGAAATACCGACGCGTGGTACCGGTTGGGTGAGTTCATGTTACTTTTTCAAGTTTTGTTGTCTTGCAGGTTTCTCCACTTTACGATTGCCATCGTCGATTTTTTCCAGACGGTCCTGTAACCACGGAGAAGATTCTACTGAACAGTTTAACTAGTAAGGATCAAATGGTGCTTTGAACCGAAAAAAGAGTGGAGTTTTTCATAAATAAAGTATGACATTATTATTTGATATTTGTATCCTGAAATTACATAGTCCTATCGTCCTCCGCCTCTCGAATAATAAGCTACTGCTACTTACGAGTTCATTTTCTAATCACTTTTACCAATTTTCGTAAAAATCTTGTTACAAATTCAAAATTATTATAGTATCCCGCCTAATTTAATTAATATTAAATTACCCATGGTCCGTTGCAACATGTACAATGCCAGATCCCGATTAAACGGGCCACGTTCAAACTCGGAAGTTGAAAAAACATAAATATAATTCTGTGTAATTGCTTGGGATGATTTTAAATGGTCTACAATTACGAAAACAAATATTACTATCATCATACTGACGACAGTTATCGCCGTTGACGAAATTTAATTTTGTATATTCCATAATTCGAATGTGCCATGTATTTGTACATTCCTGAATCGGAGTTGCGCGGTAGACGATTTCACGTTCGGTGCGCAGGACTCACTGGACTCACGAATGGGAGAACAGTTCGCGCGTAGCAGTGGTCGAATGAGGATTGTAAAAATTCTTCTCCCGTCAGTGTTAACGATTGATGTCGGTTTTAGTGATTGAACCTGTGTGAAACGTGAAGAATCGACCTCGACACGAAGCAGCACGCCTCCACGACACACAGAAACAAGCTGGGTGCATGTTGTGGCCATGGAAATCATCAAAAATCAATGTCGGTGAGTGACGCTCTCCAAACTTGTCAGTACACATTTACCCGATGCGATCACAATGTTTGCAGCCGTCCTATACCTCCTCCGTAAATTGAAATGGCGTCTTGTCTTCAAATTTCGCAAGACCCATTCTTTGAATCGCGTATTTCCTCCGACAAGTACGATGTTTCGTTATGCTGGTACGCATTCGAAATGGCACAGTGACCATCTTGTCCCGCCGAGCATTTGGCGGTTGAAACTTTTGAACCATGTAGATTTCACTGAAATTTCCCTCTCGAAATACAAAACGAAGCATCGTTCGAGTCGTTAGCAAATTCGGAATATCGTGTTTACCAGCAGTACGCGAGGTACGCTTTCTAAAAATAGTAAAACGACAATCAATTTTGTTAACCTTTAACACATTATTCCAATCGAATCGTTCTAATAAAACAGAATGATAGAATTCTGTAGCATCGGGTTCAATTGTCTTGCAAACATATCCGCTGAAACCGTAGCTAGCATCTAAACGTTAAAAAATCGGCGTAGAGGACTGTGTAAATATTCTTCTTATTAGAACACAGAAATCAGGGGTGGTCGTAATGGCGGCAAATTCAAATGGGTATAAGGTGTTCGAGCGCGAGCAGCAGGGGCGCGCATGTACCGACCGTACAACAAAGAGTAGGGATATAATAAGAGGCGACACTCCGGGCGGTACCTTTGATGTCGGTCGTTCGACTGTCCCTTTAAATTGGTCGCATAGGCACGCGGGAAATTTATATCAACTGGATTTAATATGCTTACTTCGCGGCAATCTATATATCTGTGGTTGTAAGGAAAAACGTCGCATGTCAC
>CM052315.1:6011972-6081518 GCA_028455605.1 Lasioglossum malachurum
TTGGTTCTCTCTCTCTCTCTCTCTCTCTCTCTCTCTCTCTCTCTCTCTCTCTCTCTCTCTCTTTCTCTGTACGTATATACGTATATTTTCCTCTCACCCTCTTTTCTCCACCTCTTCCTCTCTTTTATTCGTTCGCTCGTTTCGCGTACCCTTGGAGGAGAAAGCGCGTCGATCGAATCCCTCTTCGATGACTCCGCGCGCTTAGATATTCTTCTGGATCGTCGCTTCCGCGTCCACCGCTTCCGATGTCCGTTCGACACGTCCAAGTTCCAGCAGCCTCGACAATTCCAGAAAATCGAAGCGTCAGGACGCGCGTCACGCCGATCCTCCTACTTCTCGACCTTGATGCAAATCCTCGCATATTCGACACACTCGATAACATCGGAATCGATGGATCCGGACGAACAGGAAAATCCGCCGTTCGGGACAATTGGTTGGAAGAAAAAAGTTCCTGAACTCGGGTCCTCCGGTCGAAAAATCAATGTTTTCGTTCGGGGAACGTTAACGACCGGTGACTTCCCAGCGATTCGTCTTTCTCCCCCGTTAAGCTCGCTGCCGCTACCCTCCCTCTCCCTCTCTCCTCTCTCCCACTATCCGAAGCTCCGATTCTCGGTTTCCTAGGAATTCCGCGCGGAGAAAACAGAGTCCGGGAACCGAAAACAGAGGATCGTAATAATAACGTCTTTATCGCAGGCTGCGCGAAAGGTACGCACGCACACGCGTATAGATAGACAACAACGACGAGACGACGACCACGACGACGATGACGGTGTAAAGGCGAGGCTTGGCTCGCCTTGCCTCGCCTCGTCCGCACCGAAGCCTGACCTGAATGCATCGCGGCCGGCTGACATTCGGCCCGAGTCGAACACAGAAGATACAGAAATTGGAGCGATAAAAAAGAAGGATGGACCGGAGATTTGCGGGCAGATAATAAGCTTGACATTAGATTAGAGGCCGTGGCGTGTTTGCGCGACGCACGGTACGCTGCGAACACTTTTTTCATGACCGAAATCACTTTAGCATTGCAAGGTTCGGCCCGTTGCACCGTTGATAATAAAACGGGTTCTTATTTTCATTCTTCGGGGAACTATATTTGAGATATGTAGCGCGGTCAAGGATCTGTTCTTCGAAGTAAATTTCAAAGAGAACACTTGATTCGGTAGGAAGTTGTTGGCAACAAAATCGAGAAATAATTCGGAGTGCAAAGGGTTAATGTCTTCCACGCATTTCCGACTGAATTTCGAGATCTATTGATTCTTTTTCTCGATCGTTACGGGTAGGCGGTCTCGTCTGGCTCGTCGAATTTCAAACGTCTGTGTCACGGGTTACGTAAAACCCGCGCCGCAGAAGAGGAAGAGCAGGACGAGACCGAGGCGAAGGCGGTGGTAGAGGAGAGGGGTTGGGGGCCGGTGGTAGCGGAAGGAGCCGAGAGGAAATGTTGTTACAACGGGATCCACCGATGATTCGGTGGTAAACGGAAGCCAGACAGGCTCGGGTTACAGCAACGCGGGGGAACCGAAATTAAACGGAACTCGCCGTGGCCGCGGGCCTCTCGTTCGCGTGTCTCTCTCTCTCTCTCTCTCTCTCTCTCTCTCTCTCTCTCTCTCTCTATCCTCGCCTCTGCTTTTCTCTTCTGCTCGGAACGAGCACGTTTTCCGCGCCGGGGAATATTTATTTTCTCGGGCAGCGCGATCTCAGGTTACCAGGAACACCACCGTCAGAATCGTCCGTCGGTATACCTTCTGTGCCGAGATTTCCTCCACGGAGTCTCCTGGGCCTGCTGTTCGAGACACACCGGCTTCTCGGAGCGGCGAAGCCACGCCTACTCGGGGCCCGGTATACAGACAGACGAAGCGAAATTTTTAGAGAACACGAGTTAAATTAAATGGGAGTTCCCCCTAGTTCTGATTCCGTTGCAACCAACGAAATAGTCAACTACAAGACCGAAATTTTGCAACTCCAGTCACCCGGTTGGTTTTTCGAAATAAAGGGAATCGTCGACTTGCGGTTTGCGTTACCCCGAGGAGCAATCAAAAGCGCTCCCAGGGCAAAGAGCGCTCCAGTGGCCGATGCCAGGGCTCGGAAAAATCCGATCGTAGCGGAGGCAGGCTCGCATCGCCGGAGAGAGAGAGGTCCGGCCGTGTAGAACTCGGTTCGCCACAGTAGAAAGGGTCGCGATTAGTCAGACCCGAGCAGTCCCGGTCCCTTTGCCGGCCTTTGCGATACTCTTTCCCCCATGAAATGTGGGTCGCTTCGGATGTTGTCGATGTTTGCGCTGTGCAAGCTACTCCGGCGAGCCTCGGCGAGCTCGCTTTTCGCGGTTTCAAAATATATATCCGTGCACGCGAGTCCTTGGCGTTAGGATTCAAGCAAATATCCCTTATTGTTTTCCAAAGGGAAACTCGGCTCTGACGTCTCCGCGTCCGGATTTCAAGAGGATAACGTGACAAGACCTTTCCTTCGTTCTCGCGTTCTCTATTCGGCTCGATCCAAAGGACTTTTCCAGCCGCTTTCACACCCTGTTCCCGATACGGCTCTTTACGCGGAGCTCGACTTCCTTCTATTGCTCCGCGTACACATTGATCGCAGCCTCGATCGAAATGTGATCGATTGGTCACACCCCGTTCGTGGAAAAAATCTCGAATCTTGAAATTTCGGTCTCGTTCTCAACGAGCGAGTACCTAATCTGTATCTATGGAGGAACGATCGGTGGAATGCTCGCACCGCCGAGATGGCCTTATCTCTCCGTTAACGGCTCACCGTGAAACGCGAGGGAATTTCGTCGGGCTCGCGACTACTAATAATAACGATCGTTTTGTTCGGAAATAAAGACTACGAACCTTCTGCGCTCACCTAATAATCGTGCATGAAATTCCTCTCCCCATCCGTGTGGCGTCTATCCCCGCCACCGCGTCAGCGGGCACACGCCGTCGCTCCCCGATTCGCTTTGTCCTGAAATACATCGATGGCTGCCTCCCTCTCTCCCTCACTCCCTCTCGCCCTCTTTCTCTCTCTCTCTCTCTCTCTCTCTCTCTCTCTCTCTCTCTCTCTCTCTGGCCGTGCTTCCCCTTCGCGCGCCCTCGCTCTCTCTCCCTTCGTCCGAGCCCCACCATGAGTCGATCTCTTTCCCCGTCGCACGTTCGGTCTCCGTCCTCCTCTTTGTCCTGCTTTCATAGTATCGACCCAATACGGTTGACCTAGACTCACTTGCAAGGAAGTGTACTCAACCTTTGACACTTACTCGTGCGCGCTGACGAAACCGGCCTCCCGCTACCGACCGTCCAACCGATCAATCGATATATCCCAGTCTAAACTAATTACACACGTGGAAATCGGTCTGCCCTGATCTCTATCCCTCTCTCTCTCTCTCTCTCCTGCATCCCGATGAGGTGCACGGCTGCACGGCTCTGTGCTGGTCGTCACCCTGCCCCCGATAATCCCCATCGGTTGGCTCGGTTTCAGCGAGAGCCGAGCCGAACCGAAGCTTTTTGGCGTCCAGACTCCAGACGCGAGAGCGGAGGCGGCCGCCGCGACGCCCCGCGCCGTTCGATCTACAGGACGAGCAAAAGCTGCCGGACAGCACCGGTTACACCCGTTTTGCCCGAAACACTGCCCCCCTCCTCTCCTTTACCTCAAAACTTGCTTTAATCATATACAGTAATCGCTCCTTCGTCGTCCTGAATCGTGGGCACGATCGTTGTCCAGTGCCTACCCACTCCACTGCCTGTCAACGAGAGGATTAGGCCTGCTTGGATCTGGTCGCCAGATGTGTCTCAGGCCTGTCCAGACCCCCGCGCAGAACGGAGAACAACAGGAAAGGAATATGGCAAGGAAAAAAGGAGTTTTCTAAAGCCAGACAGTTGACTGCTTTCGACTGCGAATGCTTTTCTTCGTCATCTAACTATCCGTTTCACTAAAGACGCAGTCATAAGTGAAAAATAGTGTCCGGGCACGGTCGTTGTCCGCTCAAGCCCCCGGCCGTTGGACAACGAAGGAGCATTTACTGTATTAGGTTGACAACTAAATTCGCGACCTTTTGTTTCGTAATTTTTTCATTGTACCATTAGTAACCTCATTCAATGACCATTCCTTTGGAATATTATTGGAAAGCTCTGAATTTTGCGATTAATTTGATATTAAAGCTCGTGCCTAAAAAATATATATAATTGATTTTGTTTGAGAAAATGTGGAGATCTTAGTTGCCAACCTAATAATTCAATTACGTCCCCATATGTAGCTTCGCTACCCTCTGTGAAATGAACCCAAGTTCGTCATCAGTCAATTGGTGCAAAAATTTCATGTCAAGTCTGGCTCGAAATGGAACCGCAAAGGACCAACCGTTTACAGTCTGGATAATTTCATAATTAGCACGATTCTCTTTGCATCTGCTCTAGTACCCATTCGAATCGTCATTGTTTACTGCACCAGGTTGCCAAAATCGTCGAGGAGAAGATCGACGATCTCCGTTTCGATCCCGAATAGGCTGGTGACTCCTGCCAGGATCAGGATGTTTACAATCGGGCGGGGGCGTCGCGATTAGGCGATCGGGGTGTGCTCGCGGAGGCCTGATCGACGCGCGACGCTCCGTTACGGTTTCGTATGCTTCTCCGATGAAAAGTTAAACCGTAGCCATGAGTATATCGACCTATCGACCTATATCGGCGGTGGTGCGGCCACGGAAAGAATTACGTAGCCGGTTTCCGAGGAATTGGTCTGCGCGTCACGACCGACGGAAAACTCTGATGTAGAATCGCGACTCCCTCGCCGATCCACTCCCTCGCATCCGTTCGATTGTTCGATCGTTCCACGAGGAACCTCCCCGTTTTTGATCGACTTCGAACACCGGGTTACCAGGTTCGATCTTTCTCCGTTACTCCGCGACCAATGGACCAGTCGCGACGGAAATTTCCTTGCGGCTCGTTCTCTTGTGACTCGCTGGAAATCGGGCAGCTCGTGAGCGTTCGACGAGCACACGCGAAATAATTGAAAACACCACGGGGTCGCACGCGTGCGCAATAATATTCCGCAGTGCCATGCCGGTGTCGCCGCCGGTTCCCGTGGTCTTATTTTAGGATGTAATCGACAGTCTCGCGAGGGAATCGATCGAGAGGGGTGCACGTGCCGCGAATTTATCGACCCGAGCCCAGTTGTCGCGCGTCACCGTTCCGCGAACACCAGGAAGCGTGCTCGCGCGAACGGCTTCGACAGAAATCGGACGATAGACGATCGATGGAAAACCTGGGATCGGGAGATCGGCCCCTCCTCGCAGTCAGAAAGAGTACCGGTTATTCGAGGATTGATTAAGACCCGATCTTTTAGCCCAGTCAACGAAAAATTGTAGAGGGAAATGGAAGGAACACAATTTTTAACTTTGGGACTTTGTTCGGACTAGTTAGGAGGTAGAAGGTCCCCTTTCCCGGTTTTCCGCTTATATCTCGGAAACTATGCGTCCTAGCGATAAGACCATTCTATACAGAATTAAAGCTGACAAAATGTGCCACAGGATTGATTTCATTCAGTTTTTCGCCATCTCGCATAGTTTCCGAGATATCGGCGCTCAAGGTTCACTCTTCAGCGCAATTAGTGAATTTTGAGCGCTGATATCTCGGAAACTATGCGAGATAGCGGAAAGCTGAATAGAGTCAATCTTATGGCACATTTTGTCAGCTTTAATTTTGTATAGAATGGTCCTATCGCTAGCACGCATAGTTTCCGAGATATAAGCGGAACACCGAAAAAGAGGGCCTTCTACGTGCCCCCCTTCACCCCGCTCATCTCCTACGAGTTGAGACTTTTATATAGTGTGTTTACCTCCTAACTAATCCAAACAAACTCCCAAAGTTAAAAATTGTGTTCCTTCCGTTTCCCTCTACAGCCCCCTTATAAGCATTCGTTGACTGGACTATTTATCCAAAATCCAAAATAAAAATTGTCCAAGTCAACTGTCAGGAACAGAAACAAATATTTCTCTTTTAATAATTATAGCTGGACTGCGGATGTTTATGCAAAATAAAAATTGTCTGCGTCCATTCAAGAAATAGAAACTAAATCGCATGTTATTTCTTCCCTTAATGATTTTAATAGAAGAGAAATCATATATTTCTAAAATTTTTCAACAATTTTCAAAATTTCATCTTCACAATTTTGCTGTAAATGCATAAAGATCCGCAATCTAATTACAGCAAATCGAAAATACTTTTTTAAAAAATGTTTTTAGAATATTATATTCGACCATTTTTTCGTTGTATAAATGCATCAAATCCGCGCTCCAATTATATTTTGTTTGCGGTTTTATTGGAGGCCGGCTATTTATTATTTTGCTGCTGGTTGTGTGTGAAGCAACGTCCATGAATCGGGTTCCGAAGAGGCAAGGGCTCGCAGGCGTGCCGTGCCTTCTTCTCTAGCAGCTGACGCGCTTTTGTATAACAGGTGCCCCGGTTGTTTGCGATTCCGTGCAAGTAATCACGAGAATCGATCCGGAGCAGATTCGCGGTCGGGAAGCCTGACTTCGTTCTTAAACGAGTCGAGCCATTCCTTCGCGTCGGCCGTAGATCGTCAATGTCCTTGGCGATTTTAACACTTCAGCTACCGGAAGCCTGTTAACCCCTTGTACTATAAAAAAATGTATAGTCTGAATAATAGTCTGAAGAAGGAAAGTATTTATAGTCTGATTTGATAATAAATGCTCAGACTTCGCAGTCTACTTACATGTAAAATTAAACTGATTTCGAAAAAACGCACTAAGAAGTATGAAACAATTTCCATTTAGTTTATGCGAATACACACGAACTTAATACAATACAATCTTTTCGGAGGCGGCGCAAAATTAATAATTTTCCAAATGACAGATGTTGCTGATAATGATTTCATTGGAATATGGTGGTCTTGGAAATCAATAGGTGGTAAGATAAGATATATTAATATATATATGTGAAAAAGCATGCAGAAGAATTTAAGGATTTTAGTGATTTCCAGTGTCGGAAATTTTCAATTTTGCGCCGCCTCGCGCTGCCCTAGAGTAGGGCAATAATCAACTAATATTTAAAAATGACTAATAGTCTTTTTGAATGTTAGTCACAGCAAAATAGTCATTAGTCAAAACTTTTTGATTAGTTAGTGATAACTAATTACATAATAATATTGATATATGTTAATCGCACAATAGTCACTGATGACTAAAGATTGATGACTGATAATCAACTATTAATTCACTAATAAGCAATAGCTAACGCGATTGCTTAGAGCTGTGACTAACTATTCGCCATTTAGTTATCACTAACTATCTCGTTAAATCTGTCATCCCAGTCCAAAATCTGCTCAAATAAGGACAAAAAACCGAAGCCTGCAAACCCATGTTTCGAACCGAAATCCAGTAAGGTTTTTGCCCCTGTTCGGTTTTGGTCCGAGATTCTCGAATGATGGGGAATTTTCGATTTTTGTGGGAGTTGGAGGCACCGAGACGCGACGTTCGAACCGCTCGGCAGGTGTACCGTGCGCAACTTCGATTCGAGTCGTGGTTCAAGGCTGCTTCGATCGCGATGTCCCGCGATTCCCCGTGCCCCGTTCCCGTGAGACAAGGTAGCCCCAGGGAAGCCCGTTCGAACTCGTTAGCCTCTGTCGATTTTTCACAGTTGGATTTTCGTGTCGCAAAAATTGGAGAATATTTCCTGATGCTCGTCTGCCCCAAACACTGCCCTTTCCTCTCCGTTACGCCATTTGGTAGGTCTAACTAAGCTATACGCTTGTGCAAAGTATTTCATCAAGATCGATCAAAAATTTTAAGAATCTGTGATTTCAATGAATCGCAAACCCCAAAGTCAAAGATTTTTGAAAAATTGGAGAACATCCTCCGATGCTCGCCCTATGCAGTTATACTAGAAAACATTATGGAGGTGTATTGTTCCTCGATGGGGACCCATCGAATGATCCATCGGGCCGGTGTAATTTGGTTCAAGGGCGATTTCGACCCCCTTATCCGGCTCTACCCTTTTACCAGGAAGCGTATCTAGTTCCCGTGTGTGGCTGGTACGTGTCATGGTGGCTTAAAAATAACTAGACACGTGTGGGAGACTGGTGGAGCGTGCGCCGCCTCCAGAAATAAAGCACAGCGGCCCGCCGCGACGATCCGAGCCGAGCCGAGTAAGCGAGCGAGCGAGCAAGCCGAGCCGATTAACTTTTTCCACGGCGAAACTGTCGGTTTTCCTTGCCGTGTTCTCGTGTTCGTGCTAGCGCGTGCCTTCGAGACGGACGCGTGTGCACAACCGTGTATTGTCGGCTGCCAGCCGAGTACATATCCCGAACCGAGAGAGAACAGGGAGAAAGAGAGCGCGATGCATCGTCGAAGCCCCCGACGGTTTTTCACCGGGCGTCAGCTATCCGCGCCGACGGATATATCGTCGTCTTCCTGTTAACAGGACCGCGAGCTTATTTTAACGCTCGCCTAGCCCGGCTCGGCCTGGAAACTCGTTTTGTCGGACAACCGAACCTCCCTTCCTTCCGCCTCCCATCTTCCACCTCGCTGCCTTCTGCCTTCTATGTCCCGGGAATTAAAAATATCAAAAAATCCAGGAAAATGCATATTAGAAATTTTCGAGACACCGGTTTTATTAGAACACCATAGCAGGACAGTCTCGAAAGCAATGCTCTCGATATTTTTCAAATTTCTCCGTAAAGCAGTTGCGTAAGAGAAAAAATCGATTTTTCTCTAATTTACTGTAGACGTTCACACAGTGCTGGATTAAGGTCGGTTTATCTTAGCCAGTCCGGCAGCACCTTGCTACCCTGCTTTTGTATCCAGTATTTTCCCGAAAAGCTAAAATACTGGATACAAAACCAGGGTAATAATATATCAGCTGTGCAAATAAGTTCCTTCCCCTTTTTTTGAAAGAACTTTCTTTTAGTTCTATGAAGAGTCATGATGAGCACTCTAAAAGTTTTCGAGTCCTATGCAACAATTTCGAGCAAAATGGCGCGCGAGATGCATCATTTGCGTCACTGCTTATTCTTTGCAGCCCAGCTTAGGAAATCAGCTGTCGAAGCTACCGAAATGGTTCGTGCGGCACTGGGAGGGAACGCCGTGTCTTACAGAACATGCAGAAAGTGGTACCAAAGATTTAAAACCGGTAATTTTAATTTGGAAGACGATGATCGTTCAGGTGCACCGTGAAAGTTCGATGACGGGGAGTTACAGGAGTTGCTCAACTAAAATCCGATCCGGACGCAAGAAGAATTGGCAGAAAGATTGGGGCTCACCACATAAGATTTTATTACATTTTATGTACGTAACATGTAATAAAATCTTGAATTTGGAAAGAAAGGGGCAAGAACTTATTTGCACACCTAATAGTATCCAGTACTTTAAGGATTCAGGCAGCAAGAGATACGGGACAGCATAGAAATCTTTGGAATTTTAGAACAAAATTTTAGAAAATAAAATTCTTGTAATGTTTTTACTGTTTTATATTGCACCAACTCATTTTTGTCATTGTCAATTTTCTGGTCCTGACCCGAACTCGAACTTTCGTTAAAAGCATTTTCCAGTCGAATTATCAAAAATCCTAAAAACCCTAATCGTACAGGTCCACCGACACCGTGCATCGAAGGATCAAACTCCTTAGTGTCTTTAAAGATCTTAAATCTAGGACCCGGAGAACGCGGCCCCTGCGATATTCCTTGGCCGGATGAAATATCGGTTCTCGTCTGGCCGCGAGCCACTTTGCTGTGTGCTTCTTATTCGAAACTTTTCTATTCGTAAATTTGCACGTCGCGCGCCGACAGTTATGGTCGCGTTGCCCGTTCCTATTTCTCATAGTTCTTTCCACTGGAACCCGACGGAACTTCGCCTGGCAAATAGGTCAGCGAGACACAGGATTTCGGAAAACTAGAAGCGACCTTAGCGATTGTATGGTTCTGAGTATACCCTAGTGACATTTATGGATGGGAGTTGGTTGGGGGATAGGGTTGGTGGTTTACAAATCCCTGTCATAGGACCTACGACATGAATCGATCACAATTTGCCAACAAATATCCAATGCTGGCCTACAATTATTATAGTTGGTTAATTATCAGGAACCGAATTCAACCCCGACGTGGGTGTTTAAGTTTTTTCTCAATTTTTTACCGTGGAAATACATTGTTTATATGTATCAGGGGGACCGGAAAAATTAATTTTTTTGAAAATAGTATTTTATTTGAAGAATATTGGAAATATTTGTGTTTCCTCTTTATTTTCAATTTCAATTTTAAATATTATTGCTGAAAAAATGTAATGGTTCGAATTCAATACATTTATGGATGTAAATCGTGTATTAACGATAAGATTCACCGTATGTTTATGCGCTTTCTCAGGGTATTATAACAATGGAAAAATTAAAATATTTTATTTCGTATTTCTGGTTGTTAAAGTAGAAATATTTCATATTTTGTGGACCAAATTGTTGAAATAGAAATATTTTATTTTCAAAAAATTGTATATCCCATTTAAAATACTATTTCCTTTAAGCAAAATAAAATCTAAAATATTAAATGGCATTTGAAATATTTGTTTCGCCGAATAATTCCCACCACTGTTGCCAACCAACAAAATGCCAACCATCGATGCTACTAGGGTAGTTTCGCAGATCGTGGAATAGAGGTGGGCGACGGGGCAATTAGTCGCGGCAAACAGGATGATTCACGGCCACGAAACGTTCGTGATCAAGGATCGTTCCAGGGGAAAGGTCGACGCTCAGACGAGACAAAGCTTTCCGCTCCCGGTGCCGGTTTGATAATGTCGCGCGCGTCCACGGTCTCGGAATAATTGGATGGAAACCGATACGATATCGGCGAGCGAGAGAGAGAGAGAGGGGGGAGGGGGGAAGATTCATGTGTGTCTCTTTCTGTGTTTCCGTGTGTCTGTGCCGTGTGCGTGGTATCGCGCTCCCAATCCCCCGGCCAACGGGTTTCTTTTTCCCCGGCGGAGAGATCGGCCGGCCAGAAAATATTGATCGCGAATGCGGGGGCGTGCGGAACCGAAAAGGCTCACGTCGAGTCGACTCGAGTCGAGACGAGACGAGACGAGTCGACTCACTGTCTCGTTGTGTCGTCGGTTGATATTTTGGCAACGGTCTCTCCCAGACACACTCGGCCCGGCCCAGCCCGCGACACCGTCTGCCAACTTTCTTGATTGGCGCGGCTCATCTCGTAATCTTCGAGTGTCCCGAGACCTCGAGCAGAGTCCTCGGCTTCCTCCGACTCCCTTCGCGCTGGTTCGACGTCTCTTAACCCTTTGTCGTCCGGGCTGTGCCCTCTCTTTGATTTCAGAACTTGCATCAACATGTGCATCTCATTATGCTACATCATATGCGGCTTTGATAACACTGTCCAACAACCAGAAAACGTTTCGATTCTCACTATGCGATTCTTATAGAGTTTTTTTAAACTCTTGTGAAAAAAACTCTTCTAAAGACATGTTGATACAATCATAATGTATTAATATTGGACATCACTGTATTTGGGAAAGTCTACAGAATCTTTTGCTGTGTAAAGAACAATTCTGTATCTTTTGTGATAACATCAGAATATTTGTTTAAAGTTGAAAAATGTCTTTTTCTCCAACTCAAATATCTCAAAAACTGTGCGTCTAGGAGAAACATTAAGGGCAGAGTCGCGGAATCAGCGCAAAAATCTCTATAAGAATCGGAACGTCAAAAAAATCAAATTGTGTTGAAATGGAAATATTTTATTTTGAGGTTCGGATTGTTAAAATAGAAATATTTCATTTTCGAAATTGTATATCTTATCTAAAATACTATTTCCTTTAAGCGAAATCAAATCTAAAATATTAAATATAGTATTCGAAATATTTGTTTCACCAAATAATGCACACCTCTGCAGTACTATGCGCCGCTTAGGCTCGCGATTCCTAGACTCGTACTACTGGAACTCCTCTCGCTTCTCGCCGTGAAAATGATCGGACCTCGATCGAACTCGGAGTCACCGCTATACATTTTTGTACCACTATTCACAATATTATTTTCATTATTAAATATCAATTATCTAGAATTATATAGAAATTATAATTTCATATCCATAAAATGAAAACAATCATGTACAAGGGAATTATTCTAGGTCGGAAGAAATGTTTAATTTTCGAGTTGAAAAAGCTGCCACTGTGCAGCGTGCCTGAGGGGTTGAAAATTCGTTCGAATACCCGGAATGTTTCCAGAAGCAGGAGCCTTTGTGACGAGATCGGTTGAAAAATCAGTGCCAGCTCGAAGAGTAGTCTGGTCCTCTTTAGTGCGCGATTCCAGGGCGATGTGAAAGGTGTAATCCCAGAGGATTCTTGGGGAATCCTGGTTCTCGAGCATGTCGCGACGTCGTTCGGTTATTTTCAGGGAGAATAGCGATCAAAGGTGTTCGTTAACGAGAGGCTCGGGCCGGTCGCGTCGAAACTTTAATTAAAAACTAGCATCGATTAGCGATACAATGCTCTCTCTCTCTCTCTTGCTCTCTCCCTCGGCGTTTATCTGAAACTGTTTGAATGGCACAGTCTGACCCAGTTTCGCCGGTGGGACGGCCCACATATAGCCGACCTTCGTTATTCCATTTGCTTATTACGGAAAGACATTTGAAACGCGCTCTGCTCCGAGCCCGAGCGGAGCGGAGGCGCGCTGGTGTCGATCAATTATCGGTAAGAAAGGGAAATATCAGCGATTATAATCGACTCGCTGAACAACAGCACGAGGTGGAGGGAAGCAAGAGGAGGAGGAGGAGGAGGTGGAGCCACCGCTTTTATAATATGCTCGGGGATAGGAAGCCGTGTAATTACCTGACGCGTATGTTTTCAAGGTTTCCCTGGTTCGTGGCTCGCTGGAAAAGGCCGCGCGCGGATCATATACCGAGTTCCGTGAATTACTTCGGAAAATCGCGTTTGCTCCGCCCACGATAATCGCCTCTCCTCTCCTCTCCCTCGTAACGTCCGTGGCATCGCGTCGTTCGTGTCCGTTCCGCGGAAAAATCGCTCGATTGAACTCCGCGAATTTCCGCGCGATGGAACCGCAGCTTCCTAGAGACTCGGATCTGCTCGATCGCAATCGGAACGAATGACCGGGCCGCTGTGACCGATTTCTCAGTGACCGATTAAAACGCGAAACGCGTGCAAATACAACACAAACATAGCGAGAAACGTTGCTGTACGCCGCTCTGGTGTCGTAAATATTTTCGCACCGTGTTTGGTCTTGAGATTAGCTGAACTTCCCTTTTCTTATCTTCTGCACAGAATTACGCATCCGGCCCTTGAACCCATCGCTGCCGTTTGAATCGCTGCATACTGAATCATAGTTTGACCCGCTTAGCAATACCCATTCGAGAAGCCCTATCAAGCTAAGATGTACGACACCGGGAATGCTGTTTGAGCCTTCTCGCATACTTCAGATCCCAAGCGAATTTCGTGACTCGGTACAGGAGTCACGTATTCATTCATACAGCCGGATAAGATGGTCGACGGTGCCCTTGAGCCGAATTATATGGCCGATGGGTCAATCGATAGGACATCAAAAAGAAACGTACCGTGTAAAATGTCAAGCTTATATCTCGATCGGGAGGGTAGTTATGGAGTAAAATCGAGAAATCGGTGAAAAATCAAAAGGCTCAAAGAAATCGAGAACGTGCAGATTTTACGTGGAAGCCTTTGTACGAACGTCGTCTCCTGTCTCGAGGCGTTGAGACCGTTAAAGGGTTAATTTTTGCGAGGTAACGCGGAGAGAAGAGAGCGAGCAGAGCCTCCGGTTCGATGAAGTATTTGATCGGTTCACGGTCGTCGAGGGGGAGGAAAGTTTTCGCGTGAAGTCGTCTCCACTTTAAACGATCCAGGGAACAAAGAAGCTTGAGAAACACTGGCGCGGTTTACGTTCGAGAGCAGGTCGTCGCGACACCGAGCGACGACGCGGGGCGAGGTGGCGCGGCGAGGCGTGGAGGGTGTTGAGAGAGACCGCGCTTTAGAGTGCAATTTCCAATACATCTCGAGGCCTCTTTGGCTGCACTAGTGTCCTTAATGCGCACATAGTTGATAGGGATCGATAACGGGAATTATTTTTGCGCTGTCTTTCGTGACCCATTTTTCACCGCTCGACGTCCCTCGCCTTGCCTCGCCGCGCTCGTCGCGACGCTCTCCACGCCATTCACGCTAATTCCCCGCCGAGCACCTCCCCCCCCAAACCCTATCGCGAAACGCGACGCCCTTCGCGCGAAACGTGGTCCTGTCCCTTTCACCGCTTCCATTTCGCTCGTCTCGGTCGTTTTATCGCTCGCGGTCCGATCCGTAACCCGTTATGGAAGACCAACAACGCGAAATCAAGGACGCCGCTTATTATTACTAAGGGCTTCGATACCGATCAATACCGTATAATCCAGTGCCGTATAACATTCGTCTGGTCTTGCGATTCTGCTCTCCGACCACACTCCTCCTTCCTCTCTCGTTCTCTTTCGGCGCGACCAGCGAACACTTCATCGTTGTTTAACACTAAACCTACCGAGCTCTAACAAGGGAAGGACCACAAGTGTCCGACTTCGATTTTGATTATTTTTTGTGAGACGATGGTATATGGATCCCTAATGATGTCTGCAAAATACTAGGTGTAGTTACTCAATGGTTTTAAAGATATAAACAATTAAACTTTCATACCTTGTTGATACACCACGATTTGCAGCTCAAGTTGTCGAAGTTGTCGCGTGAAAGTTCAATTGTTTATATCTTTAAAACTATTGAGTAACGACACCTAATATTTTGCAGACATCAGTAGGGATCCGTGTACCATCGTCTCACAAAAGATTATCAAAATCGAAGTGGGACACTTGGGGTCCTTCCCTCGTAAGAGCGATTCATGGTTTAGCTTGTGAAAATGGTCAAGCTCTATTTATTTCATAAAGCATGTGAGTAATATAATACAGAATGTTGATACAGTTATACAATCCGTTTCTATTATAATAATATATAGGTTTTGTTATATTAAAAAAATTGTTTCAGACGCGCAATTTTCTATTTTCTTGAGAATGATCCACATAGGGATTGAAACGTTGGAAGTTTAATTTGAACTTGCACAATTTGCTTTTCTTTAATTACAAGATCGAACCGTTGCGCCGAGAATAGATAATAGTTAAAATATCTATTTATTTAGATTTGAAAATTTAAATATTGAGACTTCTGACCCGCGCACTGAGGATCTGATACCTTTGGAAGCGTAGGTCACGGTATCGCCTCGCTAGATGTTCGGTTAAGGACTCGGGAAGATAACAGGGCAGCCTCGTTGTTAGTTCGCGGTGGGACCCGCGCCAGTAGCGAGTAGCGAGGGAACGCCCGGATCGATAGCAGTTTAAAAAGAACAAAGAAGCGTCGGGGCGGCGTCGAGGCGTCGGGGCGTCGGGGCGTCGGTCGGCGCGTTGCGTCCGACGCTTTTAATTTCCTCTTCATCGACGTCTGATGTGAATTAACCTTATTGTCGCGCGTTTAACGGTTTATTTAGCATTCCGGTCTAATCTTAACCGGCGCATTAAATCGCGCGTAATGGTGTCACGATTGTTACGCTCGCCCGTAACACTTTCGCCGCCAGCGAACATGCGAATACTTATGCGATGAGAGACACCCGCCCGGGCCCCCCTGTGTGTACGTACATACACAACTTGACAAGAGTACCAATTTGTATTTATACGGCGACCAGCCTGGAGCGAGGCGGCACGCGCCCGATATCAAATTAATATTAACAACCAACCGGAGCACGCCGCGGAACTACCCAGAAATCCCCCGGATTCATTCGATCGCTGCTATCCTTGCCTCGCGGAAATGTAATCGTGCGCGGTTTTATTAAGGGGCTTCGCGCACCTTGACGCGTGAAAAATAGGGTCAAAGGAATTTTTATACAACCGTATGTACAACTTCGTGTATACATGTGCGCTGGAATTTTTAATGAAAAATATCAGGTAATGAGTCCTGCAGATGCGGCCTCGTCAAGGTTAAACGAACGTCAGAAAATATGTTCTCCTGAAGTATTTTAAGGTGAAATAAAACATTTCTTTATTGAAGCGATGGACTGTAATCAATAAAATATTTTCTTATTTATTCTTTTTGGCTTTGGCCATCTTTTGATGATCGAACAAACGGGAAAATATCTTATTCGTTAAAATTCATTGCTTGAATAAAAAAAATTCGAAAATTACTTTCTTGCCGAAATATGGCACAATTTCAACTCCACCGATATCCACGAATTATACACAACGCAAAAAAGCGAAAGAATGCTCGCAGCTTCTCCAGTAAATATCGTCGACAGGACCGTGGAACGTCGTTTCACCGTCTTCGAGTCCCGCGAAAGTCCGACTATCGTAGAAGGGGTTCAGAAGTCCTGGAATTCGTTGGATCGCTCTGCCGGAAGATCTCCGATTCGGCGATGGTCAAAAGTTGTTCGGGCTTGAAAGTTGCTAGACAATCTGGCCGGAGAAGTTTGCCTTGTGTCCGACTGGGCATTTTATTTATAATTTCCAGAGCCGTGGGAAACTAGTCGATCCTGCGCCTCGACGAACTTTTCGCGGAGTTTTCCGTTTATTTTTAGCCGGCCAAGTTGGTTAACTGGAGAAAGTGAGTGTCTACACCGGCGACTCGTTCGATCGGTTGAGCCATCCGTCAAATTTTTCTCGTCGCGCCTCGGCGACGCTGTTCCCGTGAAACGATTAATTTTTTTTACTGTTTCCTTGTTTCTTTTTTTTTTTAATTGATCGCGCACTTGATAAACCGTGCGATTATTATCTTTCGAGTTGTCGGGAATTTTCTAAATATACGTATAGGTCCGCGGTGAATTTCCTTAGGGAATAAGCGAGACGGGCATGGTTCGACTCCTTAGTATCATTTTATGACTGGGATTTTATTAGAAATGTGTAGTGATAGTTTGCAAAATTACTAACCGTGGTTTATCACGAATTAAATACTATACAAACTCATGACTTCATCCTTTACTCATCCTCACACTCTGCCTCATCCTCGACCTCTGTCCTTGTCGCATCATATTCGAACCTTTGCTTGGCCACGTCATCTTCAAAGCTAGCTTCACAATTCCTAAACACCCACCATTCAAGTTAAAGCCTACACTCTCCCGCAGAGTGGGGCAATAATCAACAAATATCTAAAAATGACTAATAGTCTTTTTGAATGTTAGTCATAGCAAAATAGTCAATTAGTCAATTAGTCATAGCAACACATTTTGAGTAGTTAGTCATAACTAATAAAAAGATAAAAAATGGCAAATTGTTAGTCACAACCCTAAGTAATCGTTAGCTATTGCTTATTAGTGAATTAGTATTATGGTGAATTAGTTTTATTTTGATTCGATATAGCTATTATATACGATAATATACAGTGGGTACCTTTTAAAAATTAATAACTTTTTTATAATTGTACCAAACGATAGCTGATTTTTTATAATCAGTTAGAAGCATTGGTTTATGAAACGATATGCAAAAAAGATTTTCCAAAAATTATAATTTACACGTTAAAAAAGGCATTTTTTAAAACTTTGTCATTTGGACCCTTAAAAAATGCCTTTTTCATTTTTGCATGTAACCTTGTAAATTATAATTTTTAGAAAATCATATAATTTCGTAAACCAATGCTTCTGATTGATTATAAAAAATCAGATCGTTTGGTACAATTATAAAAAAGTTTTTAATTTTTAAAAGGTGTACGAATACTTTGTACACCCACCGTATGTACATATACGATATTTAAATGTTGGTAAACATTATTTGGGCCAAGTGCAGTATTATCGTACGTAAATTTCTTGTTAATTAGCTAACTACATATAAGGTTAGATTTGTAGACAAAACTACCAACTATATCCCAACCGACTTCCAACCGTTGGCCTACCATAAATGCTACTAGGGTTCTGCTGGACTCGAAACGGAGAGGAGGAAAGATAGATAGATAGCAGGAAAGAGGGAGAGAGAGAGAGAGCGAGTTGGTCGGGCTTTTTGTCGTTGGATGATAATACGAGCCGCGTATCGATCGGCCATCCGGCCAAGATTCGTGACGTAATAACACTGTATGCGTCACGGTTCAGGAACACGAGATATCCTGGCCGAGCTTCCCAGCGAGAAACCGAATCGCGCGAAAGCGATCCTCTCGTCGGGCCGAAGGTCTGCTCCAGTTTTCCCGGAGCACTAAACGGACCAATCACAGCCCCTGAACCGTCCACGAATCGCGGAACGGTCGAACGAATCCCAAAGAAAAATCGACACCGCGCGCGACGAACCTCGACAGAATTCTCGGAAAGTCGATTTTCGAACCGTTTGTTCTGTAGAGTTCGAGGCTGTTCGACGGTTTATCGAGTTCCGAGAGCAGGAACGTATCCCGGACCAGGCTGGAGCAGGGATTCTCTGCTCGCGGGAACAAGCGATGGCGCGATTTTGGGCGTGGACGACGCACCTACGTGGGCGACCGCCCAGACGTTAGGGCAGTCGGGTAAAAATAAACAGGCTCTATCGAATCTATCGAAATTTTCGGAGCTTCGCCGACGTGCCAGACAGATCGGCCTGCGATCCACGAGAGCGCGTAAGATCTCTGCGAAAGACAAATTCGATAATTACACTGAATTAATTTAGTAAATAAATCATGTGGCGTGAAATTAACTCCGCCGTCCATTTATGACGATCTTGAGCCCACAAAAAAAAACTGTTTAAAAACCACGCTTATATTAAAATGCACTAAAAAGGAGAAAAATAATTTTTTTCCTGTGGTTCTCTCAAAAATTTAATAGAAAAAATAAAATCATGACATTAGTCACTATAAAAATAAATGCGTGGAGACTAAGACTCTTGTAGCATAGATAAAGACTAAAAAACAATATTAAAAGATTCCGTACAGCACCAGAGATCCCGAACAAATTCATATTATAATAGAAACGCAAGATATGGAAATATGCGAGACAGAATGGGGGGATGATCTGAGAGGCGACGCGACGCTCTTGATGGAGTCCGAAATTGTACGAAATGGAACCGAATGAACGAAGCACCACACTGAGCTCCTTCGGTGCGAAGTTCGGTCAGTGGAGTGGGGATGAGTCGGAGTGGGAACGAGTAGTGGAGTAGGGAGCGCTGGCGCGCGGAGTGGGGATCGCTGAACGCGATCACGTACTGCAGAGCGTCGCGCGGCGAGGTGTGACGGTTAATATTAAAATTTTTTTTCTCCTGGACGCTCAGTTTTTCTTTCTTATTTGTTTTTTAATATTACATTGTCATCCAGTTCTGGGCTATGTTTAGAGTTTCAAGTCTCTAGCTCATCGGGAAGTGGTTTAAAAAATTCGATTAGAACATATGACGCATACAACAACGACAACATCGACACGGCAAGCTAATGTAAGCGTGGTAATAACGCTAAACTAGTTTTGCCCGACTTTTCGCCAAAAGTGCAACGGTAGTTGTAGTTTCGAGTAGAAGAGGTATGTCGCGATCAGACGCGAAACGACTCGCAGTCGGTGCGGGAGGAATCGCGAGCACGCTCGCATGCGGACGAGCGGAGAAGCGGAAAAGCGGATGGGAAGGTTTATTGCCTCGACGAGTATCGGACAGCTGGCTCGAGCCGAGTTACAATTCGATCCGTGAAGAAGAAAGCAAACGGGATCGGTGAAATGAGGCTTTCGCGGAACTCGGTTGGAATCGCAACTAACTTCTGTCCGTCGAGCCACGCTTTTCCCGTGAACGATCGGTGGTTTTCGTTTGCATCGTGCTTCGAGAATCGTGACAAATCGATCGTCGAATCGGCGGAGACGCGAGAGAATAGTCACAGTGATTCACCGAGGTACGAGAATAAACGCGATACATAGATTCTTTGCGCGAGGCGTCATAATTGAAAGGAGCGAGGAATCCGGAATGAAACGGAGCTCGCGCGAGGCGACAACCGATACACACGACGCAACGGCATCGAACCCGCTAATCGGTATTCGTTGCGCGGCGTGCGTTCGATGCGGGTTCGTAGAATCGCTGGGAATCGCGCGCTGAATATATCGAGCCACGCCACGTTTCAACCGCGATAACTTTATCTCTCCGTTTGTCTTTCAACGGTAGTACGTCAATCGCTGCACGCAAAAGAATTTTCTCTATCGCACGATACCTTCCGGAGACGGTGTCGGAGCTTTCCGAGAAACCAAAGCCGCGTCCCTCTCGAAATGTTCATGTCTTTCGTCCGACTTTGAAAACTATAGCATTGCGCCTCCTATCTGGATGCACTAGATGGAAGCCACGCCCCTGTGAGAAGCGATGCCACGCCCATTGGCTCAGCGATGCTGTTTCGCTACCAAACGAATGCGATATTTTTTGAATGTTCCGTAACGTCGTGCTCCCGAGGGCGGTCTCGGAGCACGAGACCTCTCGAAACCACGCCCCTGTGGGACGAAAGCCACGCCCCTCGGGGCTGCGTTTCTGTTTCGCTGCGGAGGTACTTCTATCTTGGAATATAAATATCAGAACGTATTTCAACCACGATAAATGATGGAATTTCGCGAAGAAATCAGGGGTGCCTATTTTCGACGGAATAGTCCCGATACCGTAGGTTCCTGTTTATCGGCCCGTGGATGGTTCCGTCGGTCGGTAAATTGTTCGGCCCGGCCCGTTATCTCTCTTATCAACGTCCAATCAATTAACGTTACAGATTACGTGCCGGGTTTTTTCTTGTTTCCATGCGCGAACGCCGAGAGATAAAGGGAAAAGGAGGGTAGTGTGTCTCCGGTTATCGTGTAATGCAAATGCTCCGCGGGCCGTGTAACAGATAAACGGCGACGGTTGACGATCGAAGAGTAAAGAAAACAGACACATGCCTACGCGCACACCCACGCGAGCGTGCGCGCGGACGCGATCGCACACGTGTACGCGTACGCTCCGCCAGGCGAAAGACGAAACTGTCGGAATCGAACGGCACAGGGGTGGGGATGAGAATCGCGAGTCGAGATTCCGCGGACAAACACATAAATCCGGAGTAGGCATTTTACGGGCAAGTCAATAAAATATTTTTACTTCGGAACCGTGACTGGCGAACCGTGCGATTCTGTTTGCGCTCGGTTTGACGTGCGCGCGATTCAAAATAGGATACGGAGGTTCGCGCGATTACGATACCGCGAGCTACACCGCGAACAACTTCGATTTCACGGAACTCGACAGCGTTTCTTTCCGTTGAAGATCGCGTCGAACGGCGACTGCCGCGATTTCGCGATTTTTACGAGCCGCGAGTTAGTCACCGCTCTCGAAAGTCAGCGAAAAAGATGCTCGTCTAGAGCGTCTCGGAATTTGCCCTATTTGACTGAACGCTGCGGAGTTTGCGCATTTCTAACAGGTATTTCGATAAGTAAAATGCAAATGAGCACGCTAGATGGATCTAGGAGCGCCATTAGATCGATTCTAATTTATTACAATTATTCAGTCGCTCGGAATTCGAGAATTCTCACTTCGCATGGAAATCCGAACGTCCGTCTAACGTCGACACATGTGCGGAGTAGAATGTGTGGCAAAAAAAAAAAAAAAAAGAATGATATGAATGGCAGCATCGGTTCGGGACAAGGCTTCGTTTGTGGTCCTTCCGGTAGCTCGTGAACGATGCGAGTCATGTCATGGTAGACTGCGGATTTTATGCGTTTACGGGAAAGACGAGGTTCGCGCAATTTAAGACAATAGAGGAATTCCGAGAACTATAGAATGCTCGCTTCAACTCGTCAGGGTTATTAAAAATGGGAAACAGCTTCTGAATGACCACCGCGTCTTGCGATTCAAGTAGACAATTTTTATTATCTCGCGATCCGCAATCTAGACATAAGTGTCCGAAGCTCGCCTGGAATTATTTTTGGAACGAAACGCGCGGACGAATCGTTGATACACCTCGATAGAGTTCGTCTCGGAGCGAAACTGACCCGGCTACCTGCCGGTCGTTTGCCCGCGCGATCGCGACGTCATGTCAGCTCATTGTTAGTTAGTCGTCCCTCGCCGCCTCTCCCGTCCCTCGGAAAGAGACACATCCGCCTCGTTCTTCGGTTTCGTGAGATCCCGATTGACGTCATAATACGACGAGACCGCGGAACGCATTAGCGTCACACGAGCGTTTACACAATACTTTACTTCGGCACGTTATCAATCGGTTTGCTTTGTAACTCACTAGGCTCACCGGGGTGATATCTTGAGATCTGTCAGTGCGTTATTATCGGCGATATCGTATACGCGCCTCCGTATATCCATCTCTCTCTTTCTCTCCCTATTTTTCTCTGTCCTTCTCGTCGCGACGATCCAATAAATGAGTTTTTGCGGAAGAGTTAGCCGTGTCCAAGTCTCCCGGCACTGTACGTGTCCCCTCGGGACCTTGAGTTTATAAATATTCGTCTGTCTGCGAGCCGCAAGATCCGAGAGCGGGAGAGAGAGAGAGAGAGAGAGCAAAGAGCAGACGAGCAGAGGGCCGAGAACCGCGAGCTGCACATTTTGAAAACGCGATAGACCTCGCCACCGTAAGTAGGTTCTTTGCTGTACTTCGAATAGAAATAGCCGGGCGGGGATTCTTCGCTTCGCGGGTCTACAGCGAACAAGAACGCGCTCTCTTTCTCACCGAGAGACTCGCGAAACTATCCCAGCGACCTTAAGACGCGTAAGTTCGCGGCGACAGGTCTTGAAAATCACGCGAAAAATTGTTATATTCCACGATAACGATTCCCTAATTGACTACTTGACGCTCTAAATACGCCGCGGAGCTGACGGCAGCACACGCTTCGATCTAATACAGCTTCGGCGCGCAGCAATAATAGCGGGGACACTCGTTGGTCGAGTCCAAAAGTGGGTTCGGTTCGATCCCGAAAGACTCGGAACACCGATTGGCGCTCTTATAGTCTAGGACAGAAGGGAGTTTCCCAAAGACAGCTCGAACTGCTCGGGGACATTGGAACCAGCTGCCATATTTTCCGAGTATCCTGAGCCTTCGAAGGATCGAGAGCCGCGATATCCGAGCCCGGCGAAATTCGAAAGAATTCCTTGCCGGCAAGGTCCCTCGACAAGATACACCGCGGACTCGTAAAATCCTAGTATCTGGAGGGAGCAATCGTAAAACCGTAGTATATCTGGACTAGACCTCGTAAAATCAGATCCTTCGGCGGTGGCGCCATTGATCGGCCGAGATCCACCGAGCGCAGAGCCAGGCCTCGAACTCACCGAAATCTTGGTTCCCTTCGAGACAGTCGAGCAACGATCTCTCTGACCTTGATCGGCGTTTTATCACGAGGCTTGGCACAATTGTGAAAAATCCCGGGTCACCGGAGAGGCCCAAAACATTTTTGAACGGCGTTATCTTGTTTACTACGCGAGCTGCCGATTTTTTCTGCTTCGTTTTCTCGAACGTGTTTATTCGTACGATACATCATTCGAACGAAATACCGATCTTCTAGGTTCGACCGCCGTGTGTAGTCTGAAGAAGGAAAATATTTATAGTCTGGTTTGATAATAAGTGCTCAGACCTCGCAGTCTGCTCACATGTAAAATTAAACCGACTTCGAAAAAACGCACTAAAAAATTCACTAAAAAGTATGAAATTATTTCCATTTAATTTATTTGGATGCACACGAACTTAAATGCAATACAATCTTTTCGGAGGCGGCGCAAAATTGATTATTTTCCATTTGACAGATGTTGCTGATTACGATTTCATTGGAATATGGTGGTCTTGGAAGTTAGTAGGTGGGAAGAGAAGGTACATTAATATGTGAAAGCATGTAGAAGAATTTAAGGATTTTCGTAATTTCCAGTGTCGAAAATTTTCAATTTTGCGCCGCCTCCGAAGAAATGGAAATTATTTCATACTTTTTAGTGTAATTTTTTTAGTGCGTTTTTTCGAAGTCGGTTTAATTTTTTTTTTTTCTACAGATGCAAAAGGTTTCGTTCCGATTGGTCCAGCCATCTCGGAGTAATCGGTGAACATACATAGAAAGAAAAAAGCGAAAAAAAGGCACATACGGATCGAATTGAGTAACCTCCTCCTTTTTCGAAGCCGGTTAAAGAGACAAAGGATCGCAGTGTTACCGGCAATGCAAATTAACTGTGATGTGTAAATTAGTTCCAACCTAGGCACTGATCAAAATTCCACTGCGTTCTCCTTGTATTTAACACTTAGTCTACCAAGAACATATAAAAGCGAAACACGCCTTACAGATGCGAAAGAATTGTGAAATAGAAAACCGGCCATCCGACCGTGGTAGACTCAGTGTTAAAAAAGAATTGCAGACCGGTGCAAAAATTGAGTAGGTCTAAATCCTACCGCTGCCGGACGAATCACCGGTTTGATATTTTTCGTCTTACAATTATTGAAATTATGAAGTTGCTTATACGTGGAAATTGATTCGATATATTCACAAAATCTAACTAAATAGAGCCCTGTCATTTTCCTAAGTTAAAACGTTTTAATCGATTATAGCCTTCAAAGTACATAACTGGGGTACACGTTCACTTATAAAAATGACAAGATTGATTTTATTTAGTCTTTGTGCGGCAATTGTGTGACACGTGCACTACTAAAGATATGTATACAATCGTTTCTCATGAAATCAGTATTTTTATTTTTCTAATTGTGTCAAATGAAAAACCTGAAACCGGTCAATTCAACCGGTGTTGGTCGGTTTACCGTAAAAGTTCGATTCCCGCATAAAAATCTTTTATGCAGACGGTTTCGCTAAAAAGCGGACTTGGCCAAGGTCTTCAATTTGTCTAATTATCATAGCGCGGCCAAACATGGTCGGGGGCCGGGCAGAGAATTTTTCTGGAGCTGCGGGAGATAGCGTAATGTTTGACCTCGAGTTGTTCGCGCGCGCGCGCCGCGATTACTGGGTATTATAAAAAAAACCGGTGAATTCGGCGTTGCGTCATCGGCGTTGGGCGAAACGAGCATCGTTATCGTAGCGATCGTGTGCGTTGGCTTGGTCCGGAGGCTGGAAGTTTTTGTTGTACGGGCAAAGTGAAACGAGACGAGACGAAACGAGACGAGAAACGAGAGCTCACCGGACGAGACACGACCGACGACAATTAAGCTGCGGAACACGCGAGATTTACAGCGCGCCGAGGCATTCGCGTGCGTTCCCGCATTCGTATGCAATTACTCGCGCAATACGCGGTCGCGCCTCACCGAGGGCCTTACAATCCATTCACTGTTCACGTTCTCATTACTCGCGCATACTCAAGCATGTACATATGTACTCAGCCGTAGTCGAGCACAGCCCCGGCCCACGGCCGTCCGGCAAATCGAATAAAATAACCCGACGCCACGGTTCCTTTGATCCTCCTCCGGCTTCGGATCTCGCGAATCCTTGCCTTTTCGCGCGACAAAATTACGCGTAAACGCATTGCCCGCACTGTCTTCTATTCTCCAGTTCTATTTCCGTTCGACTCCGCTGGTCCGAACGTTCGTCAGACTCTTCAACCCTTTCAGGTTCTGCAGACTCGACAGTACAGTGGCTCTGATTTACTCTTTGTGTTTTTTTCTTTATTGAGAAAATCTCGGAAATTGATCTTGTCAATCTTGTCAAAAATTTCTGTGAGAGTGAATCGTGTTTAAATTGTGAAGTTCCCAGTCTGGTTATCACAATTTTTCAGCAAATTCCGACATATAAAATAATATAATAAACACTTTTTAAGAACCACGCTTATATTAAAATGCACTAAAAAGGAGAAAATAATTTTTTCCTGGTTCTATAAACTATACCAAAAGTATAGTTTAGTGCTTCACGCTTTTATTTTTATAGTCTCTCACTAATGTCATGATTTTATTTAAATTTATATTAGCTTTTTCTATCTATGTATTCTGACAATAATTTTATAACAAGAAATTTTGAACTAACTGCTTAAAATTTTGGGGAAAAATATTATTAATCACTTAACTGGATTCGATATTTTATGGAGAACCAGGAAAGAAATTATTTTCTCCTTTTTAGTGCATTTTAATATAATAATAAAAAATTTCTTTTATATATGTTATTTTCTACTATCATTGTCATCGGAAGCAAGTGTGTATACAAAATTTCAGCAAGATTGGACTATGTCGAAGTTTACAAAAAAAAAAGACCGCCAACTAACAGCGAAACACGTACGACCGTTCAATTCAATCTCAGGTTCTCTTCTAGCCACGTAGCAGTTGCTTACTGGCCACCCAGTAAAGCAACATTTATCGCGGTGTCTTTTTTTCTTCTTCGATTTATCGCTATCGCTTATCGTTATTAATATCATTATCATTATTATGGTAGCCGGATCGACGAGTAAGTTTGATCTCGTTCGAGCTGGTACAACCACCTCGGAGGCGTTATCGATCGGCGATCGATCGCCGATGAAAGATCGTTAACGTGCTCTCGCTAATCGAGCAGCGCGATATAATTAACCGCTAGAGTAATGGAAAAGATCGTAATCTCTCTAGATGCCTGATCGATAGAGGATCGCGACAAGAGCACCGGTATTCGATCGATTTGTAGCCACTCAACATTCGACCGGATCGCGAGATCTCTCGTCTAGCTTGTTTCTTTCTACCGTCGTCGTTCCTAGATGGAGGCGTCGTCGCCGGGATCGCTGCCTCGAATCAGCTGCGCCGGGGATCCGAGCAAATTACACGAAAACTAATGGAATTAGTGAGATTAAATTCCGTCCGCTCGACTCGATCCGCGCGGGACCGGGTGTGTCGTTTTAACAAGGACGTTAACACGCGATCGATTCTCGAAAAGACGACAAACCAGCACAACGCGCGCGCACCGATTGCCCTACAGGGCAGTGTCCTGGCTCCGGGCTCCGCGCTGACCCCGCCTACTCTCCGTGCCTCGCAAAAAGTGTCTCCTGGCAGGAATTCGAAAGGAATGCGGCAACGAGCTGTCCGATTGACTCATTCCACACGCACTTTCGGTTCTATGCCGAATTATTGGCTGCGAGCGACCCCTTTGGCTAAGGTAAAACTACCAACAGTTGACCGGTTAAGAAAAATCCTCTGCGTAAATGCCTTTCTTTGGGATAAACATGTCAGGCCAATTACTACGGCACGTACTTTGCGAAAGGAAGCTATCAAGGATGCCGAAAGGGCTAGAGGCTGTTCCTTCGCTTGAAGTCGGCGCTATCGCTTTAAAATCACAGAAATAGACACGGGGACGGTACTAATATAAATACATGCTGGGAGAGAGAGAGAGAGAGAGAGAGAGAGAGAGAGAGAGACACGTGCGCGCTTGTGGTTACCCGTGCCGGTACACGGCCAATAGAGACACCTAATAGGGAACCGGCAGGTTGAATTCCGAAGGGGTTCAGAAATAAGGTGTGCATGGTGTGTACAGCGGCGGCTAGTGGCTCCCTTATCTCGTCTCGAGCATGTTCCTACACTAATTATACACGAGTCGGGCGCACCGGCCCGGCCTGCCTGTCGAGATAGGTCGATTTTATCCGATTCAATGGGAGTTGATCCCGAGTGCCATTATAATTAGACGCTCGATAAGTTATCGCCGGGCGAGAGCGCCCGTCTCGATCGAACTTCCGATACAATCGTTTTCCTAGTTTCTATTTCGCGATTTTGCTTCCGTCTCCACGTCGGAGGACAACGACGGCGACGACAACGATCGCGTGTCGCCTCACGGTTGAATGAAATGTAAAATAAGGGCAGTTACCACCTTTGCGCTTAGTAAGGCAGTAGTTAGTCTTCCCATCGAATCAGCTTCTAATTAAGGAAGCCCTCCCCTGGTCAACAACTCCGCACGCATATCGAACCTATACCGTCTCTCTCAGGGAGGGGGATTACTCGATTTCTTCCCATCCCCCGCGCACACCCACGCTCACACCCTCACCCCACGTCCCCTCGCGATTAACACCTTGCGATCAATCGAACCGGGGTCAATACTCGCTACGCGAAAATCTTCACCGCTCGACGATTCTTCTCTCCCTCCGTTTCACTCGTTCGAGGAAAATCGCTATTTATCAAAGATGAAACCGGCCGATAAAACAGTCCGATCCTTGTCCAGACTTTAAGAATAGATTCGGAGAAGCCGACAGGTCGATTAACATATCGGTAATTCCTACAGCGTCATAATAAACGTTTATCTAAATCTCTTAATACTTGCATCGATGAGCATTGTGTGCAGTTATCATTGTTTTGAATCTGATTGACGTAAGCTTACGTACTATTTGTCCCGTTTATTTTATATTTGATCGATGCACCTGGGAAAACATTGTGAGTAACCCTCTGTAACCCACGACGCGCACTTACATTGTACAATGTGCATATTTTAGTACACATAAAAGCACAGTATCGTTTCTCGAAAGTATATACGTAAAATAATATGTAGTTGGTAATCCGAAGGACGGTAACAGCGCAGGTAAAACAGTCTCTCTCGCAGCCGTCGAACGAGAACGTGTGATTTCGACGGGGACATCGATCTCGAGATATCGCGTTCGATTTCAATTTGATGTCCGTTACACGTCTCGACAAGTCCCGGCTCTAGTCGAGTGTTTAACGATTAAAATGGTTGGACGGGGGAGGGCCGTGCCGCGAGAGAGTGCGGCGAGAGTAGTCGATAACGAGAATTTTCCTCGATCCCGTCGACGGCTGTTCGAGAGCTCGAACCATGGTAAACAATGGACGGGAGGGCGAAGGGAGAGGGAGTCCGCGTGAAAATACGAAAATAGTTGGAATTGGACGACAAAAGGATTCCTTGTCCTCCTCCTCTTACTTTGCCGCTCTGTTTGCCCCGTATCGACTCTCTGGCCGTCTCTCTCTCTCTCTCTCTCTCTCTCTCTCTCTCTCTCTCTCTCTCTGCGGCTTTTCAGCTCAATCAACGATATCGAACGCGCGCTCGTCCTGCACCTATACACCCTCTCTGCTCTCCACGTACCGAAATATAGAACAGAAAATATCTCTCGCCTCCACGCGGCCAAGGAAATGGCCTCTGACCGCTTTCGAAACAATTCCTTTCAGTTAAACGACGCTCTCGAAACACTGGAGGGCTATCGACCGAGAGGGAGCACAACAAGGAAAGGGAACGTCGATTATTAAAAGCGACACACCGCTACTCCTCTTCCTCTCCCGTTTACAAAAAATCCAGGTTCCATCAATCCCTCGCACTTACGGTACCACCTCGTCCGCGAGAATCGCTCGGTCGTTCGATCTCTAGCATCGATCCGCTTTCCGATCGACGGGTTTTCGACGGTGGACCCGCCAATCTGCGCACGCACCCGTCCCCATAAACGTCGATTTATACTAGCCGCACAGACATGCACCGTTTCCACATAGGCAGACGAAGAAAAACTTTTACATTACCTTAGAATGTCACAATATAGCTTCAATATTCTTTCGAGAACAATTGAATATACTTTAACGAAGAGGAACGCTTGAAGGAATTTCAATGGAGGTATTTATTGCCTCGCAACTTACTTCATTTAAAAGAGAGAATTGTAAAAGAACAATATTTATGCGATATTAAGTATAAAATATTGACTTGGGAAAACGTATATTCTTGTAGCACGGTTTTGTCATTCCTTATAATTCTTTATGCAACAAGTTTCCACCGTTCTTTCGAATGTTTGCGAAATAATACATAAATATACTTGAATTACATCTTTGACCTTCTGGGTACGGGCCGCGTGTTGTTGGCAGAAGGTGGTTCGAAACCCACCGTAATAAACAGTACGTCCTGCTGAAAATTAGGCTGAAATTGAGAGTGGAAGAAGAAGTGAATGTGTATGTATTTGAAACCCTGAGGGGACCAAATATCATCACTTTTTTCTTTTTTACTTGAATTAGTGTTTTACTTGAGTTGTGGGCATAAGAAAATCCGCTTTCTTGAAACACTGCGTCCTATGCAAATACTATACCCATGCCGGGTCTATTATATTGTTCAAGGATCGTGCCCTGCCCATAACCTGTACTTATCTACGCGTACGCGCGCGCGCGTCTCCATCGAGAAGCTCTCGCCCCGAGCAGAAACAATTGTGTGATGCAATTATCCCGACGAATTTGTCGAGCCGTCGATGATGAATTAATTGAAAGACAAGCTCGTGCGCGCTCGCTCGCCCGCGATCGCCACCCCGGCCATTACATCACCGTCCGCGTCCGCGGAACTCTCGTTGCAAAAGGAATATGCTCGCCGCGCGAAAAACCAGTTGTTTAACCGGCGCGGCGGCCGCCTTGTAATGGGATGAAAATAGAGTTGTGAGTAAAAATTACGTAAACGCGATGAATGAATCAGGTTGAACTTTCCAAGTGAAAATGCGCGGGGAGCCGCGGTCGGCTCAGTCGATCGCGAGACACGACGTGCGATGCGTCGCGACTCCACTCGCGTTCCCGTGTTCCACGTTCCGCGGTCTCGACGGTCTCGTAGATCAGCCAATGCGAAACAAGCATTGTTCCGGTGACAGGACACTCGTTCCGCGACAAGCCGCGCCGAGAGAGCCGGATCTTCCCGATCCAGTTCAATCTCTCCTCTCCGTGATCGATTCGATTTGCACGCGTCCAATCGAAACCAGTCGGGAACACTCGGAAGACCCGTTTCACCCTCGGCCCTGCGTTTCCCGCGACGTGTTCTATGGCCTCCGGGATTCGAAACGAAATCACTTGTCTGATCCACAAAGGTTTGTACACTGCGGAACATTAAAAAATTCCTGTAAAGAAAATCGTACGGCGCGGGGATCGGTTCGTATCAATTGTGAATTCGCTGTGAAAACTGGCAATTAATCGGAAATCGTGTCCGATAATGAAAGAGCATCGGGTATGTAAATAGCTTCGATTGTGTGTTCGAGAAACTGATTCGCCGACTGGCTCTCCCTGTGTGGCCACGTTGTTTGATCCAGCGCTGTGCGATTCGAGTTTCGTGGGATCCCGAATCCTGAGTCCCGAGGAAAATAGTGAACTTGGCGCAGTACGCGTGCGAGCGGCTAGAGGGCAACACGAATCGATTACCGCTTTGCTAATGGCTTATTTCACTTAACACGCCTTTCCGTGGCGACCACAGGTTCACTGCTACCGGATTGTGTGGTCGGCGAATCGGGTTTTCCACGTTCCGCGAGAATCGGCAGGGAAGAATGAGGCTCGAGGGTCCGTGCCAGTGACGAGAGAGATCGGTTTGCATGCGAATTCGCGATCCGCTCTCCACGTTAACCCGTACACTGTCACCAGAAGGTAAACGGATCACAGTTTCTCCCTCTTTCTCTCGTTCTTCTATCTCTTTCTCGCTCTCGTTCTGTCTCTCTACTTACCTGTCTCTCTGTGTATGTGTGTGTGTGTGTATGTATAGTCGTTCCGTCTCTGTCCCCGCGGTCAGTGGTATTTTTAGACCCGAGTATCGATGATGCCGCCCGTTCAATCGTTCGGTCCCGTTGTTCTTCCTCGTCGTGACAGAATTTCGGAAGTGACCGTCTCGTTCTTCGTCCAGGATCTTCGGTAACGAGCAGCTCCGGACTGCGACGGCCAGCCGCACATAACCTCAAAACCGTGTCGGCGTTCGGTGACAGCCGAGTGGCTAGCTGCGTTCCCAGACACCGAAACACGCTGTGCGATCTTACTCTAGAGGCCTCCTACGCGTTCCTCGACGCTGACCAGTCGATAAATGTGTGTCGGGTTCATCGACATCGATTTTCCCTGTTGTGTCTCCGGAAATTCTCTCTCTCTCTCTCTTCCTCCCTCTCTCTCTCTTCCTCCCTCTCTCTCTGTGTGTCTTAGCCACCGAATTCTCTTGTTTCCAGTCCCTCGACACCTGGGACAGGCTTAAAATATCTATTGTAGGTGATGCGTTCGAGCTATCTGTAACCTTCACGGTTCTGCAGATTTCTTGTATCAGGCCTTTGAATAACAGGCCATAGCAGACACTGGGATTATTCTCTCCCTGAAATATTCTTCCGAGTGTTTGTGCTATCGATAGTAGTATGGCCTTCAGGGATTTATGTCTGCGTTTATTGCCGATGCGAAACATAGGCCTGCGAATATCATTATCAGAGAATGACACACCTATTTGCATTCGTGCGACCATAGGCTTATATATAACTATGATTCGGATCATTTTATTATACGCTAATGACCCTTGCTCCTTGTTTGGTGTTCGTGAGTGACACACTGCGATTGGATATGCAATGTGTTCATGAAGCTGTTTGTTTTTCTGTTTCAGCTGTTGGTCCTCCAATTTACTGGAGGCCAGTGGTGTCAGTGACACCAGAGAATAATAGGAGCTGCTAACTTTACGAAGCGCAGTAGAGTTGGCTTAGGCCAACCTTGGTGAACGAGGCAAAATGGCAACAATAGATGGCCGACCGGCCCAATATGGTGTCACTCTCAAGCAACTTCGCGAGCTCATGGAGCTCCGGGGACGCGAAGGTGTCAATAAAATCAATAGCTACGGTGGTGTGCAGGAGATTTGTAAAAAGCTATATACTTCACCCAGTGAAGGTAAGGTTGCACAGTTGTTTTTCTTTGCGCTTGATTTCTGTTTATTTCAAAAATATTCTTTGCAGAAACAGTGTTCCAATGTGCGCTTGAATAAAACCGTGTTTGTTGCATTGATAGGTCTCAGTGGATCAGCGGCGGATATCCAACATAGACGAGACACATTTGGTTCGAATCTAATACCTCCAAAACCACCAAAAACGTTTCTACAACTAGTGTGGGAGGCTTTGCAAGATGTTACGTTAATCATCTTGGAAGTAGCAGCATTGGTTTCGTTAGGTCTTAGCTTTTATCACCCAGCAGATGAAGAGGATCCGACGGGACGTAAGTAACAATTCCGTGATACCGAGTCTCTCGGTTGAACGAGTTCGGCCAAGTATCCGTCTTATTTAACGCTGTATGAAAAATATTCTTGGAACGAAATTACGCGGTGTTCGAAAAGCGCGTGACCTTGAAATAGAACCTTGAAAAAAGAACTCTTCCTGGCGTGACCGTGTCCCTCGAAATAGCATAATTTTGTCCTCGTACAGCAATAAATAACGCGAATACTCGGCTGATTCCACTTACGCCGAGACACTCTGTACATACAATCTATAATCTTTTGCTGATATTCTTTAATCATTGGATAATGGACACACCATGCTCAGATCTCGTACAATTATAAGAAGTAGCATCGATAATATACCTGATAAAAAAATACTTTTCACACATTTCATAACATAGCATTACATAATGGTTTGATAAGAGGCGAATTCTGTGGCGGCATGTGTCAGGACGTTGAGCGGTCACGTGGCTCGGTTGTAATGGAAAATTTGCATGTAACAAGTTTCGAGGAAATCGTCGTCGAGAGGATAATCTCGAGAACTCGTCTTGTTTGGGAATTTTGCAGCTTCGATTGAAGAAGACGAGGCGAAGTATGGCTGGATCGAAGGACTCGCTATATTGATTTCTGTGATCGTGGTGGTAATAGTAACAGCTTTCAATGATTATTCTAAGGAAAGACAATTTAGAGGCCTCCAAAGTCGAATAGAAGGGGAACACAAATTCTCTGTTATTCGACAAGGGGAGGTCAAACAGATAGCTGTGTCTGATATTGTTGTCGGCGACATATGTCAGGTAAGTGCAATGGCAACCTCTGCCAACATAGATTTTTTTACCAACGAACACGCCGGGCTCGACGATGTAGAAAATATGACGATACAAAGGAAAAATTGATTCTGCTCGATTTAGATAAAGTATGGAGACCTGCTGCCAGCGGACGGTATCCTTATACAGAGCAACGATCTGAAAGTGGACGAGTCCAGTTTAACCGGAGAGTCAGACCATGTAAAGAAAGGGGAATCGTTCGATCCCATGGTACTTTCGGGTGAGTATTCCATTTGACTAAAAATCGATGGCCTGAGAAACCGTTCCGTTGTCGTTAACGATTCTTGTCTTTTTGCCACAGGTACTCACGTGATGGAGGGCTCCGGAAAAATGTTAGTAACCGCGGTAGGCGTTAACTCGCAGGCTGGTATTATCTTTACGTTGTTGGGTGCTGCCGTTGATCACCAAGAGCAAGAAATCAAGAAAATGAAGAAAGGTACGTAGACACGTGGCGTTCGCGGTGGACAGAAAATCGCTGCCTCTCGGTGGTCTCTGAAATTTACGGGATTATTTTCCGAGTAGAATAACATAGCATAGCATAGTGCGCACACACGTATTTATTTCCATTTCCATAGTTTCTTTTGAGAATGACAATGCTGACTATGAAAAGATCTTTCGGCACTTCTCTATCGTAGAATTATATCGAGCGAGTCGATTATTAAAGATTTTATTCAATACGGTTTCTAAACAGTAGTAGCAACCGATGCAAAAAGTTTTCGCACGCATGACTTAACCGTAGGTGCAATCGTAGAGAAACAACAATGAAAGCATGGTATTTATTTTATAATTGGTGTGAACACATTTCTCTATGAATTTAGTTCTACTTATATTACTCTTTAATTTCCTTGGCATGCTTTAGTGTCACTCTTTAAATGATTTACTGTTTACTAATTGCTATTCGAAAACGAGGGAAAAAAAAGAAAGAAAAGCGATTGATCGAGAAGGACTAAAATTATTTCTTGTAATCTCAAACGTTTACCACGAATTCGATCACATGATGTGTTTGACGTTAAAGAATGGTTAAGTATTATATTATCTCTCACTTGACTGGCATGTTAACGATCACGTTAGTTTGCATATTATCGTAAATGTTTGTTTTCCTGTCCTGTGTATATGTTCCGCACAACATTATTTTTTTATCAAATGAAGACTAGCTTTTTAGTATTTGTTTACCACGGTTGATTTTCGCCGTCGATTGAACAGGAAAAGAGGTTCCGGTCGAACGGCGAAAATCAACCTCTGTACACGACAAATTATCGAAATAGTCGAAGACTTAGGATTTGCTTTCTTGTGACTTGTGTTGTCGTCGTGTATGTCTTTTTTTCATATTTTTTTTTTTTGTTGTCGCACAACCTGGAAGGCTGATTTTGTTTGACACGCACACACCTTGCTAAAGGCAACGCTGTATCGAGACAGCCATCGGCATTGCGACTAGAGTCGATGAGTCTTGCTTCCGAGAATGGTCTAGAGCCAAGAACCTTCTGGCCTGTCCACTTTAGAAATTAAGCCGAGTCCCACAAAGACCTGATACCAAGATACTTAGAATATTAAATTACGAATATGGCGTAACTTATTCCTGGCATATTACATTTTTAGATAGATTGCTAATCGATTTTATTTTGCATGCGTTTTTTTATCTAGAGGCTAAGAAGCAGCGGAAGAAGAAGTCATTAACAGGTGAATAAAAAGCACTATCATAAATTATTATTGTCAATAATTTTTCGGTGTTGAGCGTGTACTTGTACATTCAATGAGCACGCCCGCGTTTAATTTACTTTACAATATTTCTATACGTGATATTATTTTTCTATCTCTCTACTTCTCTTCTCTCTCTCTCTCTTGCTCTCTCTCTCTCTGTGACTCGCTCCCCCTTTGATTTTATGAACTTTTCTCTTTTAAAGGAGGATACGAAATTACGCCATAGAGAGAAAGACAACGCGATAGAGACACTATATTCACTCTGTCTCATTTTTCTTACTGCACACACTCTGTTCTCGCCTATAGATTTTTGAGAGTTGTTTGCGTTGATTCGGGTTAGTCTATTTTTTAATTTTGCCAACGCGCGATCTTCCGTAAACGGGGGATCCGTGTGACCGAGGTAGACATGATTGTTTCTCGTCCGTGCTTCTCTGTACCTTCTTCTACCACATTTATTATATACATATCTCTCTGAATGTTTCTTTAACAGCAATGGTTTCTTCTGCATTTGGAATACATAGCCGGCCACTCGATTACCGTACGAGCTTCTGTTCTTTAGCATTACAGCAACAAAAAAGAAAATGGTCTTCTATTACGTCCTTGATTTTCTCCACGTATTTGTTCTTTACGTATAATTGTCACCGCCCCTTTAAATCATCTCCTTATTATTCTATTTTCGCTTATGTATACTTGTTGTGTATCGTTCACGAATCTTCTTGTCCTTCTGAGTAAGGATACTGATCGTTGATCTAAGTAATCACCTGTATCGCTGCCTAGTAGACACGATTAGAAGGTGTAAGCGTACTATAGCTCTAAGTGTTAACAAGGGGGTTCGATGCCTGCTCGTTTTACGAGGACTCGTGACCGTTTCACCGTTGAACCGATTTTTCGGACAATCGTGGTGTTGGTCGATTCGAGAGTGACACCCGCGACAGTTTGTCGCGAGGGAGCAGGCATCGAGCTTTCGAAGCGAACGCGTCCGTCGAGGGACGATTGACTAGATCGTTTCCTATGTTGCAAATGAAGGGGACGAAGCTGGTGAGATCACTGGAAACAGCCATGTAAGCAGCGGAGGTAAAGTGGAGTCCGGAGAGCATCATCAAGGTGACGGCGGCGGTGGCGGCGGCGGCGGTGGTGGAGAAGGGAAGAAAGAGAAGAGTGTTCTCCAAGCCAAGCTAACTAAACTCGCCATACAAATCGGTTACGCCGGCTCGACCATAGCAGTGCTTACCGTTCTCATTCTAGTCATTCAGTTCTGCGTAACGACGTTCGTTATAGAGGGGAAACCTTGGAAGAATACGTACGCCGGTGATCTGGTGCGGCATTTGATCATCGGTGTAACGGTACTGGTAGTCGCCGTTCCCGAAGGTCTTCCTCTAGCAGTCACGTTGTCTCTCGCTTATTCCGTTAAGGTAACAGAATCCACTCTTTTTTATTATCTCTGTTGCTCGAGGATCGTCGAGAAAAAAAAAAGGAAACTGTACAGAGTTTATATAGCAAAAGCGTGTACGTTTCTAATCGTTGACAGAAAATGATGAAAGACAACAACCTGGTACGTCACTTGGACGCTTGCGAAACGATGGGCAACGCAACGGCAATCTGTTCGGACAAGACTGGTACCCTGACAACCAACCGGATGACCGTCGTTCACTCGTACATATGCGAGAAGATGGCCAAGTCGGCCCCCAAGTTCTCGGACATTCCGAACCACGTCGGCAACCTACTCGTTCAGGCGATCTCCATAAATTCAGCGTACACATCCAGAATAATGCCCTCGCAAGACCCTACAGAGTTGCCGCTTCAGGTCGGCAATAAAACCGAATGTGCCTTACTTGGATTCGTAGTAGCCCTGGGCATGAACTATCAAACGATACGGGACGATCAACCGGAGGAAACCTTCACGCGGGTCTACACGTTCAATAGCGTTAGGAAGAGCATGTCCACCGTCGTACCGAGGAAAGGCGGTGGATACAGGCTCTTCACCAAGGGCGCTTCCGAGATGATCATGAAGAAGTACGTATTGCTTTCGCAGTTTACAAATGTGCAACGAGCAGAGCTGTATTAACCGAATGTCTCGGTTGCCGTTTCTGTGACGAACGGCAAGCGAGATAATCGGGGGGCGAACACGAAATGGTTTTCGTGTACGATGCTGACGATGGTCTGAATTGTGTTGTTGCAGATGTGCCTTTATATATGGTCGCGAAGGTCATTTGGAGAAATTTACCAAAGAGATGCAGGAACGTCTGACAAAGAACGTAATCGAACCAATGGCGTGCGACGGGCTTCGTACCATCTCCATTGCTTATCGCGACTTCGTTCCTGGCAAGGCAGAGATCAATCAGGTTCACGTGGACAACGAGCCGAATTGGGACGACGAGGAGAACATAGTGAACAATCTGACGTGTCTGTGCGTCGTCGGTATCGAGGATCCGGTGAGGCCGGAGGTGCCCGACGCGATCCGGAAGTGTCAGAAGGCCGGCATCACCGTCCGTATGGTGACGGGCGACAATATAAACACGGCGCGATCGATAGCACTGAAATGCGGAATCTTGAAGCCGAACGAAGACTTCCTAATCCTCGAGGGTAAGGAGTTCAACAGGAGGATCCGTGACACAAACGGCGAGGTGCAGCAACACCTGTTGGACAAGGTGTGGCCGAAGCTGAGGGTACTGGCCAGGTCTTCGCCCACCGACAAGTACACTCTTGTCAAGGGTATCATCGACAGCACATCGAGCGTGAGCCGCGAGGTGGTCGCTGTGACCGGCGACGGAACAAACGACGGTCCCGCGTTGAAGAAGGCGGACGTCGGGTTCGCGATGGGCATCGCCGGTACCGACGTTGCCAAGGAGGCTTCCGATATCATTCTAACGGACGATAATTTCTCCTCGATCGTGAAGGCGGTTATGTGGGGTAGAAACGTCTACGATAGTATAGCCAAGTTCTTGCAGTTTCAGCTGACGGTAAACGTCGTCGCTGTTATAGTTGCTTTTATCGGGGCGTGTGCCGTGCAAGATTCCCCCCTTAAAGCGGTGCAGATGTTGTGGGTGAACCTAATCATGGACACGTTAGCATCCCTCGCACTCGCCACCGAAATGCCTACGAACGATCTCCTTCTTCGCAGACCATACGGTCGCACGAAACCGCTCATCTCCAGGACAATGATGAAGAACATCCTTGGTCAAGCCATCTATCAGCTGACCGTTATTTTTATGCTTCTTTTCGTTGGTGATTGTCAATTCTTCTCCATTTACATACTCGCACCTGTGCTGCACAGTGGGCCGGGACCGATCAAGTAGTATTAGCTCACGAAAGGACCTAGTCTGGACCTACTTCGTAACATGAAAATTTTCCAATTCACTTCACATAGTTTATAGAAACGGCCCGCTGTACGCCTCCGCCTGGCTCGTCTTCTGAATCTATATGCTGTGTCCTCGAATCTACACACGCGATTAGTTCCCCAACTATCCAAAATCAGGATTCGAGGTATCAATGGTACTTTGAATCCCCGTGCTTAATACTTGGGGAAACAATAGCTGTTTGAACCGCATATATTTTTCTATGGATTCTGAAACGAGCCTGAAGCCAGAATGCATCTTCCCGAGTCTAACCACGAATCTGTCTCCGATCGATAGGTGATAAGATGCTAGACATCGACACTGGCCGAGGGGTGGCGCAGGCTGGCGGTGGTCCAACGCAACACTTCACCGTCATCTTCAACACGTTCGTCATGATGACTCTGTTCAACGAATTCAACGCCAGGAAAATCCATGGTCAGCGTAATGTCTTCCAAGGAATATTCACCAACCCCATCTTTTATTCTATCTGGATTCTCACGTGTCTATCGCAGGTAAATATCCAGCAGATCACCGTGTCCGTTAGCTGTCGCGTCGTCGCTATATAGTTAGTACATACCAGATTATACCATGCTGGCCCAGCAAGGAAACTGACAGCTTCAGAAAGACCTTGAAACTGTGTACAGTGGGTCTTCGACTTACGCGGATTCTTATGAGCCGTTATGAGCAAATCAAGAAACCAATTCCGAACTGTGAAATTCATCTTTTAATCGTACAGAAAGCTTGTCCGGATGATAGTTGGAGAATCGAAGTTCGCTGGTCAGTTTCCTTCCAGGACTTTCAGCCGTTTCAATGTTCTTTGCTCTGCCGCTATCGTTTCATCTCTGGCTGCGCGTGTCAACATTCACACCTTCCAAATGGGACCAATGTCGTTGAAAGAATCAGCAGGTTCGTGTGTGTGAAATTTTCGAGCAATCCGGTGTTGAACGTTCGCGCGGCCAGAGACGCTCGTTAATCAGCCTATTCTCATGGAAATTCACCAAGGTATTTCTAAATAGTGAGAACGAGGCTGTAGGAAGATAAAGAATCGGCGAATTTGTAGCTCGATCGCAGGCAGATAGGTTGACCGAGCAAGAAGAGAGAGGCGAGGCGAGCCGCAGCTTTCCCCATGGAAAAAACAGAGAAACGCAAGCAAGCTAAGCTCTCTGCGGCCAACCTGTGGTTAATCTCTGATACACGGTGACTGTGAAACGATTCTGATCTGCCTAACCTGTTAACAGACCCATATGTCTCTTTTCTAGGTAGTTATCATACAGTATGGTAAAATGGCGTTCAGCACGAAAGCTCTCACTTTAGAACAATGGATGTGGTGCCTGTTCTTCGGAGTCGGTACTCTATTGTGGGGCCAAGTAGTTACGACTATTCCTACGCGCAAGATTCCTAAAATCCTTTCGTAAGTGATACATTCACCTATACCAACAACAAAAAAGAAAAAGCAATATTTAAGAAATTGTCTCTCTCTATATATATATTTATATGTATATATAGTTGTGTCTATAGAGGATGAGAGATACTTCTGTTCGATTCAATGGGCATTCATTTACTCGCCCACTATTCAAATTACTTTCGAGGACCTCCGATGTATTATATTTACACGACCCACCTGTGTACATATAGAGGGTGTCCCAGACCGCGTGACCGTAAACCTCCGGACCATCCCCTTTATCGTTTATAAGATCACGTGATTTTCGAACGTGATTTTATAAAGACGAATGCGTGATTGCCGGTCGGAGAACAGCGAAAGCAACGGGTCTCGGCCACTCTGTATATATGCTCTCTCTTCTTTTTTTCTTTCTTTCCACGTATTCTCTTTCCGTTTTGTTTGATTTCTTTTGCTATCTTTCGTCTATGCCTCGTTTTGAGTTTCTCGGATGTTGGTTAACGTGTCGCAGCCGAAAAGAAAAAAGAAGCGTATGACCGAGGAAAAAGCCGGGCCGTGAGAGACCGTGTACGTGTTCTCGAAAAAAAGCTAACGCGCATCGAGAGATATGGATGATTTCTTGCTTTCTTGCATCGGTGCGACGTGCGATCATGCGAATCGCCACGACACGCAGGCACGCGTGCCAGTGATGTACCGCGCGAGCTTCTATCCCGACACGGAACGTTGTCGCCGACATTAACCTCCCCTTTTCTTCTCTTTCTTTTTTCGTTGCTCGTAATCGTTGGTAACTAACGTATATCCGCCCACGCCTCTAACCCCTCCATACTCTGTGTCCGGAGCAACCTGTTGTTCGGGTTCGAATCGTACACGTAGCGTACACCGAGTTGCCAAAGAGACCCTTCTTCTGGTACACGATATACAGAGTGAGACGTTTAACTGTAACCACCTGAATCCACTCTTAACATACTCGTTGCACGATAAAAAGATTCAAGCAAAAGTTCCTTCATATCGAACAAGATATGCAATGTGATCATCAGGTTTTTGATGTCTTGATGTTTTGTCGAGATATAAAGGTGACCTTGAGTTCTGTGTCGTAGTGTAATGTCTAAATATTCTTTCAAATTGTATATTTTAACGTTACGAAGCAAACACTGAAGGTCACCTTCGTATCTAAAACACTGATTATTACATTGTATGTACCGGCTAATCGCTGACAACTTTTGTTTGAAAGATTTTTCGATGCAACAAGTAGGTTACGAGTAAATTTCGGTGCTACAGTGAAGAGACTCGCCCAGTATAGAGCTACCTTTGCATGAACCTCGGAGAAGTACCGACTAACGCGTATCGACCGCACTCGGTATCGATCCATCGCGAGGGACACACGGTTGCGTCGCGCCTTCGCCGAACGAGCTCGACCGTGAGGAGGAAAGTGGGCGGGTCCAGCTCCGCCCGCGAGCTTTGCTCGGTGAACGCCCCCGACGAGCCGATGTCCCGTCGTCGTCGTTTGTACCCAGTAGATTTTATCGACGGTCGTTGATCATTAGTCTTGTTCGTTGGTCGGGCACGGAGTACGTTCTCGCGATCTGGAGCGTCTCGCGGTACTCGACCAACGTACCAGCTTTCCTACCCGAATTTTGCTCGTGAAAGGCAGCAAGCCGTGACACGAGCGACTTGTGCGCAAAAAACGTATAAGCATAACCGGTGTTACGAGATATACGACGCGAGAAGATAAGTATCATCGTGTATCGGTATATCGTGTGAACGTGTAATAGAAGGGAGGCATGCATCGTGGAAAGAAAGTTTTATTACATATATATTATTATAAATATACTATTAACTGGTAGCTGTAATAGCGTAGTGCTTCCGTTTGTTTACGTTACGTATATTTTATATGTATATACATATATTATTTTTATATATATATACATATATCTCGCTTCTAAATGAGCCCACTCCCACCACCACCCCGCCCCCTTTATATATCGCTTTGTCGTGTCTTTTTCACCTGTTACCTCCGCTCTCTACACCGAGGAGAGTCTATCAGCGTGTATCGCTTTACGTAGCATGCTCCCTAGACGCCCGACAGTCCGATTCAGCCCAATCGTGAAACGAATTGGACGCTATAGTCGCGACAGAATGATGCTCGGCTCCTCCCTCGCTCCCCCCACCCCTTCTCGATGATTATACGTCACCGGTAGCCCGACACGGCCTTTGGGAGGTTCCAGTCCGACCCCTATTTCTCGGGATAGCTGGAATCTCTCAGCGGTCGACGGACCGAGTGCGTCAGTGTCGAAACGGTGGGCGTGTCCGAACCATCTTGGAGGCGTGGCCCTAACACCGGTAGATTTTTAATGGATACAGGGTATTCCCGAAGCTAAATCGCTACGCATTGAACGACTATTGTTAATTGAGGCAACTTAGTTTCCATCTTTGAAAGTTCGCTAGAACTTTGTGAAATTTCCAGGGGAATGCTCTGTAGTCCCGACGAAATATCGCTTCCTAATCGCTTTTGGACACTGAATCACTGCGATCCGTGAGACTCGGACCTGCCGATATAGCAGACTTAGCCGTTGCATGCACTAACAACCACCACCCTGCCTACGTACTTGTTTGTTGTAACTGAACGATCGAACGAACGAACGAACGAACGGCGTTCCTAAGATCCACATTCGTGTCGTTCGATTTTGGTGCAAGGGTTTTCAGTGGCGCATAGAACTAGTTTCGATCTATCGGTGTCTCGGTTCGAAGCCGGTGCAAAAAACGATCCTAGTGTATAGACGATATACCAAGTGGTACCTGCGCTTAGCACTTGTCTGTATCATTCTATCGCTGGTGCTATATTTGATCGTATTTCTTTCTGTCTGTCTGTCCGTCTGTCCGTCCGTCTGTTTGTCTATCTTTCTTTCTTGCTTTCTTTCTGTCTGTGTCTCTTTTCACTCTTGTGTTTCTTTGTCCGTCTGTCTCTCTCTTACTCTTTCTCTTTCTCTTTGTATTTCTGTACCACCCTCTCTCTTTCTCTTTGTCTATGCTCTTGATTTCTCTCCGGACTGTTTCTCTCTTTCTGTATCTCTGTCTCTCTCTCTCTCACCCCGCCCGCCCCCACACATTCGTCCATCGCATAACACACATACACGGAGCCAAAAAGAGACAATAATACTTTTCCCGTTCGACACCGGTGTCTACCCTTGGATTCGTCCTTCTTTTTCTTTCGCACGTTCACTTTCAGTCCTTCTCTGTGCTCTTAGGTAACAACCTTCACGCCATCTCCTTCTCCCTCTCTCGTCTCGCAACAAGGATACAATGGCGATCCGGTTCGAGATCCGCTTGCGAATCTCCAGGGAGCGATCGAGGAATCGCAAACTAACACCACGGACAACGCTCTGTAACAAAACCCCCCGTATCACACCGAATCCGTGGGCCGTCCGATCCACAGCGAACGGACCCCGCTTCTGTGCTCTCGCCCCGCCCACCCGTAACCCCAGCCCCACCCCTTTGTCCACCGCCGTGTATACGCAACATGCTCATACGTACACTCACACGATCCGGCGACCCGCGAGTCTCCACACCGACACACGCACACAGAGACACGCACGGTGTCGGGGGTTTATTCTTAATATTCTGCATTCGCTTTGTTCAAGCTTCACAAGCCACTTTGTGTCGTGTGTGTAGGACACGCGTTACGTGTAGATACGTAGCCGCGGTTCTCGAGCTTTGATATAACCCGTCCCTCCGACAGGTAAGGGGAGGAGATGACGCGCCGCAGAGCATCGCTGGCCGATCGATCAACGCCGACGATCCATCGAGAAACGGGCCGGGAAACGTAATCGCGGTCGCGTCCTTCGATCAATCGGGAATCGGAATCGATCGAACGATATCCCGATCGGCCAGAGGAGAAGGAACGAGCTGGGAGATCGGAACCGATATCCCGTCCGTCCCGCCACCCCTCTCCGTGTCCGTCTCTAGATTCGTTCGGCCTCGGTCCGGCCCATGCCACGCCCACAACCCTCCTCCAGCCCCACCCAGTTTTTTCTTCATCTTCATTTCTTTTTCTTTTCTTTTAACTGTGTTTTCTTGTCTTGTTTCGTCTCCCGTTCATCGCTGTCGCCTCTCTTACCCGACAAGTACAAAAGTATCTCATCATCTCCGCCATCACACGACCCATGTACCGAGTGTCTTGAACACACAGAAACAGAGAAATTGGTTTGCATACAGAGTGTCCCGTACAGCGCGGCGCCCGTTTCAGCGAGGTGTCACAGCCCACTTCTTTTTTCCGAGAAGGCCGAATTCGCCCCTCCCACTTAGTTCATTCTTCTTGGCTCCGCCCATCGCTCGCGAGCCCGCGCGGTACGACACGCTCTGTATACGCGTATATGTATACATATGAACATACACAGACACACACACACGCACACAGAATCTCCACGGGTACACGCTTTTCTAAAAGTGTCATTCGTTTCCGTTCCATCAGCAGAATACGCATTTATCGCTCACTCTGTCTGCATTGCACCTCATCGCATCCCCTCGTTCGTTGGCTCATTCTTTTCACGCCGTAAAACATTATTTTCTTCTATATGTGTATGTTTGTGTACCGGCTGTTTCAAGAACGGGGGAAGGAGGCTATCGCCTAGCGAGCATGCTGAAGCTAGAGCTTCTTGCTACTCGAGATCAACAAATACTTGCATTTACCTCTACGCGCGCACGCTGCCAGCTGATTTTATTTTGATTCTATGAACGCATCTCGGCTAGAGAACCTGTCGTTTTTCTAATCGGTAAAGCGGGATTAAGAGCAGTGTGCGCGCGGAACGAAAACGAACCGGAAAAAACGGGTTTTTTGAATCGCTGTGCGATCAGCCATGCCACTGAGACAGCCTGTACGCATCTCTCTGTCCGTCTGCTTTCCTTTCTCGGCCACTTCCGATCACCGTTGCGCCGCCGCCGATAATCGAACAACTCGCTAACAAACGGAACTAACCGGGACAAAAACTAACAAAAAGAAAAAAAAAAGAGAACACTGAAAGATCGATTATGCCAGCGCAGCATCGTCGACACACCGTATACGTATAGAGAGAGCGTGGTCATTAGGTGTCCAAGCTAAGGAGCGAGGGGAAACGTGTAAAACATCGAACGAGTCCAAAAAAAAAAAACAAAAAAAAGTTACACACTCACACGTAAATACGATTAAATAAATTCTTAAAAGTGAAAGCCAAAAATCGATAAGAACAGACTCAAAAAAAAAAAGATACAGAAACAGTAATCGGGGTGCAGTGCGTCGAGGAGCCGGCTCAGCGAGAGCTTTTGACGAAAATCCAACGGCGTCGCGTAAAAGCGAGACAAACCAAAAAAAAAAAAAAACAAACAAAAGCAAACAAAACCATAAAGTTTAAAGCGTCCAAAAAAAAAGTTAATAATCTGACAAAAGTCCAATCAAACAAAACAAAACAAAAAAAAATCTACTTTGATTATAGACCAATATGTGTAACAGGGATCGAGTGATGAAGAATTGGTTTCATGTTTTTCAAAAACAGATGGGGCCGCGGCCAGCCGGATGATATCGGTGCGATCAATCTCGGAGATGAGAAATTCGACCCTGACTCGGATAAAAAGCCGCGCAAAGGACAAATTCTATGGCTCCGTGGTCTAACACGACTACAGACACAGGTAACTATCCCTATCTCTCACTCTCATGCCATCACTCGAAGTCAGCGTTCTCTCGGGCCCCGCCCCCGCCCCGTCTAACCCCGCCCACCCCGTCCCCTGGTTAAAAATACCGAAAAACTCGATCGTATCGTCGAGAACACGATAAAGAGAAGGACGGTGATAATAGAGACGTATAGAGTACAGCTGCGCGCGACGCTCCGACAATTCTCGTCGTCGTGCTCGTCGTCGTCGTTGTTCTCATTGTTGTCGTCGTCGTCGTCGTCGTCCATCGTCGTCGTCGTCGTTGTCGACGCCCCTTATCGCAGCCGCCACGCCCTAGCCATGCCCCATCGATATTCGGGACACGGCTGGGTCACGTTCACCGGTTTGTCGACCATGACCACTCTACCATATCTCACCGAAAAACTGTTCTCGATTTTTGACCACCATTGCCTGTGCAGGTTGTACTCCCGATTATAGAGAGCAGTGAATACCTTTCCTAAACAGCTGTTTCGGTTCTTCGGTGGTACAAGCCTTTAGGAATTATTTTCCCAACTTATGGCAAGTATAGCTCCGTCAGGGTTTGCAAGACCAACTCTGATTTGTTGTAGTATTTTGCAGGGCGTTGGGATAATCGTTCGAAAAGGACTCGGTTTATACTGGAAAGGCTCGACAGCGAGAACTGTATGAGCAGGTTTCAACTCTCTGATCGATGTCCCAAAACTGGCAGCTGTTTTCATGATCGGAGTACACCCTGTACGAGCAATCTGCGACAAGTACGCGTCATATACCGCGTGATTCACGAGAAACGGAACGCTCGAAGCATCTTCGACCGATTCGATGACGGAGGAGGTAGAATCGGTTGCTCCTTCGTTTGGTCGAATCGATCGTAGACGTTCGGAGCGTTCGATTTCCTGTGACCCGCCCCGTACACTCTGTTCCATGCGTTTTCTTTCGTTTCCGTTTTACTCGTTTACGTTCAACACGTTCTTTACCTTGGTTTGCATTTTCAGTTGAGTTCTTAGCCGCGTGGAAAAGCGATCGTAGCCGCGCGCGAGTTCGCGTCCTCCCGACGAACCTTCGAGGAAAGCCGACCCAGCGAACCGCCCAACCGCGTCTCCATCCAGTGGAGAGCCACGCCCCCTTCTCGAATGGGTCACGTCCCCGACCCCGGTCCCGTCATTCGCTCGGTTCCTCGACGAAAAGGGTCCACCTTCGCGAGTCGGAACGATCAGGAGACAAGAGAGGAGACTGCGTCGCGTAGACGAGGCGCAGAGGCGGATCAAGCCGAAAGCTAAATCAGTTTCTTGACCTAGGGTCGTATCCTCTAGGGACTTCTCCTCCGGCTAGGTCTTCCAAGAAAACTTCCTCGATAATCTCCGCAGGCTGGCTTCTCCGTCGAGAGAACTCGCTCCCACGGTCCATATGGCGGTTCGAACCGGGTCCATCGAGTCGCGCGAACCGATCTGAAGATGACACGACCCTTTTCCGTCTCTGGAATTTAACCTACAAAACCCCTCTAGCTCGTCGAAGTCTACCGGGTCCGGTGTGGACTCTGTAGAAATTGTTATAGGGACGGCCAAGGGTCTCCGAACGAGTTTCGGCTCGCCAGGCTTAGGACAGCAAGTCCCCGGATTCCCTAACCCATCCGAGTCCCTAGGACCCTTTAGACCGCTAGTCGTCGATTTAGCGTCAAGTTAGCACTGGTCCACGCAGTCCTCGGTCCATCCCAAAGCAATCTCTGGTCCCCCGCTCTGCTAGGATTCAGATACGGGTCGAGCGGACCAGCGGGAAATCTGTTCTACGAACACTCGTTTCTCAGGGAATCCTCGAACGCTGATGTTCGACCTTTCGGCGACCGTTTCTACTTGCTCGGCAGCGATATCGCATTCCTATACTCTCAATAGTGGACTTTGATTTCAGCTTAATCTGCGAAGATTTGATATTTTGCCTTTTTTATACAGTTATTGCATATTGGGTAGACTTTGTTTAACCCGGTAATATTTTAGGTCAAGGATAAAGCGATTAGTCGAGATTCTATCCACCGGAATTTTCCACTCGAACATTTTTCTGCATAAACAATTAGCTATGCGATTGCATATTTCTCTGTGTTCTTTCGTCGAATCGCCTGTAACAGGTGTCGCGTCTGACCATCGTCAGCGGTTTCCACTCGAGTGGTGCAAGTAGAAACGTCGAGCATCTGTCGGACGTTGAATCTTCGTGATCGATTCCCTCCGAGACAAAGTTCCGCTCCGAATGTGTTGAATCGAGTTTCGACATGGAACGAGGACGACTTAGGAATCGACGCTCGAGCGAGAGTCGGAAACAACGAACACAGCAGCAGCCTTTTCTCGTCGACGGCGACCGTGTGTATAGTTTTTCCGTTTGACTTTGATTTTTCCGGTTGTTTTCTTTCGAGGGAACACGGGTTACACCTGATGAAGCTAGCGCATACTTGACCGAACCGTCGTTCTCGTGATCGTGCGGGATCTCGATCCTCGTTATCGCGAGATCGCGGTCGATCCTGATTCGTCCGAAGATCCTACGTTCGCTCGTGCGATCATGCTCTGTCCGCGGTCATTTCAAGTGGAAATTGTTGATATCGCACGGTCGAACCGCGGATCCGGACCCGACCAATCGAGTATATCACCACATTCTTTATTCCGTAACGACTCGTACTTCACTTTTCTCTTACTCTAATTTCCTTTCTTCTTACTCTGATATAACGCTCTACTGTGTATACTATAACTGTTGATCTCTTTTTTGTTCACTCGAACATATTGGGAACAAAGCAATACGAAAAAAGTAAGGAATAGAGAACGTTCACCCGGATGTAAATCGTTCTCTGCGAACACGTAATCTAATAAGAACAAACAAACAACAAGCAATTAATCACCAACGACACGGTTAAGCTAATGATGTAAATTGAATGTGTAACCTACTTTCAGACGAGCAATAGAACTCTGGTGCAGAATGTATCTGTGAAAGGCAGATCCCCCTCTCAGGATTACTATATGGTTAGTCCGCAACTCCAATCTCCGCACTGTTTGACCGTTCTTAAATATTAATTATTGATTTTTTCTATCTATCTATCTATCTATCTATCTATCTATCTATCTATCTATCTGTCTGTCTGTCTCTATCTATATGTTTGATTTTCCATTAACCAGTTTTTCGCCTCTTTACCGATACACTCCGTTTGGTTCCTCCTCCCTCGATCCAATCCTCATTTCTTTTTCTTTTTATTCTCACTGTTTTGCTTTCCAGTTTGACGTACTTGGTTTCCCGATTTCACTTCCGTTGTCTAACCGTTCTTTCTCTCTCGCTTCTAATTTCAATCCTTACACAACAGTTCTTTTTTCGTTCTCGACTACTCCGTTCTCTCCGCTTGATTCGTTTCTTTGTTCGTCCTCTAACAACCTGTTCTCCCGTCTCTGTTAACGCGCGGATACACTAACAAGCAACTAGCGACACTTTACGCAAATTACGGAAGTCTGTATAATTTTATTTTCTTTTAAATAAGCAAGTAACTTTGCTTGTAAATGAAAAACACTTGTTGCTAGCGAGTCATTGGGAAACGGGAATTGACTGAAAGATGGCAACAAGTTGTTACAAATAATGAAAATTATATCATTGAATAATTATTAAACATATGTTTTTTATAAATTCTTACGTATCGCTATCTGAGAGCAATTAGTTCAAGTTTTGCCGATCGCTATTTTCGAGTCGCTCTCGCAGAAATGTTGCGAGTCAGTTGCTGGCGTATCCGCACCTTGACAGCCGTCCTCTGTACCCGTTTTTTCAGTTTTTCTATTCTGGTTGGTTGTCTGCCTCTCTCCGACGTTATATCTCTCTCGCGCGCCTGTCTTTCGCTGTTCCGTTCACGTCGCAGTTTTGCTTGCGAATCGCGAGTTGCTTCTACTCGCTTCATTTTTGTTTGTTTGGTACGCCGCGCCGGGTTCACACAGCGAAGAGATATATCCACCAATTGGTTTCGCACCGTCACAACCACCCAACAGAATCCGAATTCGAACTTCACGATTTTCTCAAGACCGCTGACAATTTTCGCAGTTTTTCCCAAGAATACAATCGGATAATTTCAGTCGAGATTGGTTGGTTACATGAAAGATGAATTTTAAGCCTTGTTTTTGATACCGTACAATCATTGACAATCTTATTTAACGGGCTGCTGTTCTCTGTATTTTAGATTCGAGCCATTCACACGACAAAATTCTATCAACCATCTTACTAGTTCCCTTACATTTTTAAATGGCGAAATAATTTTTGTCAGAAAGGAATAGTACACAGTTTCATCAATTTTCTTTTTATTTTGTGGAGTTAATCGATTGTATCCGACAGATGAGTGGCTCATTTACGGTACGGTGAAGCCAGAAACCTCTCCTTGTAGAATAGTGCGCACAGTTGTCTCCGGAGAAAATCGTGGAAAGTCTTATCCCAAAATTCGCTACCTCTTCTACTCGACCTGTTGGCTTCGAATATTTCATTGGACGACAAATTGTACTAATCTGTTTGATCGGCGCCAACAGGCTTCTCCTTCGATACTGCTTTGTCTCCTTTGGAAACGACACGTTCAACTTGCCAATGATTTTTGGTACTCTTCGCTGACTGTACAGTATACCACACGGCGCCACGCCAAGCGTTGATACAGCCGCTCCTGTTTTTGCTTTCGGTGTGACAAATTATTCGTAAGGACAATTTATATTTGCAGCGATCGCGGTGGCTCGTCGAGTAATAGACTGTTCTAGGCGAAAACTGTTCGAGAGCCGTCGCAAACTTTCTCGAAGACTCGAGGACTCGAGTTGAACGTGTTGGTGCACTGTATGCCACCCGCGCAGAAACGATTTTATTAATAACGAACCGGAGAAGAACCTGCTTCTTTCTTTCTCTTAAAAAAGTTGTAGGTAAGGGTGGCATACAATAGACCTTGCCCCGTTCGAAGGGACAACCCTCTACCAAAATCCACGAATCTTCTCGACCCAGTTCTCCACCTGATTTTGTTTCTTTCTCCGGCCCCCGTTTACGTTGAATTCTGAGGTGTTGCATGCACGTCTGTGCGTCTGTATGTACGTATACGATTTGCCCGTATATACGTCTATATACGTAGATATATGTAATATATACACACGTGTATGTGACATGCATGCGCGTATGTGTACGCGTATATGTATGTGTATGGGTATATATGTGTGCAGGACACGCATACACGCGCGACAAGGTACTATTTATTATTATGATTATTCTCTCCCCCTGACAACCCCCCACCCCCACGATTAATTAATTGATTTTTCGTTTTCTTCGGACACCCCTGCAAATGATGATTTTACGTCGATCGCGTGTCGACGCGTTCTCAGTTTTCTCCCTTCTCTGAACCCCCCCTCTCTTCTCTACACAGGATATACAACCGGCCTAGAATTATTTTTGATTCCTCTACTCTGTCTCTCTGTCTGTCTCGCTCTCTCTCTCTCTCTTTTTCTCTCTACCGGTCAATCACACGTCAGTTTCAGTTTCAGGGGAGGATTCTGTTTGACGACAAGAATCACCGAGCTACGACATGGCTTGCTTTCCATTTTCCGGAGACTCTTAACTGGGCAAGCACCGTGCCTGGGGAGCTGCTGAAAGATCCTCGGAGGACTAGCCGAAATCTAGAAACGAGATCGCTATCCGTTCTCGCGTTATCCGTCGTTCGAACGTTTCTCCGAACTCGTCCCGAGACAATTAATTGGGAAAGGACTACGACGGTCTTTCTTCCTTTCTAACTGGCTTTTGTACAATGCCGGCAGACAGCGGATTTGTCAGCTGTGTGTATGTCATCGTAGAAAACCTCGTCGAGTCGGGATTCTTTTCTTCGAACGGATAACGCGAACGGATAGCCTCGGCGGTTGCCATAACCGGTTCCCCGGCACGGCGCGTGCCAGTCAGAAACGAAAAAGAAAGGAAGTCTGTGATCACCGCGTTCAGAGTTGTTTGTTCGCGCTGAGGATCGCGTCGGGATTCCTGCGCAAATATTGCCAAGACACCTAAACACTGTCAGAGGTTCTACACGTTTGTTCACATCTCCGTCGAAGCCGGCGGTAGCCGACGACAGGTACCGGTGCGAGACGAGCCAATTGAAATTACGGTTCGAACCAGAAAACGGCAATTTCTATTGGTCCGCCTTGTGCAGGAAGTAGAGCGTCCGCTCGATAAGGGCTCGCGCCTATCGAGCAGCCGCGGTGAATATTAAGAGATACGATGCACCTGCGACAAAGCATACCGCCCCGCACCAGCAAAGCCCGCTCCCCCAGAGTACCTTGTGCGTGTGTAATGCGTGTGAAAGCTCTGCATGCGGACGGAACACGTTCCAATCGTGCAATCGCCAACACAGAAAGAAAAAACAAACAACAACAAACGTGTGATCGGTGATCGAAACCAAAGGGCCGGAAACGAAGCTAATCCTCCGAAGCCACTTTACACCGAGTTTCCTGCTGCTATACTACTCCCTTAGTCCTGAGAAAAGCTGAGAGCCCCTGCTCTCTCTCTCTCTTTCTCTCTGCCACTACTTTCTGTCTCTGTCTCTATTTTCATTTCTGTTATTTAATCGTTGCAGTGTGCCGTTTGCTGTGGTTACCATTAACCTGTTATGCAGTGGTGTATGCATCGCCAAACGCATCGTGTGTCTCTCGATGTGCGTGCGTCTGTGATGTATGTGCAACAACACAGTCTGTTTGTCCGTCTGTCTGTAACGTTTGTCTGTCCGTGTCCGTGTCAGTCTGTGTCTGTCTGTCTGTACGTTTGTCCGTCTGTTTGTCTGTTGTGTACACGACGAAGCTCAGCGAAACTCTTCACACAGGGGCATATTTGTACGAATTGGCAGTCAGTTTCTATACATATATATAATATGATTTGTATTGGTTCACGCTGGAAACACTTCTTCGCGGGCTCTCTGACGGGAACTGGAGGCTCCAGATACTTCAACACGGCCGTTAGGCGTTCTTTTGTCGATCGCAAAACTTGAAACTCTCTCGCAGGGCTGTTCCGAGATTAACGATCAACGTAGAAAACTGTTTAGAGCCTCCAGAACCTAAGGCAAAAGCAGAGAGCCCTTCGCACAGAGACACGCACACCCGCGGAACTCCTGTTCAGCAAGCCCCGTGAAGCTTTTCAAAGGTACAGAGAAAAAAAAGAAAACAAAGAAACAACTAAAAAATCCTGGGACACACACTTACTACGCCCAGCGTGCAACGGATGACTCAGAACGCCTAACTCAGAAACAGACTAAAAAGAAATCAAAAGAAAAAAAAAATACAAGAAAACACGCTGTAAAAAAAAAAACGTATCGACGCTAAGGAGAGGATAGATATGATTAAGACTGATGGTATGATTTATGGTGTTTGTTAGCCAGCGGAACCCATTCGGGAGACTGAGGTATAACGGGGCGGCAGTCTTGCCCGCCGCCACACTTATCCTGTCGGAGTACAAACAAGTACGTAGCTCATAGTAGATCGCATCGCCTGCCGTTTAAGATACCGTTGTTCCGTCGACCTCGCCGTCACGTACGCATACACACAGGACGGGATATCCTCGACGTACGTGATTCGCGGCGATCGAGAAACGTCGCCGTCGGACCTGGGCCTCCGACACTCTCCAATCTTCCTCCAAATATCGCTCCCTCAAGGATTCTCCTCCAAGGATCGCTCCTCTTCTCTCCAAACGTTGACGTACACTTCGGAGTCCTCGTAAAAACGTTCTCTGCCAGGTAATCGCTATCATCGACACGGTTAAGGCCTTCCGCTGTGAACTGCGTCCTTTTGTAGTGATTTCTCCAACATTCCACAAGCGTTGCAATCTATAAGCATGTAAAAGTGCTGTTGGTAAAAGCAGTACATCTCTTACGTTACTTTTCGCAAGTTATATACGTGTAGAAAGTTTCGTCGAAATCGGTTGACGCATAAAAAAGCTATGGGCATTGTAAGATGTAGAAATCTTTGGGGTATTTGTACAATGAAACTTACAAACCTTGATCGATTTCGACGAAAGTTTGTACATGTATATAACTTACTTAGACGTACCAAAGATAACACCTTCTAAATTTTCATTATTTCAAATTTTGAAAAAGTTATTCGTTTTCAAAAGGTGTACGAACACTTTTAGTATACAGCCACTGTAGCTGAAGTGCTTGCAGAACGTTGAGAGAATAATTCCAAATCGATGCCAGGCTGCGAAGGCTTTAAGAGGATGTTCTGGTTTACACGGTTATTTTTCGGGATTTTCTCAGAAAAAGGTAATTGAACCATCTCCTTCTGGATTTTTCACAAGATAATTGATAAAACGAACAACCAGAATAAACCTTGTTGGTGTCTAGAAGGATAGACAGCGGACGTGTGCTCCAGGTGCGACGTTGGGAAGATTCCAGTGTGCTGTTTCTGCTACTTGATTTTTCTTTGGTGCGCAATGATCGGACCAGGTCGACGGCGACGGATGCTTCGTGACAGCACTGTGTTTTTGTGTCTGGCCAGGGGGGGGGGGGTTTCTCGGCTGGTCTCTGCTGCCGGCTGGTGTCGGTGCCACCGACCCCTCCCTCGCTCCTTATTCAGTAGCCTAGCTCTGTCTGACATGATTGTGTGCTACGTGTATTCCCGCGCCCACTACTCTGTCGTTTCACGCCGTTGTGTATTCATGGATACACTACTACCACCACAACCGCCGTCGCAGCGATGGCTAAAAGGAAACCGTCTCCAGAGAAATCTGTAGAACGTTCTTTCTTTTATCCACGCGCCGCGTCGTGCTGCTTCTTTTCTTGTTTCGTGTTTCTTGTATCTTGCTTTGCGTTTGTTTCGCCCGCATTCTTGTCGAAGACCAGTCGAACTCTCTCCCATCCGCTAGCGTGTCGATCCATCAGCTTCTGTCACCTAACTTCCATCAGTGGGCTCTCTCGAGCTTCGAGGTCCACGGTGATTTAACGCGCGATTATCGCTGAGCAAAGTTATCTCCGTTTCAGTATTATTATTAGACCGTGGATCTTTATGCATTTATGAACCAATTGAAGATCGAGATATTCGAGAATGTTGTATTATGCAAAACATTTCTATGTCGCATAAAGATCCGCAGTCCAATTGCTATATTCAGTATTATATAGTTGTTAGGTCAGTGCACACGCTCGCTACGCTTTTCGTTTATGTACTTCTTACGAATCCGAGTGTGTTCATCCTTCACCTTTGCTCAGCAACAACCGCGCTTGAAGTCGCCGTGTGATTAACTTGATCCCGAAGCGTTCCTGGACGTCTCGATTCCGTTCGCTTCGAACGCTGCTCTGGCTCCGCCCACAGTGCCCCGAGGAGCCTGTGCCCGCCCAGGGGAGTCGAGAGACGCCCGTCCCTCTCTCGTGGTTCGGTGTGCGAGTGTGCGTGTGCACGAGTGTTCCGTGTGCGCATTGCGTGTGCGTATTACCATTAACACGCCGCGACTATATAGATAAGGGTGGTTGACTTGCAGTGGGTTGTCTGTGTTTTGTTGGCGTGCGAGTTGCGTGTGTGTATGTGTATGTGTGTGTCTCCTAAAACAAACCGACCGAGGATCGCGTCGAGCGGAAGCATCTATAGTTGGCTTGTGTACGAACGTATACGAACGATTTTCCCGATTTACCCGTGCCCTCGATCCGGGATCGACGGAACGATCGGGGAGTACGATCATCGGAGGAGCACAAGCGAAAGATTCACCCGAAATAATTCGTCGCTAGACGTTGTTCGCCCCCCAATCCCTCCGAAGTCTACCGGAAATGAGAAGAGTCCGGGACACATTGTTTCTCGAGTACATCCGCGTGTAAGTACTGGGATTTATCAATGAGAACCGGCGAGCAGAAGTATTTCCCGAGTGGGAAAGCGATTTATCAAACAATATTGAATGGTTGAGTAGCATGACTACCGAATTCTATTTATGATGTCACTAATGCTCTCTCTCTCTCTCTGTCCATCTATCTCTGTTTCTCTCTTTCACTTCTCTCTCTTTCTGTATGTATGTATATATATGCATATATATGTGTATATATACATATATATATATATATATATTTATTGTGTATCTGTGTCTAACTCTGTCTCACTCTGTCTCTGTCTGTCTATCTCTTTCTCTTTTCAGAATTATACACAACACAGTCCCTTCTTCACTGACTACTCTACTCGCTTCACTCTGTCGCCAATGATTTCACGCTGAACACTCTCTGTCCCCTCTGTGCTCGTCGTGATCGACGGGTCGCTGGTCAAGCGTGTGCTTCATCAAAGAAAAACGAAAACAAATATGTTCGGTTCAGGACTGTCGCGCGGACCATTCCTAATTGGAATTAGCCTAACGGGAAATTCGGTTCCCGGGCAGTCGTCTAGATTATCTAGAAGTCCTCCGAGAAGATTCGCTCAATCCGAGAGGACCTCTCCTCCGGTCTAGGTGTCCATAAGACCGTTTCGGACAGGTTTCTACGTGCCATCCTACCCGGTTGTCCCTTCGGGGACACACCGGGCTGTGAGATCCAACGAGGCGGGTCGATTTCAGTCCCACCTCGGTTCTAGACTATCCCGAACAAGGTTCTGACCCTTCAGTCTAGAACCTCCTCACTCCCGTTTTGATTTAACGCTGTTGCGCCAAGGCTTTCAGGCTGATTACCTCGTTACACGTCACTGAAACGTGTGACACGAAGCTGAGTCACTTTTGCCGTCGTAAACGCGACCTGAAGGGTTCGCGGAAGCATCGAGTGCTGCGGCACGGTGCAAGCTGCCTTGGGTCCTCCTCTGGAGAAGAAGATGCTGCTGCCGAACCCGTCAGACTCGCGAGGAGACGTTCGGCCGAGGACTGCGCGTCTGGAACGACGCTTCGCACGGTGGACCGCTCCTGTAAAATAGCCGAACGTGTGAAACGTCCCCTACAAGGGTAGTTGGTCTTCCTAGCAACTGCTGCGAGTCTCTTCGATATTCGGACACTGTATAATTTTGATCTTGTCACGCTTTATCTGAAGCGAGGAAGGAAAACTTGTATTGCATCCGAATATTAAAGCGACTCGCTGCGAGAAGGACCAACTTCTAAAGCTCGACAGTCCCGAAAACGGTTCTATCTGTAACTGATAACGCACGATTAACAAAGGTACGAATTTTGTACAGCTTTGTCGGTCCACCGGGTGCTGCGAGTTCCTCAGCCGGATGACTCCTCGGTCGTTGTAGACGCAGTCCGACGTCCACATTCAGCGCAAGTAGATACAGAACGATCTCTCGTGGCTCCCGTTTGTTTGCCTCCCCTGCGAACGATCCCTGCGGCTTTCCCAATACAGTTATCTAGATAGGTACGCACAGTAAAAGGTAGATGCGCGCATGTTGTACCGCCACAGTGAACGTTGTTCTCGGCCTTTTGCTAGGCGACGTAGTAGCGAACACACCACCCACCACCCTCCGTGAAAGCCTGACTAACGCAAACCTGTGAACTCGGGTGAAATGCAACCAAGTCCAAGACTACCAAGAGAGAACGATCCACCAACGTGTGCAACATACATACACCCAGACCCGAAACAACCTCGTATACTCGTTCCGGAGGGAACGAAAACACAGACACGAATATACATATCTATATACACAGACACGTACACAAAGAAAAAAACGTCTTCGATACGAGAAGCAAAGCCCCGCAAGAGAACCGGGAAGTACGAGGAAAACGCACCGAAAGAACCAACGACTAGAACAGCGTGCACCGATCACCGTCATCCGGATTGCCAGCACCGAAACGATCATAACCACCCACAGACCGGATTAGTGCAATTATTTGTTTAATATTATACGATTTTAGCGAGAGACTCGTGAACGTTAATGTTGATACCGGTCTATCTTTACTTTTTCTGTTGTTTTTTTTTTTTAACTTGTTGCACTAAGCCGGACCGTGCCATAAATGCGTTTATACAGGGTGAGTCACGCGACACGGAACGCCGAAATTTTTCTGTTCGAAGATTAGTGGATTGCGAATTTTAAGAGTTTAAGTTGCATTACTTCCAGCTTAGTGAAATACTATCGAGGAAAGAAGTAAATGTCTATATGTAGCTTTTGCACCTTGTCATGAATGCAGACAATTTTTATTTTGCATGAAACATTGCGGAAATCTGCATTTTTACTGAGGTTCAGGCGTTCCCATTTTTGTGGCTCACCTTACGAATATATATGTATACAGGGTGTTCTCGGAACTGTACAGCTCGGGAATAGGCGAATCTATGCAAGCGTAAGATCCGTGGAGATTTTTCATTTTGTTGAAGCTTGGACAGTGTCCTACGGGGCATTCTCTGCCTGATTACAGTCGACGTTTGTGTCGTCGCATAAATTCGCCTGTTCTCGAAGGCACCCTGATTATATGTATACAGGGTGTCCCATCTAATTCGAGCTCTTTGAATACCTTGCTTATTATTGACAATGAAAAGAAATGTCGGAGAGAATCACGATTAGATTTAAAGCGGTAAATATTGCGATGGGTAAATAATTGTTCTCAGAGTCACATTTTGCAACGTTTCCAGGCCGTCGACATTTTCTAACGAGACTGAGAGAAATCTACAAAGAAAATTATTTTGATGCTCAGGGTCACGGAAAGATCATACACTACTTACTAACTCAAAACATTAAATTTAGTGTTTTAAATATGCATTTTGTATTGGATTAGTTAATTTCATTGGATAACAATTTATTGATGTATTCGTATAAAGTTTATATGTAGAAAACTGAATGTTAACGAAAGATCGACGGCCTCGAAATCTCCAAAAAGAAGAATGTTGTTCAGCCGTAGCGTTTGCCTCTTCGAATCCGATCGTGTTTCCCTCTGAAATTTGTTCTGATTGTTAACGGCGAAGCGTGGTATTGGCGGCGATCGAGTTCGATGGGAGAGCCTGTATATATTTGTACACGGGAAAAAGAAACGCGTTGAGCCAGCCGCGTAACACAATCGCGAGACCCCAGCGGAGAGCTCGCCAACAAACAAAAACACACACAGTCTCGGGCGAAAAGAAAAAAAAAAAAGAAACGAAAAGATGGGCGTGCTTGTGTGTCGCTAGCTTAGCTCCTCGCTCTCCTGATTAGAACGTCCTTGTTCCCTGTCTTTTGCAGCTTCGAGTAATCAGAGCGTTCAAGTCGACTCTGGAAGATTTGGAGGAGCGTCGCTCTGTCCATAGTTTACACAGCTTACACAGTATGCGCAGCTCACGCAGCCACACCGGGCCCCGACCATTCTCTGACTTCACATACATTGACGAAGACCCGACAAACACCGCGGTGATCGGCATCGGCAGGTTGCCGGCCAAGGGGGCCGACACTGCTAACACAGCCACGGCGATTGCCAACACGGTTGCGGACCACGCTGCGGCCAGGATCAACAGCAACAGCGCCGTTTCCACGTCGCCGCTGTTGCTCACCGTCACCGGACCCGGCAACAACGCTTACAACCATCATAATACCATTCACAACACTACCACTACCACCACTGCAACCACCACCACCACCAATGACAATAGATCCTCATCCAATAGCGCCAACCCGAGCCAAACCAACCATACGCAGATGCCGAGTAGCAACAGCAGAGACAACACCACCACCACCATCACCGGAAACTCCCCGCTTCTCAGCTCCAATAATCTGGCCCTCCCGGAATTGACGAAGCTCGTGCATGAGACCAGCATTTAAAGGCAGCTTTGCGTGTCGCCACTCTACACAACCCCAAACTCTTTCTCCCTCACCCTTCGAAAAACCACCACCCCCTCTCGTTTTATCTCTATATACCACACTCTGTTCTTCGCGAATCTAGAGAAAGAATCCCACTCTTTCTATTATCCCCCCGTATCTCTGCGTCTCTGTCTAGCGTGACCAGCGAATATCTTCGATATATCAGCTTCTTCTACACCGTTCTTCTATCTCCGTGTTTCAGTTTTGTTTGTCTGTTACAGTACACCGATAGCCGCTGCTCGTGCTCTCGCGCGTCGCCTGCGACCATTTCGAACGATCGTTGTCTCGACTGCCCTAGGACCCATAGCTCTTTGCGGTCCAGATTTTCAGAGTTGCTTTGCCGAACAAAGCTCGAGGTAAATTCGCAAAGGGGTGGACCGGATCGACGATCCTCGACCGGAGATTCGAAGTGGAAGGTGCTAGACGACGGTAGATGACAAATCTCTGATCGATGATCGTCTATGCGGCGCGACGTCCTAGTCGAGAGACGGCTTTCGTCGAATAGCGCGGGCCGAGAACACGATCGGCTCTCGAACCGTGTACGATGCTGGACCACGAAAGCCTCGAACCTCTGACTCGCATTCGTCTGTCGATAGTTTCCTCTTTCTTCGTTGTTGGAGAAAAAAAAGTAAACGACCTCTGTCTCTCGTCGCACGCCCGCGCGTGGACCGATCCTCTCTGATAAGATTCTATCGTGCTAGAGCGTTTTAAAGTTATCGTTTCGATTGAGAACTGTTTTTCGGATCGTTCAGCGCGCGCGCGGAGCGTTTTGTTACTTGGAGAGCCGTATACCGGGTGACTCGCGCGAACCGTTGTCGAATCGAGATTATACGCGGAAACCGGTCGCGCGCGACTCAGCCCGAATGTACTCGTTGTCAGTACACACACGTTATGATACTCAGCTGGCGTTTCGCGAGCTTCTCTCTCGGCGGGCCGAGCTCTCGGAGTAGTCGGCCGCCGTGATCTTTCTTTTTAATTCTCGTACACTCGATGATGATTATGATAACTGGACTCTTCTTTTTTCTCGATGATCGTCTATACGCCTCCGCCGTTTTTTTCTTGACGGGCGCGTCTTCGAACAGGCCTCCGATACTGGCCCGCAATCCGCAATCTCTCTCGGCTTCGTACGGTGCGATATACGTGCGTTCCCTTTCGTTCCTCAATCCGAAGAAGAGCGTACTCTGTTTTTACTCGAACGACTAGATCGTCCACGATCACATTCCGATCTTCTGCCGGAATCGTGTTACGGTTTCGTTCTTTTGGCTCGTTTTGGGAGAGCAAGAGAGAGAGAAAGGTACAAGTACTTAACGCTCGTTTGGAAGACAATTCTGGGAACGACCGTGGCAAAGGACGTACTTAATCGTCGGATCGAGTCTCGTCGCTGTCCCACACACTCTTCTTTTACCCGATCCGAATTTCTTCAATGGAACGCTCGACGGAATCTTGATCTCGCCGATGATCTATCGATTGCGTATCGCCGCCGCAATCTTTCGTACAAATTGCTATCGCAGGAAACCTCGGTTATCTCGGACAACTGCTGTTTACGTTCAACACGTTCGCTACCATCTCGCTATTTACTTAAAGACAATCAAATCCATTTTACACACTTTGCTATTCAAAGTGCACGGCGCAATGTTCGTGCGTCGCGTTCAACCCTCATGTCGATAAGTGAAATGTTCTACGATATTATTCGACGATGTTGCACCGTATAGTTTAAACGTATATTTTTGTACTTCGAATGTAAATTAGCTACTAACTAGACTGCGGATCTGTATGCATTTGTGGAAAGATTTTGAAAATTCAAGAAAGCTGTAAGAACATCTACAATAGTTTTTTGCCATTTCGCGACGAAGATATTCAAGAAATCTCGAGAAGAAATTGATGATGGGTTATCGACATATGGGGATAACAAGACGCTTTAACAGCGAAGATAAGCAGCGGAACGAATGCTGGGAGCGAACGTTTAGAGTTAGACGTGTCCGACCACGCGCGGACTCGTACCACTGAGACGCTGTGGACGTGACCGGAAATATCTTCTAGATATCTTTTAGCAATCGAGGACCTATTTATTTTATTTATTAAGGGCCGTAGACTAAATTAGGCTAAATAATTTTATTAATCTCTTTGTATGGTATTTATTGTATTTTATCGTGCACGTGTTTGTACATTCACGACCGCGCGCGATCCACAGCGTAGACTTTCCAATCGTGTTCCGTTTTATGTCGAGCATTCGTAATCGGAGGATCTACGCGACACGTTGATTTGTAAGTAATTTTAATCGAACAAAACGATGATGATTTGTTCATTCTGCTTCGAGCGTGATCAAGGTTTCGTTCGTTGCTCGTTCCTCGGCGATTTCGTTCCTACGAATCCTAATCGAATGTCCCAGACAAGACCAGCAGGGACGGCGAATGAGAAACGCGTCACTTATTCTACCTTTTAACCGCGAATCAAGCCCCGGACGGAGTCAGTCGTAAACAATCGTCGTTTCTGTTCCGTTTCGATCACTTAAAACGTCGACTTAAAAACCGCCGCGCCTAGTCGCGTCCACTGCCAGCTTCGCGGGCCAGAGATACCGAAAGAAAAGACACATACACACATAGAGAGAGATCATTTGTGTGCATCGGGGGGGTGGCAGATAGAGACCAGCTGCCCCCAAGCAGCCGTCGAACGTTAATCTTCTCTCGAGCAAGATGCTTTCTCCAAGGATCTCGAGAAAATGATCTTTGCAATCGCCACCTCAGCGATCTTCAAGGTGGCAGATTTTTGCAGGATTTGCGTGTGATTCTGATCGTATTCTTCTTCGACTCGTCTTGTTCCTGTCTGCTCAGGGTTTTCATCGGGAAAGGGCTTTTTCTTCGACGACTATCCTACCTCGAAAGTTTCACCCTAAACGAGTGAAGCGATCGCGGAAATCGATAGGAGCTTTCCATCCTCGACGGTGTTAAACCACTTCCCCGGATCTCTGCGATCCACGGAAGAAACGTTTGTCTTCGATTACGCGCGATAGTCCGCCGGGTCAACTGGAAAGCGTGCGCGCGCGTGGGGAAGAGCGAATGAGAATGCGAACGAAAGGGAGAGAAGGAGAGAATGGTGTCGTTATTGGAACACACTCGGACGAGCACACACGCACACGTTTACACATGCACACGATGTACAATTCACACCGGCGACCAGCAGCGTTGCGATCGAGAGAAGACGTTCGCGATTTTCTTTCGTTTCAACCGTGTGTAGCGCATTCTGAGGAGAAAATTAAGAAAGAAGAAGCGTTTTGTTTCGACCGCGTTTTCAAACGAAGAGAACGAGAAAAGCAGAAAAGTATATTATATACGTATATACATATAGGAAAGAAAAAACAGATGAAGTGAAAAAAAAAAGAAACTGAACGATATTTGACTAACGATAATAACGATCACGTAGGGAGTATAATATATGGACATATATTATTAATTTTTTCATTAATTCTTATTAGCGATTATTATTATTGTTATTATATAAAATAAAGTTTAAGACACGTTATCCGAATGTTAATTGATCCAGGCCGATCAGCAGAGGGCGCGTCAACATTCCTTGTTTCGTCGTCTCGTGTTTTTTTTTTCTCTTTTTAAAGTTCGTCCGTTTGTTTGTTTGTTTGTTTGTTTTATTTTGCGATTGTATTATGTACCGGTCGTGTCTCACCGTTTTTGTTCGAGCGTTCTTTTAATACTGGAAAGCGTGCGTGTTGAACCGTCGCCCGTTAATCCTCTGCACTATTTTCGCCGCTGCGTTTTCTTTTTCTTTTTCACGCCGCGACTCGGGTGGAGACGAGCAACAGGTTGTTGTTGACGCATGAGAAGAGAAGAGAAGAGAGTAATAATAATAATAACATTGTAAATATATATACTGTTTCGCCGCAGAGTTTTCCATCGACTTCTCGTAGCTTGTAAAACACTTAATCCGTAGGTCGTATTAATTTAATCGCTTCTCGGCACCGATTAATCGGGATTTTGGGTTCTCTCTCTCTCTCTCTCTCTCTCTCTCTCTCTCTCTCTCTCTCTGTTTCTCTAACAAATACACATTGCGAGAGAAACGAGAATCGCGGCGTTTTGTCGCGCGACAAATCGTTCAGATGGAAACAGACACTTACAAGTACAATTGCAACTCGTGCCTGAACCACACGATTGTTAATATATATATATATAAATCTACATATATACATATATTATACAGTATACAGGGTGATCAGCTAGGAGCGTGCCACCTAAATTATACACGCAACAGTTTACCTGTAATTTAGGTGTCATCCTTCGCGGAATCAGCCTAATAGAGAGAGAAAGAATGTGTGCGGAGTGTGGCAGAACGCGCGGACACGATCTCATCGGCGGATCTCTTTGCAGTACGTTCGTCGTTGAAGCGAAGCGCGGTCCAGACGTTCCGATACACCCCGTGCACGTGTCTACGTTTCGCAAGCGAAATGGTTCGGTGAACCAGAACGAGGGACGAGACGCTTCCGCGTCGAGAGATATTATTAGTATTAATTATTGTCTAGGCGCTTCGCGGCACGAAGCGTGCTCGCACGACACGACACGACGCGTGTTCGCACGGTCGTCTTACGGTGTGTATGTAAAATGTTATACGATTCCCCGGCCGTGATTGCAGAGGATTAATCGTGTGTCTCTGTTGGCGATCTCGATCGGCGCCCTCTACTGACCGAAAGGAAGGCGCGCGTCGCGAACGAACATCCCCGTGTTTCTTCTCGATCTCGTGATCCGTCCTTGCTATGGACATCTGCACGATCGCTCGGTCAAATTAAACAAAAAAAAAAAACAGATAAAAAGAGTAATAATAAACGAAATCGCTGACTTTTAACGGCAGCCGCCTACTCCTCCGTGTTTCTCTCGTCAACTCCTCCCGCCGGTGCTTCTCGGGTTCCCAAAGAGAGTCGATCTCTCTCTCCCGACCGAGATCGAGCACGATCGCGTATGGATCTGTGTGCGCGCACATACACACAATCCACACAGAGACACGCCATGCGAACACACCGTTTTTATATATATTAATATATATATACATACATATATATATTATATATATCTGTGGTCTCTATATCCGCTTTTCGCTTGAGTCTGACACTCCTCTCTCTGTCTGCACAAAACTTCCTTCGCTCGTGTTCCTCCGCGACCGGCAGAACACCGTTTACCTGTGCGTCGCTGCGTCGTCGACGCCTTTCGATCAGATCTCTCCCGAGACTCGAGGCAGGGCCTCCGATATATCGGTTTCCGGTTGAAACAACGGCACGTCGCTTCTCCGTTCTCTATCGTGTTACTGCTTCCTCTCATGTATCCCATGTCGTTCCCAAATTCGTTCCGGACCGTAAAACTCGTGCGTAACTCGCCGCTCTCGCTCGTGAGTCGATCGATCAATCCGTGTGGAATCGTCCACGATCATCGAGACACGCACCATCAGCATACATCGAGGCGTCCGACTACGCGCGGACTCGTTCTACTCGGTGGTGTTGTCCGAGCGCACGCAGGCTCGTTCCACTTGTAGAAGTCCGACCGTGCTTGGACTCTCACTACTTGGCCGCGACCGAGCTTGTTACGGAGCCGTGTCACTGCTCACTGCGCGCGTGTCCGACCGGTCGCGGATTACGCTACTTGTCCGCTTGGTCTCGGCGAGGGTTCCCAACAGAATACGGTTACTCTCGCAAACAGCGTTCCCTGCCACCTGGTCGCCGGATACGCCGGCGAGAATATCCGTGGTGGTAGCGAACGCGGCTCGACATGTCTCCACGATTCACCCTGTGTGTCTCGTCCTGTAAACCTGTTGTCGTTCGAGGATCACGATCGATCGTATCTCGCAGTCCAACGACGGTGTCAACTCTCGGTAGCCTTTCTCGCCGTCGAACGCGCAGTGGTTCTCGTTCCGGAAAACGTGGCTGAAAGATGATACTCCGCGCGTTCATACCTTGCGTTGCATGTCACGAGCAATCCTCGGTTATTTCTGCTTATCGATCTCTCTGTTTCACTTTTTATCATTTCGGTTGTTTTCCGTGCTCGGATCGCGCCGCGTCGTCCGTTCCATTTCTCGTCTTCCTTCATCCGATCAATTTTTCCGTACCGTCGCCCCCGCGGGTACCTTTCGGCTTGCCGCGTCTCTTGGACCCCGCCGATCGGAAAGCATTTCGCGCGAGTGGGATTCGTCACTCGACAAGTCGAAAGGTGCCTGGAAACGGTACGATGTTGTTCGAAACCGTGTCGAACAGCCAGTAAACGTTTGGAACAAAGATACGATCTTCACACAGTCTCTATCTGATTTATTTATATATATATTTTTTTTGTGGGTAAACTTAACTTTACCGGACTCAGAATTAGTACCTTTCTCTTACGAGTTGTGATGTGTTTGGTATGTAATCCAGTAGATTTGCACCCGGTGCAGGTGCAGATCGAAGTTTCGATCCTCTAGTATCAATAGTTGAGGAGTTATGGTCGCTTAAAGTTGAGCATTTCTCACAGGTAAGGGCGCCGCCGTATTGGTTTGTAGTGACGACCGCGAGTCGCTTACCTTGCCGCCCCCCTCGACCTAATCCTAACCAACTCAGTAAACGGCGTGCGACCGTCACTACAAACCAATATGGCGGCGCCCTTACCCGTGAAGAAACTGAAAATATGCTCAACTTTAAGCGACCATATCTCCTCAACTATTGATCGTAGATGTTCGAAACTTCGATCTGCATCCGCGCCGGGTACAAATCCACTGGATCACATACGAAACACATCATAATTCGCAAGAGAAATGCACAAATTTCGAGACCGGTAAAGTAAAGAGCCTTTTTTTTTCTATTTGTCTCTTGAAGCGATGTTCGAGGTGGTGTAATTTTGCTAAGTGCGTATTGCTCGTTGCATCCTGTTATAACCATGTTATTATCCTTTGCTCTTGAAGGTAATAGGTGGCGAGTTGCAGGAACGTTTGATACCAGTACCCTACAGCAAGAGTTCGACAGACCAAGCTGTAAGCGCTCCTCTCTGCTCTATCTTTCTCACTTTCGCTAAATCTTTTTTTCTGTCTGTCTGTCTGTCTGTCTATCTGTCTGTCTGTCTTCAGTTCTATGTATAACACACACGCACACATACACACACGTATATCCACGCGCCGATGCCAAAGAGAACACACACACGCTCTCGCACCATACAGATACATACACATACAGTTTCCGACTATTTCTCTCTCTCTCTCTCTCTCTCTCTCTCTCTCTCTCTCTCTCTCTCTTTCTCTGTTTCTCTATGTTTTATACCAGGCATGGTCAATTCGGAGCTCGATCGGAGGCATTCTCGAGAAATACCCCCACTTTTCCGCCCGCGCGGCCGGGAGAAGTGGGGGTACGTATTCCTTGAGAATGATCGAGCTACGAATTGATCATCCCTGTTTTATTATACTTTCTCTTTTCTACCTGTTTACCTGTCACTGTTGACGATTCACTGTTTATTACTCGCTCTTTATGTGATACCATCTGTTCGCTGCTGTATTACGACCTCTAAGCTTCGACACGCTTCCCATTTCTCTCTCTCTCTCTATATCTTTCTCTATTTCTTTCTTTTCTTCTGTTTCTGTACTCCTCCCACTTCTTATTTCTCTCTGCCTTTTGGGCCTGCAGTATTCTTGCTCTAGCCTTTTACTTTTTCTTTCGTTTTCTGCCTGCACCGTTCGAATCACTGTCCAGCAGAAATGGGATAAAGCAGCGGTCTCCAACCTGGGAGGCGCCAACATTTTTTTTTGCGACAGTATTTTTTTCTAATAAAGTTATTAATATTTCAAACGTGTCTATATTATCATATCTATCTAAGATGAGAAGGCGCGGAAAAAAAATTTGTTTTAGGTAGGCGTAGTAGCATAGAGGTTGGAAACCGTTGCGATAAAGTGAAGCGTGTTCGATTCGGTTCCGCGAACTCGATCCCATCCCTGCTGTCAAGCCTAGTTTAATCCGTCGGGCTCGGGAAAGTGTACAGATGTATCATAAAGGGAAGGATTGTTTGTTAATTGTTTCTTTGTCGAATCGCTGTGAACAGTGTTCCTCTACCGCTCGCATTTCGAATATGCGCGCGCATTGTTCCTGCGTTCCCTCTCCGTGACGCGTGTCCCACGTGATCGGTGTCCGGAGAAGGAGAAGGAGTAGTGTGCGAGCGACCTTCGTCGCGCGAGGTTCCGCGGTCCGTCTCTCCGTGAACAAGTGATCGTGTCGATTTGAGAAGTCGACGACGATTGTCTAGTCAGTGTTCAGTGCTTCAAGACAGTTTCGTCGACCAATGGGAAACGTATCTGACAACGACCGAGCTCGATGGATTGCTGCATCGACGTTGAATCGCTAGAAAAATAATCTGTAAGTTTTCGCCAGGCTGTACTTCACTTCAGAGGATCAAAAATATTGTTCACCTCTCTTTCGTACAGTCCTGTAGATTTTGAGTTTAGCAATTCAAGTTTTGAGGTTAGCAATTCACCGGTTCAAAAGTACAACGAGACCAACGTGGCGGCGCCGTTACCTGTCAAAAATGCTTCAAATCGTTCAACTTGAAACACTCATAACTAGACAGCGGATCTTTATGCAAAATAAACAATCTGGAGTGAAATAGACATTTATTTTCCTTTCTTGATATGTTTAATATGTCGAAAATACTATAACAGTACTTTAGAATTCTTCTAATGTTTTTACTGTTTTAATAAACGCATAAAATCCGCTGTCTACTCATAACTTTTAAACCAGTGAATCCCTAACGTTGGAACTTGGATGCCTGACATTTTCTCGTGAAAATCTACGGGATTATATTGAAAAAACGGTTCAAAATTGTTGGTCCCCTCGAGTGAAGTTTAACCTCAACGCCAGAAAAGACCTATAGAGACTTCCGGTTGTTCTTTTACTTGTTGCGCGGTCGCATCCCCGTCCCCAGCGATCAGCGAACGCGTCTTCTGCGTATCTTTTCGACTCTCTAGAAAAACTACGAACGAAGCTGTACATCATCTCTCTGGATCTGTATTACACGCCATGACACGATACGGAGACAGACACGCACACGCACACAGCGATATACACACACAGAGAAGACACACTTCTGTCACAATCGCGCGCTCGCTTATCTTTGTTCGCTTTTACGTCTCGGTTGTTCTTCGTTTCTGTTTTCATGCTGTTGTTGTGCCACGCGGCGTTCGTTTGACGTTCGATGCGAGTCGATCTATCGATTTAACGTAGAACGTAGAATGTTCCCATAGCTTTTTCAAAATTGTAGATTCTCCTCTAGACGCGATCTAGGAGGAATCCGTAGGAACCGACGACTCGCTCGACGATCACCTGTGGCGTTTAGAACGCGCGAAAGCCGCCGCATCGATCGATAACGTTCGAAACTGTTTCGCGAGTCTTTCACCGCGGTGGCACGCTGCACTCGCGCGCTCTGTTCGAACTTGATTCGCTCTCGTGCGGTTATCGTTTGTCTCCCAACGTTTCCTTTGTCTCTGGTAGAGAGAAAGCAAAAAAGAAAAACCAATCGCCTAGACATCGAATCGCTTTCTTACGATTCCGATTACGCTTACACGCAAGTAGACACACGATCGATTGCATTCGTATGTTCCCGCGCATTTGCTGCCGTCATTTTCGAGAGCCGGCAACCTTCGCAAATCGATTTATCGATAGGACAGTAGTTTGCTGCTCGAAATCGATCGTTTGAATGGATTCCAACCGATTTTTCGTTCCCCTCCTAATCCTGATCTCCCAGTTACACGGCTTTGCCGAATCGCAGCCGGTTCGATCGACGTTCGATAACCTCGTCGAGTCGAGGTGACGAAACGCGTACAATAACGCGCATGTATATAATATCGGGTGAGAGCTTCTCCGATCATCCTGACGAGTACACGAAGGCCTTTCTTCACCCTTCGCCTCAGCCCTCTCTCGCTTTCTCTCTCTCTCTCTCACCCTTTTCTTCTGTACTTCTCCTCCTATTTTTGTCTCTGTCTTTCTATTTCTCTCTCCAACTTCTGTTTTCATTCTCTCTGGACTAAGTTCACTCTACTGAGTCTACTTCCGGCCGATTCCCGCCGCGCGCGCGTGCGACTCGATTCACGGCTATCCAACCTCTCTTTCGATCGATCGAGTTCGAAACTCGAGGAACAAGCGGAATTAAGGGGGTCGACTCGTTTCTTCAGAATTGCAAGGGTGCGGGGTGC